>CM035156.1:160006333-160606333 GCA_020205615.1 Panax quinquefolius | reverse complement strand
GGGGCGGGGGTACATGACCTAACTGTAGAAGACCCCTCCGTCGGGGCGAACCTTTATAGAAAAAAACCCCGCCGGGGTGGGGGTACGGGAAAGAGCAAGAATTATGTTTTAATTGGAACTTTGCAGCTGTGGATGAGAATCAATTTGGCATGGATTGGAACTCTGATAAGCGTCGTTTTGGGACTAAATACATGACTAAGGATGAGATAACATACATACACAACAACAGAGAGATAACACAACAATGAATCATTAGCAAGTTTTGAGCCCTAATTTTCAGAAGATCATTGGAGGAGAGGATTTGATGGTCAAGGTCACAAAGATTGCAAATTGGAGCAAGGATAAGGGTGGTTTTGTAATTATTCTTCTTCTTTATTTCAATTATTGTAATTGGGATGATGAATTTCTCTATCTTTTTAGTTTTTATTTCATTCATAATGAACTAAAGTACTTGTTAGGCTTGCAATGGATCTTAATGTTTGAACAATGATTGTGAAGCCTTAATTTCAGTTTAATAATCTATCAATTCAGTTTATCTATTGTGATTTGCACTTTAATTTACGAATTGCTTGATCACCAGTTCTATGTGGATTTATATGGATTCGAGAGATGATGTATGAATCTAGACTTAGTCACTTTAGCACGTGTTCTTGAATTCTATGTTTTAATGGAATCTTGATGTATGTTAGGATAGAGATATACCTAGCATTGCATTTAATCGGGATAAAGAACTTGAATTTAAACCTTCTTTGATTTTAATTCACATAGAGATATAGTGAATTAGTTGATTAGGGTGTTTGACTTAATTCTATCAATTTGTGGATTTAAGTTAATATGGTGTTAGTGCATCGAGAGATGGCTAATTCTAGTTAAATGTTCTTGATTAATAAACTGAGATAGTGAATTAAACTGGAATAAGGTGTAATAATCGGAGTGAGACTTAAAGTGAAGTTGTAAGCCTAATTCTCCATTAATTACTTGAAATTACAGTTATTAAGTTGTGTTGATTGGTTGGGATTTTTAGTTTCTTAGTTTTTATTAGTTATAATCATTAAATTTGAGTAATTTAATAAAATTGGGTTAATATAAAACTGGTAACTGTTAGGCTTAATTTCATACTAGTCTTTGTGGGAACGATACTTTTTCTTACTATTATATTACTTGTTGACCACGTGCGCTTGCGTGTGAGCATATATAGAATTCGACCAACACCAGCAGACCCAGTTGTTTAAACATGTTGTAGGGCATGATATTTATAGATGCTCCATTGTCAATGGACGCCTTTCACACTTCTAAACCATTGATTATTGCTGTCACATACAACTGTTTATTATGTAGGTATTTCACCTTTCTATCCACCTTGAAGAAAGAGATTTGTGCTCCTCCTCCTCCACCATCTTTGCAAAACCTTTGCTTACTGCTATGCAAGTTTCCTATGCTTCAGCAGCTTTGATGATTGCCTTGGTCACCTCTATTCTTTTTTCCTTGGTCAATCCTATCTGGTAAAAAAATCTTCTAAACTTTGCTCCATTTATCAACGCATTCACTTGTAAACCCGGATTAGAAACATCCTCAATTTCCTCTATCACTTCGACACTTTTCGTTATCTCCACTTCTCTTCCTTCCAATGCTTCACTATGGGTAATAGTGTTGCACGTTTCTTTCCCTTTATAGTTGGGTAGTGGCTTGTTCAACACGTTGCTTCCCCTTCCTAACTCAATTTCAGCTGCTGCTAATTGCTCATGGTAAATTCTTCACAGACTGTAACAGTCTATGGTGGAATGTCCTACGTATTTGTGACGCCCCTAAATTCGGGTACTTGAAACCCTTATTCAGTGCTTCACGATATCAAGGATTCAACTTAAAATAATATTAAACTTAATAAATTTATTACATCAGAGTTTTTCTAATCCCAGGTACATAGACCTTTAAGTGTTTATTACATGATAGTTAAATATTTACAAACATATAAACTATCTATTACATCATATTCCAACTACTCAATAGCTTTTCCTTTTCCTTTGTCTCTAATAGACCCCTCTGCTGGAGCCTGATTAGCTGAAAACATTTATAACTAAGTAAGAATGAGCATTTAATTGCTTAGCAAGTAATAGCATTCTTTAATATCTTAACAATAAATAAATATTTTCTTTGAGACATGCTTTGACAGTGAAACAAAACTGTAAAGCAATTAAATCATGAATCATTCATATTCTGGGAATATCATATCAATATCAAATTGCTGAGAGATTATAAGACCATGAACAAGCCTTTTATTTTCTTGAAAAGGTTCTATCAGAGATTTATCTGTAAACCGTCTTATCTTACGGGCACGGTGGGTGATCAGCCATTTATGCCATGTATTGATCAATACTATCTTATCTAGAATAATTTTTATATTCAACGTCACCACTCCCAGAGTGCAATAAAAATATCCCATTTCAGGGTTTGTTCATTCTCAGTCTAGAGTCCAAACTATAACAATATAGCTGGATAGCTCAAATCATTGCACAATAATATTTCAAGACTTATTATAAAGAAATTAAAATATTTTACATGTGTCTGACCAGAAAAAATAGTTCAGACTTACCTTCAACCTGTTCATGCATATTGAATTTCATTCGATATACATGACAGTACATTAACTATTCTTTTGAAGCTAATTGGAATAAAAAGGTCTTAATACCTTGTATTATTCATAAATAAATGGGAGACGGTTCAAAATTCAGAGAACTTGTCCACATATGAATAATTCCATAATACTTGCTCAATGAAGAGTAAGATTTAGATACTTTCCTTGTTCGTAGACTATTGATAAAATTCAGCTTAACTTGTTCTCACAAAGCCTACACAATTATATTTGCATGTACAAATATATTAGCCAAACATCCAAGTCATATAGCTTGTATATTCACATATCACATAATCACATTGATTATATTTTTAGTTTGTGTTGTTACTTTTGAAATACTTGTACACATTTTTCAAATACCTCATCCATGCTCTCAAAATAGCCATTTTTCTCTTTAATAGAGTTCGGTATGGTTATCACATGTAACCACATTACAATAATTATTTACACTCTATTAGTAACTTTAGTATATGAGCATTTCATGCTTTTGTTACTTAATTTCTAGCACACAAGGTGTCTTCATAGCTTAGTTCATGTTTTGAAAGTAGTTCCCACATGTATGGTTAATGTATAGTCTTTCCCATGATTTATAATTTCATTTTTGTATGCCGGTGTTACATAATATTGTTTTCCTTCGTAATGTCAAAACAGTCCCCTTTTCGACTAAGTGCATCAAACAACCCTTTTTTTATTGAATAACAGTTCCAACTTGACTAGCCATGTGGGAAGCCAAGCTTTACTTGGCCCCGTGGGGCTTAGCCAAGCTAAGTGTGGCCTAGGTTGGCCTCGCGGCCCCAAACATACCTAACAGCCCCTAACCTTGCCACACTTCTGTTTGATAGCTTAATTTTATAACTTGCTAATTCATTATAGTTTCTACATATGCGAGCATCCACATTGAATTGGAGATTTAATGTAAATCATATATACTTCTTTATTTAGAAAGTTTTAAACCCGTTTATGTTAGATTTTGGAACCCAAAATAGGTGATACCTTTGCTTATAAGAAGGAACCAACAATTAAGCATCTCTAGCCATATAAGTGCACTAACTGAAAGCTAATGTAAAGCTCCCAGCCCATGCCAATTATGTTCACTGCTGCTGCCAAGGCAGTAGCCCTGTTCCCGTTCTCCTTCAACTCTAGACTTACACATCCCAAAGGAAAGCCTATATACATAATTATAAAACCAACCAAAACCATACTTGATAATTAGTTTCATAAAATTATGTTAGTTTGTCAAAATGGGCTGCCCAACTGTTCACCAACTGCTGCTGCTGGTACTTGCTGCTGCCACTGGGCAGCAGCTTTTCCCTTTGATTCATGCTTTGCTACACTTTTATCCCAACATTCTTGTTTTGTTTGAGTTGGGTTTTAAAGCTAATATAGATGATACACTTGCCTAATAACGAGATACAATAGCTAAGCAATTTGGTTGGCTCAAATGAGTTGACTGAGAGCCAAGGAAGCCCCCAGCCATTGCCCCATCATGGCCACTGCTGCTATCCGCTACTGGTACACGCTGCTGCCCCTGGGCAACAACTCTTTCCCCCTCCCGCGTGGGTCTTGTATAATTTAGCTCATATACCAGATTGTGACAAATTTTACATAGGTTGTACATCATATAAAGGACTGTATTTAGAAGTTCTGATCACTCCATTTCAGATTCCATAGGCCACTCAAAACAGTGGCCGAAACTGACCCATTAAATAAATTTTTGACTTTTCATTGAAGCTTAAAATTGAGTTTTTTTCTAACTTGACATACCCAAATACTCTAATTATCATCATGTATGGTATACATATCCAGCCTAGGCTTTAATTCTATCAAATAATAATTTTTTAAGTAAAACAGTCCATTAGGGACTTTTATCGAACAGTTAGTGTGCATAGTTTTAAGACATCTTTTGCATAGCTATTGGTTTGCTCTTCAATCCCATTTTTATCTCCCTTATGCCTTCACACATCCAACCTATCTCCTTTATACAAATTCCAGCCATAACAGTCTGATATACACAGTTAAACTAAACATATTAGTTTGTAAACTAAATAATTTCTTAACTTGATCATCTTCAATTTACTTTAAGTTTCCATAACATATCCTTTGCTACATGTGATACCAATACTCTGTAAGTAATCAGTGGTTATATAATCTAACATCACACACTGTTATTTCACAGTTAAACATATTATTAACCAACTAATGGAGTAATTCTCATATAGCACAATATAGCAAAGGAGTAATTACCTCTTAATTGCTTAATTAAATATGCTGAGTTCTTCAATGTTCTTAATCACTACTCTCCCATCTCCGGTTAGTCACAGTTCAGCTCTCCAAGACCTTAGTATTGTTGAACTTCAGTATATAAGAATGGGAGATGAAAGGATTTTGAGCAAGAAGAAATTGAGATTATGGTTTAGGGAAAACAAGACTGAAAGTTTGAAGTCTTGATTTTATAAAAGAACTCAGCCTTGCTCTCCAAGGATTTTGCGTGCAGGTTAATTACTCACATAGGCTTGATGACTCCCTTGCCTATATTTCTTATTGAATGCCAGCACCAGCTTTAATTACTAAATACTCAGATGATACAACAACTCATGCTTGCTTATATAAGACTTGCTTGTCTTGTTTTTTTTTAAAACCAATACTGACCCCTTTACCCTGCATTCCTTATAAATAAGCATCTCATATAAAAAAAATCCATACCTTTATTAATACTAGTTGATAGCCCGTGCAATGCACGGGCTAGTTTAAATAATAAATTGACTAATTTAAACCTGAATATATCTAACAAAAAATATATTCATTATAGCATAAGAAATGAAACATGAAACAAATACTAAGAATGGAATGAAATAGTGAGTGAAATGATTCATTCTAAACCTAGCTAGAATGAGCCATTCCATACCATTTCTCAAATAATAAAATTCATAAATTTAGAGAGAATAAAAATGGTTCATTCAATTCCCTCCTTAATTCCGACAATCCAAATGTAGCATAAATCTCTTTCAACTCGCGTATAATGCTATTCAACTTTAGAAAAATGAAAAGCAAAGAAACATTCGTCAATGTAGGAAAATGATATCTAAAAGCACAAAAGGGAAAAGAAAAACAACCATGTTAACTTATTACACTGTTGGAGGATGAATACATTCTAGGTATTATCAAATACCAAGTTATATTTCTTTTTTGGCATTTCATCAAACATGTAATGTGCACTTTTCCAAATATTTGAAAGGATATAATCAACTTGTTGCTCAATTGCCCAGAAAGCCTATTATCGCCAAGAGTCAATGTAGTCAAATTTGTTGCCGAAACAGATCATCCCGTATAATACCTGAGAGATAGTTTGAATCAAGGTCCAGGTGTTCCACTGAGCTGCATTTCTCAAGCTCCAATGTAATATTTCCATTGAAATAGTTCACTGCTAAATTAATAACTTGAATACGGGGTGAGTTGTTACATATACCATCAGGAACCAAACACTGAAAATATTCTGAGAAATGTTGAAAACTCGAATTGATGGCAGATCGATGCTAACTGGAAACAACCCAGAAAAGACATTGTTGTTCAAGTCCAAAAACTCTAAATTGGGCAAATGCAACAGTTATGTTGGAAATGAGCCTTTGAGCACATTGTGGGATAAATTAAGGGCAATTGATTCTGAGAGCTTGCCCATTAATCTTTCCCTTCCAAGTTCTAACTTAACTGCAAGTGAAGCCTACCCAATCACAGTAATTGGGGGGAAAAGATGAATTTGCATTCAATTTCCACACATCACTAATTGAGTTTAAACCATTTATCAAACCCTCCAATGCCTTCAAATAATTTGAATTGCATGTCAAGTTCTGAGCATTCAAAACCTCAACTTGTAAAGAACCCCCAAAAAGAATCAAAATTATCCATAATTCCAGAATACCAATCTCAGAAAAACAATCCCAAATACATGAAGAAAGAAAAGGGCCTAGTGAAATCAGCCTTACATCAAGATTGAACCTTTAACCATCTTCCAGAGCAAAAGAAAAATGAATAAAGACACCTAAAAAATATTTAAAAAATTGGGGGCTTGTTGGAACAAAAAATGAATATACAGAAAGACAAAGTACTGATCACCTGAAAACTGCACGCTTTGTTGGCTCAAAAGATAAGATTTTGTTTCTGCTTCAACTTCCCGTTCTTGCAATTAAGCAAAAGAAAACAGAGAAGATAAAAAGGAGAGACATAAAAGTAGATAGGGAACCCCAAATCACATAGCAAAATCAAGTATTTACCTCGTCCTAGTTGTCGCTGATGACTTCAATCTCATCCTCATTCCTCATTCCTCATTCATCAGTTAGAGGAATTCAAGCCAGCTTGTAACTCTTTTTTCATGAATATGGTCTGCATCTTTTTTGGGTGAATAGCATAAATATGAAACTATAAAAAAAAAGAAAACAAAACCCAAAAAATAGGTTTAAAGTGTGAAAATATTGTATAGAAAAACTAAATAAAGACTAATAAAAACCCTTGTTTTGCTTTAACACATACAAATATTAAATATATCAGATGTGAGTTTTGATGCTATAGACCCATTAACAATTTTGCAATTGCACATATTATTTACATGATAATAACTAAAAGCAATTGAACATCACTACCATCTTAAAATTTTATTTCCTCACATGTTAATATATCTTCCAGATTAATACTCTCAAGACTGAAATTAATTTAATTTGATAATTTCAATTTAATCCAACAAGTGCTCTCCATCATATATTCATATCCGAATTCATAAATTTAGCAAAATTACAATAAGATAGATACTACTATTTTTATTTTATTTTATTTTTTATTGATAATCTTAGTAAAAAAATCAGTGTTTAGTAGATCTGGGAATAGGTATTGATTTCAAAATGACTACTGACATTATATTTCACATACGTAGGAGACCTACATGCCAAACTATAACTCAATTAATAGTCTGACCTCTTTTAAATGTTTGTGTAACATAACCTCCTAGATGTGGACATGAAAAGGACATCCCATTTTGAAGAATTACGTGGCACGGTTTGAATGACAAATTGAACGTAATTCATCAATAGAGGGAATCACCGAGGCAAGTTGTAGAGCAATGTCATACTTCAATAATGCCTCTTCATACTGCACATCTCCAAACAACTTATTCCCATAAGATATTGGTTATACGTAAAGAAAATTATTAACTTAAATATAATGCAAACAAAGTGATAGGTGTAACACTTCATTTTTGAATGTTAATTTGTCTAATTGAAGGATATACTAAGTAACAAAATATATTATTCAAGTTCCACTTACCTTTCATTAGCAAGTAATGAATTTTTGTTTCCATAACCTTCACTCTTAAAAGTATATGAAGTGCAGTATGCAACTTCAGCTGCTTTAGAGACACCAGTGTAAACACCAATCTCCATGGTGTTCTTGGCATTGATCAGCTTCAAAAGCATGTTCAAGAACTGCCCTTCATTAACAAATGTTGTCATCAAATTCTTGATTTTCCAATAATTCAATCCATCAAAATCCTAAATCAATTTCTCATTTCAATAGAAAATCATTTTTACAAAAATTAAAATTAATAAAATTAATAAGAGAATTTATTTTTTCCAAAAAATTAATATTGGTTCTGTATAAAAAAAAACTAACCATGGATGCTTAGCAGTCACTTTCCTAAGCTCTCTCATGGCCTCTGGGTACACACTGGTATGACGCCCCCAAAATAGGTCTAATCCATCCAACCTATTCTGAGTCGCCAAATACATGGTACAGAAAATAACTACAACTTTATTACTACAATTGTAGAGCAAAGTACAACAACACATATACTGTGAGTTTTAATACCAACTGTGACTCATGTCCCAACTATGGACAACACCTCATAGTGATACCTTACATAAAGGTACAGTCTAGAACTGTTTTAGAAATTAAAATATTTGAGAAGTGCTCAAGGAAACCTTCGTACATGGGAGGCCATGCGTCTAGGTTGTGATAGATATCATATGTCCAGAGAATTATCCTTGGTTGATCCAATAGACCCCAAAGAAAAACAAGAAGATTACTATCATGTTCCTTCCAATGGTGAGTCTTCTCTTGACATATAACTATCTCCACCGTCTGCGATTGAACATTATGTTTCAACCCAACTCCAAGATCATATAGGTAGTGCTCGTAGATATACTCAGCAAGTGGATGTGCACAACCCTATTTTATGATAACACGAGGTTGTATGTCATTAGACATCTTGTATGATAGTGGCAAAACACCCTTCCAAAGTTGGGTTCACCTCACCCTATTGTTGTTCACCAAAAATCAATTATTAAGTGACGTATAATATACAACACACACATCTTAGGTCCTCAATACAATTATATATTGTATGTCATGCCATTTTATAATGTGTTGAGAAACTTTGATAGTCTCGGACCACCACACTATTCCCCTGTTATCCCCGCTCGACCCAGCTACACTTTTATTACCTGAAAGGAATTGTGAAGCAAAAGGGTGAGCACATCTAGCTCAGTAAAGAATATCATGACTAAAGATAATTAAATTATCAATAGTCATCAATAGTAATAAATCAGAGATTTATAACATATGGTAGATGATAAAACTTTTCAACCATAGTTGCAGCAGAACTAGCAATCCATTAGAAGAGTTAAATAGACCATAAAGTCTATTATCTTCTTCATGTTAAAAGTCCACCAACAATGTTTTATCCCTGTAACATCAATCAACAGTTCCTTTCCAGATTCATATGAATAACTCATAATCATAATTGTAATTCTAAATTCATCTTCTCATCCAGGACGAAGATAATTTTCATCACCTGTCTTTACCTGAAACATCAAAGATCATGGTTATACCAAATCACAGTTCCTGTTCATAATCATACTAATAACTTCATCTTTGCACTACGGGCCAAAGATATTCATCAACAAGTCATCTTTGCACTACGGGCGAAAGATATTCCAAAAACAAATCATCTTTGCACTACGGGCCAAAAATATTCATCAATAATTCATCTTTGCACTATAGGCCAAAGATATTCATATCTCAAAGAAATACATAATCATTTCAGAATTTATATAAACCATAATTATAACCATGTTAATCAATTCACCTTTGCACTTAAGCTAAAAATATTCAATTGTAAATTCAATGGTCATGATCATACCAGTCAACGATTCAACTTTGCACTACTAGCCAAAGAGAACCCAGAGTTATGATCATACAAATAATGTGACGCCCCCAAAATAGGTATACATCACCCATCTTGAGTCGCCAAATACATGGTACATAAATCAAATACAACTTAATTATACAACTGTCGTGTAAAATATGACAAAACATAAATTGAGAGTTTAAGCAAGAATATTGCCTTCTAGACAATATCCACTCTCAATGGAGTCCTCATAGACGAGATGAAACTCAAATTCAGTCCTCATTACATTTATTATCACACTATTTAACAGATTAGTGAGGACTACTAATGCTATCATCTGGACTGTCACTCCGTTTCCCGACTCGTCCCAGCTATATTCTCATTTCAAGAGGAAACCGTGAAAGAATGGGTGAGCTCAACTAGCCCAAGAAGAAATATTATGACTAAGATAATACAGAATAAATTATCATTAGTCTTCAATAATGTTAAACTGATAAAATACAATAGACATCAAGTTTAACTGCAGCGGAATAAGCAATCCATTAAAAGAGTCAAGTAGAGAATTAAATCTACTATCTTTTATGATTTAAAATGTTTTTCATTACTTTTATCGTTGAGACCCAGCTTAATAAATAATCCACATCATCCCTGCACTACGGCCAAGGGTATTCATTAGGGTCACGACCACAAATTATCCATGCACTACGGGCCAAGGATATTCGTGTATTCATCAATGGTCATTATCATGCCAACAACTGTCCATCAATGCACTACGGGCCAATGAGGACTTTTACCACATCATTTGTAACAATATAGTCATGATTATACCGAATAATCCCTGGTCATAATCATACCAAGTCCATCTATGCACTCTGTGCCACGTATTTGACTTTAAAAAATATAAACATGAGGATGATGACAATGATATAAGAATTCAATAAAACAAGTTCAAGAATTAGTTTATCCAGGAACTAATAACGTCCAAATTGTCAACATGATACTTCTTTGTAGAGTAAAATTCAAGAATGCTCAAAAGAATATTTCCATGAAAAGATACTGGATGAAGCGCAAATATCAATGACATTCCACTAATTTCATGGAGTATAGAAGTCAAAACTTTAACCAACTGAGTATAATAAGGAATGGAATAACAAAAGAAATCACCAGGCATGTGATAGATAACATAGGCAGGTTATTCCAACAGAATAATAAATATGGAACTGTGTTCTACAGAACGCATGCAGACGGGATATTCCGACGAGAATAATAAATATGGAACCGGCCCTAAGTCGTAAAACGCATGAGATAAGATATTCAACGAGAATAATAAAGAATAGAATAACATAAGGATTTCACCAAGTATAGGGAGTCGCACAGATATGAGTTATTCCAATAGAATAATAAAGACGGAATTGTGTCCCACAAAACGATGTAAACGAGGATATTCCAATGTAATAATAAAGAATGGAATAACATAAGGATTTCACCAAGTATAGGTATGTCACAGATATAAAGTTATTCCAATGTAATAATAAAGAATGGAATAACAAAAGTTCTCTTCATGAATAAGAAAGAATAACACCCCTTACTAGTAAAAGACCTTCGGATATCGAAGTAGTGAAGTAGCGAGAATACTCTTCTTCTTTCTCTCTATAATTTCTCTCTCTAGAGTTTGGTGAATTCATAAGAAATAATGAAGTAATGAGCTTCTATTTATAGAATAATGGATTGAATAAGTAACTAATTTCGAAGCGGTCAGATTGATTTACTTTTAAGCAGACGATTCAGATTGATTTACTATTAAAACTTAAAGCAATTGGTCCATACCGATTTACTATTAAAACTTTAAACCAAATGATCCTTATTGATTCACTAATATAACTTCAACCAACGGTCTGAAAAATTAGCACATCTCCTCATGGAATAATATTGTACCCAAATACCCGAATGCATAATACTAGAGTGAATAGTAATCCGGTGAATAGTAACTTGTGAATAGTAACTCATGAATAGAAACTCGTGAATAGTAACTCATAAATAGTAACTCGTGAATAGTAACTCATGAATAGTACTCCGACACGAAAAGTTCCCCGAATACCCGATTGAACAATATAACCTCCAGACATCAATTATCATCGGAATAGATGTCGATTTTTACTAACACAAATAATCCCAATACAATGAAACTATCAAATTCATCTTTAATCAACACGAACTTATTCATCATTAATATTATAACTCACAATATTTAGCAACCAAGTTGTTCCCAGGAAAGAGGGGGCTTTCCAATAAGGATTTGTCTCTATTGGCGCGCAATTAGGTGACCAAACCTCTCCTTGACAAAACTTCTAGACATTGTAAATATTGCAATTTAATAATATGAATAACTTTGCCGTCTCAATTATTGATTTAATAACATATCATATAATGCAGATGATACTGTGACAATAATTGGATCAATAATATGAGAGATATGATGCAACAATTACTATAGCAATAATTGAGTATAACTGAGTGATTTCTCATGTAATCATCAATAATCAATACCGTGTGCTACTATGCAATCACAGCAGACATCGTATTTTTACTACTGAGAGTAGTTCAACAGGTTTTAACAATAACACCTCGTCGTTATTTATAAAATATTTTTGTCGTTTTCTCAATCAAACAATAATTGCATTATGGGGTCCACCAATGATTGTCTTGGTTATGCGAATATTCCCTAAAAAAAGAATATTCCCCAGACCAATCGAATATTTTATAACAACTTGCATACTTAGCAAAATTTATAAATATTACCCACAACTATAACATTATATCAAATTCATTCCATAATATTCAAAAATGATATTTATAGAAAAATCATCTTTATTAAAAAAAAGTTGGGGTCTTACAACCTCCCCTTCTTATGAAATTTCGCCCTCAAAATTAGAGTACGTACCTGGTATGTCGAAGAGGTAAGGATACCTTGATTTCATTTCAGATTCTAACTCCCAGGTCATTTCCTCAACAGCGTGGTTCCTCCACAAAACTTTGACTTGAGGTATAACCTTGGAGCATAGAATATGCTCCTTTTTATCCGAAATTTTAACAGGAACCTCCTCATATGTTAAATCTTATGCTATTTTGTCCGGTTCTAACTCAATAATGTGGTTCAGGTCTTTCACATATTTACGTAACATAGATATGTGAAAAACATTATGAACACGAGACATACTTGGCGGTAAAGCGAGTCTATAGGCCACAGTTCCTACTCGTTCGAGGATTAAGAATGGGCCAATGAATCGAGGATTGAGATTTCCTCTCTTTCCGAATCTCGTAACTCCTTTCCATGGAGCAACATGTTACAACACATGATCTCCAATATCGAATTCTACGTCCTTTCGATGAAGATCAACATAACTCTTTTGTCGATCTTGTGAGGTTTTTATACGTTGTCGGATCGTTTGAATCTTTTTCGTAGTCATACATACCAACTCCGGTCCCAACAACGTAGCTTCACCCACCTCATCCCAGCATACTGGAGAACGACAGTTTCTTTCGTACAACGCTTTGAATGGAGCCATGCCAATACTTGCTTGATAACTGTTGTTGTATGAAAACTCCACCAACGGTAAGAACTTGTCCCAACTTCCCTTGAAGTCAAGGACATAGAGTCTTAATAAATCTTCAAGAGTTTGAATAGTCCTCTCTGATTGTCCGTCCGTCTGAGGATGATATGCAAAACTAAATCGTAAATTCGTACTCATAGCTTTTTGCAAACTAACCCAAAAGCTTGAAGTGAATCTTGGGTCTCGACCAGAAACTATGGATACTGGCATACCATGCAATCTTACAATCTCGTTTATATATATACTAGCAAGACGTTCAAGTGTATAATTTTCTCATATCGGTAAGAAATGAGCAGACTTAGTCAATTTATCAACAATGACCCAAATCGCATCTATGCCTTAAGAAACCTTGGGAAGACCAGTAACGAAATCCATGGTAACGTGCTCCCACTTCCATTCTAGAATTTCAAGTGGTTGTAATGGACCTTTCGGCACTTGATGCTCCGCCTTGACTCGTTGACAAGTTAGACACCTTGAGATATACAACGCTATCTCTCTCTTCATATTGCTCCACCAAAATGTATGACAAAGATCACGATACATTTTGGTACTCCCAGGATGGATTACAAACGGTGTGTTGTGCGTCTCCATCATGATTCTATACTTTAAATCAGGGTTGTTAGGAACACAAAGTCTGGAGTTAACTCAAAGTATTCCTTCTTCATCGATTCTTGCTTCCGGCATAGAACCTTCTTACACTTTCTTTCTCATACGCATCAGCTCCAGGTCTATAGCTTGAGTAGCTTTAACTTTATCAATTAAAGTCGGTTCTACTCGTATATTCTCTATCATCACATGGGTCCCTTGAGTCTTTAACTCTATCTCCATCCTTTCCAAGTCACACAAAATGGGCCTTTGCGTTGTCAATATCGCACTCATACCCGCATATGATCTTCTACTCAATACGTCAGCTACCACATTCGCTTTTCCAGGATGGTATTGAATGGTATGATCATAATCTTTCAACAGTTTAAGCCAACGTCGTTGTCGCATGTTGAGTTCCTTTTGAGTAAAGAAATATTTGAGGCTTTTATGATCCGTAAAGATCTCTACTTTCTCCCCATACAAGTAATGCCTCCAAACTTTTAGTGCAAAACGCTATCACGCTAACTCTAAATCATGAGTAGGATAATTCCTCTCATATTCTTTGAGTTGTCGAGAGGCATAGGCTATGACTTTCCCATGTTGTATGAGAACACATCCTAAACCTTTGCCTGAAGCATCACTGTAGATGACAAACCCCTTCGAGCCAGATGGTATTGTCAGAACAGGTGCTGAAATGAGTCTCCTCTTGAGTTCTTGAAAACTCTTCTCACATTCCTCGTTCCAACCGAATTTTGTATCTTTTCGAGTCAGCTGAGTTAGTGGAGTAGCGATTCGAGAAAACTCTTCTACGAATCTCTGATAATAACCAGTTAAGCCGAGAAAGCTATGTACTTTGGTCACTAATTTAGGTTGCTCCCAGCTTTGAATAGCTTCAATCTTTGCTGGGTCAATAGATATTCCATGACTTGATACTACGTGCCCAAGGAATGCTACTTCCTCAAGCCAGAACTCGCATTTCTTCAACTTGGCATAAAGCTTATATTCATGAAGCTTTTGGAGTATCAGCCTCAAGTGTTGCTAATGATCTTCACGGATTTTGGAATAAATAAGGATGTCATCAATGAAGACGACCACAAAGTGATCCAAATAATCCTTGAATACTCGGTTCATCATATCCATGAAGGCAGCAGGAGCATTAGTCAATCCAAAAGACATGACTAGGAATTCATAATGCCCGTACCGAGTTCTGAAAGCCATTTTTGGAATGTCATCGATTCTAATCTTCAATTGGTGATATCCAGAATGAAGATCAATCTTTGAAAAGAATTTGGCACCTTGCAACAGGTCAAATAGGTCATCAATACGTGGCAATGGGTACCTATTTTTGATGGTGACATGGTTCAACTCCCGATAATCAATACAAAGTCGCATACTCCCATCTTTCTTTTTCATGAATAGAACAGGAGCACCCTAAAGAGAAATACTAGGACGAATAAAGCCAATGTCTAACAATTCCTGCAGTTGGGTCTTTAACTCCTGAAGTTTAATAGAAGCCATTCGATATGGGGCTTTAGAAATAGGTTTTGTACCGGGTTTAAGGTCGATACAAAATTTAATTTCACACTCTGGGGGTAGGCCAGGAAGTTCTTCAGGGAATACGTCAAAAAATTCATTAACAATAGAAATATCATTCAAAACTGACGTATTTTTGTTTAGATCCGTGACATGAGCTAAGAAAGCTTGACATCCGTTTTTCAATAAACGAATAGCTTTATGGATTAAGATGACAGTGATTGATTTTAATGGTTTGGTTGCTTGAATTCGCATAATAGGTTGGTTAGGAATATGAAAGCTAACAACCTTATGAAAATAATCAATTTTTGCATGATGAGTAGTTAACAAATCAATCCCTAGAATTACGTCAAATGCAAGTATTTTCAATGAAATAATATCACAGGTAATGTGAGGATACCGATTTGAACCAAATAAGACTTATAAACAGTGGATGTAATGAAGGTTTCTCCCAACGGAGTTTCAATAGCTAAGTCAAAGTCCAATTTCTCCGGAGTCAATTTTAAACGTTGAGCACAAGTAGGAGAAATAAAAGAATGGGTAGAACCGGTATCAAATAAGGTATATACTTTGCTAGAGTTTATGATAAGCTTATCCGTGATGACCTCATTCGGGTTCCTTGCTTTCTGGGAGGTCACGACAAATGCTCTCCCTTGTACTACTGGCTTTGACTTTTCTGGGACGACCTTTGGTGCCTCCTTCCCAGCTGGACTTGTCTTCAGTGAACGACAAAATCGGGCTAGGTGTCTTTCTCTTCCACAATTGTAACATGCTTTGGATGGCATCGCGCAGTTTGGACTGATATGTCCCTCCCCTCCGCATTTGAAGCATATAATAGGTAGTCGTTTTCCTTCCTTAACAACGGGTGATGGTGCTGACGTCTTTCCATCATTGTTGAATCTCCTCTTCTTGAAATGTCCATTCTTATTATTTTGGCCATGATTACCACCGAAGTGGTTACCATTTCTGGCATGTTGATTCTCTCCATGCTTATTGTCATCGCTTCGATGACTGCTATCACTGGTATTATTATTTTGCCGGCTGCTCTCTTTTGGTTGGGTTGACTCATTATCGCGTTCCAATAACTGAGCCCTATTAACAACATCTGAGTACAAACACAGTTTATGAGAGATAAGGTATTGACGTATCTCAGGTTTCAAACCTCTTAGAAACATTCGCGTCATTCTCTCCTCATTATCAACCAAATGAGACACAAACCGGGACAACTCGGCAAACTTGGCTTCGTACTGTGACACGGTCATGTTGTTTTGCTCTAGCTTGATGAACTCTACCTCTTTCATGTGATGAATACTTTCGGGAAAGTACTTTTCGTTGAACAGTTCTTGAAACTTCTCCCAAGATATCTTCAGTGCGGCAGGTTGAGTACGCTTCACAGATTCCCACTAGTAATCTGCCTCTGCCGCAACATGAAGGTGGCAAAGGGAACCTTTTGCTCCTTGGAGCAACCCAAGACATCAAATATCTTATTGATTTGTTTTATCCACGTCTCCGCCTTAAGTGGTTTTGGCTCACCAAAAAACTCTGGTGGTCCCAGCTCCTTGAACTGTTTGGCGGTGACCGTCCGAGAGTTGTCAGTGTTTCCACCTGCATTTTGGACAGGAGTCGCTCTTGCCTGATGTTGCATGAATTGCATGAAGCCTCAGAACATTCCATCGTTCATCATTTGGCCAGTGTTGTTGTTTGCATGAGGATTGTCGCCTTCCTGATGCACATTCTCCGGTTATTGATCCGTGGAGACTCAGCGGTCTCACGTGCTCCATTGATGTTCTCAACATTCTCGGATGCCATTTTCAAACATCGCCACAAAACAAGGGTTAATTAACATATCATATATTAACCCTATACTCTGACCGACCAATTAAATAACAAATAAACTTAGGTAGGTCATACTAGTGAAGGAATTCCCCGTTTCTCCCCTCCTAGTTCTTATCTCACATCTTAGCCAGAGATCATATCCCTAAGCTTTGATACCAACTGTGACGCCCCCAAAATAGGTATACATCACCCATCTTGAGTCGCCAAATACATGGTACATAAATCAAATACAACTTAATTATACAACTGTCGTGGAAAATACGACAAAACATAAACTGAGAGTTTAAGCAAGAATATTGCCTTCTAGACAATATCCACTCTCAATGGAGTCCTCATAGACAGTATACAAACTCAAATTCAGTCCTCATTACATTTATTATCACACTATTTAACAGATTAGTGAGAACTACTAATGCTATCATCTGGACTTTCACTCCGTTTCCCGACTCGTCCCAGCTATATTCTCATTTCCTGAAGAGAACAGTGAAAGAAAGGGTGAGCTCAACTAGCCCAGTAAGAAATATTATGACTAAGATAATACATAATAAATTATCATTAGTCTTTAACAATGTTAAACTGATAAAATACTATAGACATCAAGTTTAACTGCAGCGGAATAAACAATCCATTAAAAGAGTCAAGTAGAGAATTAAATCTACTATCTTTTATGATTTAAAACATTTTTCATCACTTTTATCGCTGTGACCCAACTTAATAAATAATCCACATCATCCCTGCACTACGGCCAAGGGTATTCATTAGGGTCACGACCACAAATTATCCATGCACTACGGGCCAAGGATATTCGTGTATTCATCAATGGTCATGATCATGCAAACAACTGTCCATCAATGCACTACGGGCCAATGAAGACTTTTACCACATCATTTGTAACATTACGGTCATGATTATACCGAATAATCCCTGGTCATAATCATACCAAATCCATCTATGCACTACAGGCCACAGATGACTTTAAAAAAATATAAACATGAGGATGATGACAATGATATAAGAATTCAATAAAACAAGTTCAAGAATTAGTTTATCCAGGAACTAATAACGTCCAAATTGTCAACATGATACTTCTTTGTAGAGTAAAATTCAAGAATGCTCAAAAGAATATTTCCATGAAAGATCTTTGGATGAAGCTTAAATATCAATGACATTCCACTAATTTCATGGAGTATAGAAGTCAAAACTTTAACCAACCGAGTATAATAAGGAATGGAAAAACAAAAGAAATCACCGGGCATGTGATAGATAAGACAGCAAAAGTTATTCCAACGAGAATAATAAATATGGAACCGGTCCCACAGAACGCATGCATACATGATATTCAATGAGTAATAAAGAATGGAATAACATAAGGATTTCACCAAGTATAGGGGAGTCAGCGTATATGAGTTATTCAATAGAATAATAAAGACGGAACCAGTCCCACAGTAAAACGCGTAAACAGGATATTCCAATGTAATAATAAAGAATGGAATAACATAAGGATTTCACCAAGTATATGTTGGCGTATACAAAAGTTATTCCAACGAATATTAAAGAATGGAATAATGAAGTTCTCTTCATGAATAAGAAAGAATAACACCCCTTACACCGTAAAAAGACTTTGGATATCGAAGTAGTGAAGTAGCGAGAATACTCTTCTTCTTTCTCTCTATAATTTTCTCTCTAGAGTTTGGTGAATTCGTAAGAAATAATGAAGGAATGAGCTTTATTTATAGAAGAATGGATTGAATAGTAACTAATTCCGAGCGGTCCAGATTGATTTACTTTTAAACGGATGGTTCTGATTGATTTACTATTAAAACTTACAGCAACGGTCCATACTGATTTACTATTAAAACTTTAAACCAGCGATCCATATTGATTCACTAATATAACTTCAACCAACGGTCTGAAAAATTAGCACATCTCCTCATGGAATAATATTGTACCTAAATACCCGAATGCACAATACTAGAGTGAATAGTAATCGGGTGAATAGTAACTCGTGAATAGTAACTCATGAATAGTAACTCATGAATAGTAACTCCTAAATAGTAACTTGTGAATAGTAACTCATGAATAGTAACTCATGAATAGTAACTCATAAATAGTAACTCGTGAATAGTACTCTGACACGAAAAGTTCCCCGAATACCCGATTGAACAATATAACCTCCAGACATCAATTATCATCGGAATAGATGTCGATTTCTACTAACACAAATAATCCCAACACAATGAAACTATCAAATTCATCTTTAATCAACACGAACTTATTCATCATTAATATTATAACTCATAATATTTAGCAACCAGGTTGTTCCCAGGAAAGGGGGGACTTTCTAATATGGATTTCTCCCTATTGGCGCGCAATTAGGTGACCAAACCTCTCCTTGACAGAACTTCTAGACATTGTAAATATTGCAATTTAATAATATGAATAAATTTGTCGTCTCAATTATTGATTTAATAACATATCATATAATGCGGATGATATCTTTGTGACAATAATTGGATCAATAATATGAGAGAGATATGATGCAAAGAGAATAATCGAGTATAATCGAGTAATTTCTCACGTAAGCATCAATAATCAATATCGTGTGCTACTTGCAACCATGCATATTATCGCATTACTTTTACTACTAGGGTAGTTTAACGGTTTTAACAATAACACCTCCGTCGTTATTTATAAAATATTTTTGTCGTTTTTCAATCAAACAATAATTCCATGTGGGTCCACCAATGATTGTGCTTGCTATTATCTGATATTATGAAACAAAAGAATATTCCCAACCAATCGAATATTTTATAACAACTTGCATACTTAAGCAAAATTTATAAATATTACCCACAACTATAACATTATATCAAATTCATTCCATAATATTCAAAAATGACATTTATTGAAAAATCATCTTTATTAAAAAAAAGTTGGGGTCTTACAAATAATCTACCCATCTTTACACTCAAGTCAAAGAGAAATTTCTTCACCAGGAGTATAAAAATATTATATATGATAATAAAAACAATATTATCAAAACATAGATTCAATCAAAGATAGTAACCATAATAGACATCTTGGACAAAAAGAAAAATTTTATTTTTTGGTGAATAGTGTCGTATACGTGATTAGTAACCCCAACACAAAAAGGTAGAAATTTCACAACAAAATTCATATCAATATTTATAACACCTTAATTCAAATGTTATAAATCACTTAATAATCTCATAATCTAATATTATTAATATTACAACAATATCTTAATCATTTCTTAAACTTATAAATAATTTATTTAAATTATTAACACTTTACTAATTAATGCATTTAATCATCATAAAATGCCAAACTCATAAGATTTCATCACTAATAATCAAAACCCTCATCAAAAATCTGCATATACCTTATATAGGATTTCCAAGCCATAAAATCCTATTTTCCCATTTTCTTACTTCACATAACATATTTAATTCATTTATTCATAACTAGTCCATTTTCATGAAAAATATCAAATCAGTTCCAAAAATATTTCTTTTCTGGGTTTTAGCAGAATATAGTCCCATATTGAACATATATTTTTCTCGGAATTTTTAAAATTCATTTACTATTTTTCATATGGCCAAAACTGCCGAATATTTAAACATTTATCATAAATTGTATTTTTATCCAAAAATTCCAAAATTCACAGGTATACTGATATTATATAGATGTACTCCCAATAAAAATTTTATTAATTTTGGAGTTAACCACAAAGAGTTATAAGGGTTTACTTTTTAAATAGTCTTTTCCCATAAAATTCATAACTCCTAATCTATACATCCAAAAATCGCCATTTTTGGACACAAACAATAAAACTCATCAAATTATCATTTCAAATTTTTCCAGAATTTTTGAAGGTCGAAAAAATTACAAAACATGAAAAACATAACAACCCTTAAAAATCCCTTACCTCGAAAGAGCAGTATTTCTGACCGGAATGTAAAGCCGAAGGAACCTTGCACTGAATAGCAACTCTCAAAGTATCAAAATACTCACAAAAATACGCTCGACAATATAGAGAGAGAAAACTTATATTTCTGGTGTGATTTTTAATTCTAACATAAGCACATATTTATAGGAAAATGCTAGAACGCCAAAGGAGACTAAATAATAAAATAATATTTATTTATTTATTTTTTCTCTTCATTCCATGCCCACCCATTATGAAAGCTGAGCAGCCAACTTGGAACAAGAATTTCAACCCACAACTTTGAAAAAACAAAAGTGGGTCCCACTAAATATTTTAATAAAAAATATTTTATTTTTCGAAACTTCAACAATTCATAGAAAATAGGCTGTTTATCAGAAAAAATACAAATTTTATGTCCATTCCACACGAAATCGAATTCTCTACAACTTTGTAGCTTTGAGTTTTTCCAAATTCCAGACAGAAAATATCCAAAATCTACAAATGGATGATTTTCAACACCGTTTCAATACCTTGTAAAATTCATAACAAATCATGCGCTAATTTTCAACGGTTCAAAATTTGTGGACATATACTTAACTTATATATGTATAACATATCCAAAAATCATAACGATCCAATGGTCAGATCAAAATTATAACTCACGCAATAGAGCTTTAAGAACACCGATTTGATCTTTTAATACCTCCAATCCGACAAAATACCGATAAAACACCTCAACATTAAATCCTTCATTTATAAACACATAAATAAATCCATCATTTATATTCACATCAAATAAATATTTTCTTATCATATAAATCAATAATTAATTATTCACAAATAATATTACAGAATCACAATTATGACAACCAGGCAGTTCCCATGAAAGAGGGGGCTTTCCGATAAGGATTTCTCCTTACTGACGCGCAATTAGATGACCAAACCTCTCCTTGACAGAACTTTCTAGACATTGCCAATAATGCTATCTAATAATATTATTCAAATAATATGAATTATTGATCTGATAATGGGAAATACTACACAGTGACAATTATTGAAACAACAATAATATAAACTATCAACGCAAACAATTATTGAATCAATAAAATAAAATATTGAGCAAGAACTCATCGTGTAACAATTATTGAGTAGTGCCTTCACGTAAGAATCAATAATTCAAAAATATTGTGCAATACTGGTGTGCTCTTGCGTGCAACAACGCCGCATCAACGTATTTTAACCACTGTGTATTCCAACGTGTTAATTCAGTAATAACTACGTAGTTATTTATAAAAACTCAAACTTGTCGTTTTCTTCATCCGACAGTTATTCTGTTACGGGGCCCACAAATGGCTGCGCCGTCGTATGGATATTCCCGATAAAAAGAATATTCCACGACCAAATGAATATTCCCCGACAACAATAAGTATTTTATAGCCACTTGCTTATTTTGAAAAAAAAATTCATATATCACCCTTAACTTTACTTTTTATCAATTTAACTATTTACTAAATAGAAAAATTGAATACTTTTATTTTATAAAATTCGGGGTCTTACAACTGGTTTCAAGAATATACTAAAAAAGAAAAAGAAAATTAGTTAATTAATCAAGAAAAGATCAATTTTGATAGGAAAGATTTGATCTTTTAGAAGAAAGTGCTTATAAAACAATGGGAACCTGGTAAAAAGCATCACTCTGCAAAAGGTTCTTGTGGCCAACTTCCTGATGTGTCTGAATTCACCATTTCCTGTCGTTTCTATAAATATTTTGTCAGGAATAAACATGTGAATGATATTCCTATTTATATATGATTTGATTATGATATATATATGAATGAATATGCAAGTATGCTTGCATTAAGGAAAGCTGTAAAGTCCTTTGATAGATAATAGAAACAGATGTACAAGGACTTAGAATGAATTGATCAAATATGTTAGGTTGATCCTACATAAGCAAAACAGCTTTGTAAAGTCCTTAAAAAGAAATGATGTACAAGGACTATAAATATAGAAAGATCAAGCATGTTAGGTTGATCTTATGATGTAATAGATAGGCTTGTCTGATCGTCGAGCATTGCACCAGAAATCTTAATCTGCCAGGAGAATCAAGGATAACTCGAGAGCTATCGAGGTAGAATCATAGTCTGTAAGATAGTAGATCTCGGAGTTCGTAGACTATCAGAAGAGACGAGGAAGGATCGTAATGTGTTGAGGAGCACTTCCTCGGAGCCGTAGTCTGCTGAGAAAGTCATGTTCAGAATCGTAGAGACAGTCTACCTACGAGCTGACCGAGCATCTTCCGAAGCCAAGTCAAAAATCCTAGACTACACTCAGAGCCGTAGAGTCTACTGATCGTATCAGAGGCAGAGATCGTAGTCGAGCAAGATCAGATGAAGACAACAAGCATAATGACAGAAATCATAGTGTCAAGATCTGATCTCGGAGTCGTAGTGTCTGTATAGCCGAAGCTGAATCGTAAAGTGAAAAACTAAGACCTCAACAGATGTGCTCACAAAGCCAAGGTAGAATCGTAGAGAAAACACAATTCTCAACAAATGAGCACTCCCAGAATATCCAAAGGAATGAAGCCTCTGGTTGGTACTGCAAAGATACATCCCACCTGAAGGAAACCAGAGAGCACTCAACGAATGGCATGCAAGCTAACAGAAGATCTAAGCATTAACTCAATCAGCATCCAAATTGAGTTGTGAAGCCATTTGAGATGAAGTCCTCCACAAGTTGATCATAAGAAGACTTCAGTAACTGACTAAGAAAAGTCAGCAAGTGCTGTAGCTGTCAAGTGATCAGAAGACAACGATCTTGGAAGAAATCGGGATCGTAGTGTTTGCCAAACAAAGAAAGAACTGATGGAGTGTACACAGTGATACTGGTCAGCTTCTGAAGAACAAGGCTAAAGTGATTAAGCATTGGGTCAGTCCATTGATGATAAGTGAACAGGAGATCACAAGGAGAAAGCGAGCTGGACATGCCACAAATCTGAAGTGTCTTGCTATTCAGAAGGGGCCAGAACAAAGAGTCAAGCCATCAGTATCTGAGATCAGTCGAGGCAAACAGAAGTGTTGAGACACTGCACAAGAGAAGGAATAGGTGTTCTACATTGAAGATTTAATCAACACTCTTCAAGATCGTAGTGTTGACTCTACATATCAATGAGCAATAGTCAACAAGATACTACGATTAGGTCCAAGAAAGCAAGCATCAGAATCATAGAGTTCAGTCATCCAAAGATTGAAGCATTGGCAACGATTCAATCTGAAGGTTGGTATTCAGACAAGAGCTTATTGAGAGCATTGATGTAAAAAGACAACCTCTGATCGAGAAATCAGAAGGGGGAAATAAAGTCATTGACCTACCCGAGACATCAAAGTAACATCTCTGACGGAGAAGGTGAAACAATATACTGTAGTGTCAGAAAGTCAGAAAAGGGGATGTCTTGTCACATCTGCAGTTTTCACCAAAAAACTCGAGATATGTGAAGCATTTCAAAGAACTTCCAACGGCTACTTTCCAACGAGAAGATTGGGAAGGAGTATAAATTAGCAAGAGCTTCAAAGATCAAGAGTTGCTGGAGTTGCTGAGTTTGAAGAAATGGTGGGCTGATCTAACCAACGTAAAATAGTGAGTGACCAATGAAGGTCTGAAGGCTCAATCTATGATCCACCAAGAACATTTAGAAATAGATAAAGAAAGAAGTAGAAGTAAGAGTTCTACAATGTAGAAGTGAGAGTTCTACTACAAGAAGAGTGTTCTAAACTGCTGAGAGAAAGAAGAGCATCAATGTCATCTTGATGTCCATCATGGGAAGACTCTAAGTACCAGAGAGAAGAGCCTACAGTCATCTTAGCAAGTCTATCATGAGAAGGAATCAAGTATCAAGAAAGAAGATCACCAACGCCATCATGGTGTAAAGCATGAGAAAATTTCTAAGTACTTAGCAGAAGAGCTTACAGTCATCTTAGAAACTCATCATGTGCAGCCATCAAGTATTAAGAAGAATGATCTTCAAGGCAGTTCATCAAGGGATTATCAGAAGCGGTTGAGTAACTGAAGAAGCTGAGCATCATGCAACACTCAACTGCACTTCAAGGATGCATGATCACGCTAAGCTGCTAAGTACAGAAGATGTTCAGAGCTTAAAGACATCTTAGTAGCTCAGCACCACCACCAACAACAACAAACAAATAACTCAACAACAAGAAGCCAGGGCCTGAGGGGTCCTTGTCCAAAGGGACTAAATGAAGTTCTAAGCTTCTTTGGGCTTGAAGAGTTCCTAGGAACTAGAGGAGTTCCAAGGTGGCGGCCTTGAAGAGTTCTTAGTGAATCGAAGTTCCAAGGTCGGCGGCCTTGAAGGAATCTTAGTGATTCGAGTCTTTGCCCTTCCTTAGTAGAAATCTTGCTAGTTGAAAGCAGAAGAGTGGATTAGGAGCTTGAGTCTCTGAACCACTTAAAATCCCTTGTGTCTTTTACTTTATGTCATTTACATTATGTACTTAACTGCTATAACTGCTATGTATATTTTAACTGCTTACTACTGAACTAACTCTACGAACAATGTATGTATGATTATTGAATATATCAATGAAGGGGATCTTTTACTTATTCCGCTGTGCTTGAAAAGATTCTTATATTTGTCATATGCTAAATCACTAGAAATACAAAATAAACGAGAAAAGTATTTGAAATTAAAAAGGATCTATTCAACCCCCCCTTCTGGATCTATATTGTGCCTACTGGGAACTAACATATTTCATAGCTTTTTCTCTCTTTTTTACCACTGGAGATTCAATAATTGATTAACTTTGAACTCGCCACGTTGCCGCCATCGCCATCGCCATCGCCATCGCCATCGCCATCGCCATCGCCATTCGGTGGTGGTAAAAAAGACAGGGAAGTCGAGAAGGGTTAATTGAGTCACTGAAGAAAAGCCCTAATTTTAAGTCAGAAATTAAGGATCGATCATCCAACTTATAATCAACATAAAACCCATCAAAACAATCAATATATAATTAGAAAGATAAGCAGATGTACTGACCTTACGAAGAGAAATAGACTTAAAAGTTCTCTCGTTTTGCTGACCTTCAGAGAGTGAGAGAAAGAAGAAAATCAGAAATGATTGTGAGACATCGATCTCTCCATTATCGGCCACCCAATTGAATGACGATCAATTTCATGTCTTGATGCTTTGATTACATATTGTTGCAACCCAATTCTAGGGTTTTATGGGATGAGGAGGAGATCAAACCGAGATGTGATTTATTGAAGGGGAGATGAATAGATATGATCGAGGCTGAAGAAGAGGAATGCTTTAATTTTTGGTCGATTAGTTTTATTATTTCTTATTTTGCTCGGGAATTGAAGGGGGAAAGAGAAGGTAGTGAGAAAGAGAGAGAGGAAGAGGAAGACAGGGAAATCTGAAAAGAAACCGTCGATTTTGTCGATTGAAATGGACTCGATTTATGAGATTTTCAATTCACCGAGTTAACTCTTAATTAACTTAATTAATTAAGAGTTAACTTAGTGAGTTTTTCAATTTAAAGGATCAGTTGTCCTATCTTTATATATAAGGTATTGATAACTTCATAATACAAATTTATTATATCACAAAAAATATTTAATGCTACCTTTTTCTGTGACGCCCCCAAAATTAGGTATACATCACCCATCTTGGGTCGCCACTTACATGGTACAGAATTTAAATACAACTTACTAACATAACTGTCGTGTACAATACGACATAAACTGTGAGTTTAAATACAAATATCGTCTACTAGATATTATACAAACTCAAAAAGGAGTCCTCATTACAATTATTATCACACTATTTCACACGAGAATAGTGAGGACTACTAATGCTATCTTGAGGACCATCACTCGTTTCCCAGACTCGTCCGGCTATATTCTCATTCTGAAGAAGAACGATTGTGAAAGAAAGGGTGAGCTCAACTAGCCCAAGAAGAAATATTATGACTAAGATAATGCGAATAAATTATCAATAGTCTTCAACAATGTTAAACCGATAAAATACAATAGACAACTTGTTTAAGCTGCAATGAATATGCAATCCATTAAAAAAGTCAAGTAGAAAATAAAGTCTACTATCTTTTAGGTTTTAAAAAGGTTTTCATCATTGTTATATTTGAGACTCAAACTTTAATAAATATTTCACATCATCGAATCACCCCTCGCTACTACGCCAAGGATATTCTTTAGTATCACGACCACAATTATTCATGCACTACGGGCCAAGAATATTTGTGTATTCATTAATGGTCATGATCATGCCAACAATCGTCCATAAATGCACTACTGACCACTCGAGGATTTTTACCACATCATTTGTAACATTACGGTCATGATTACACCGAATAGTCTCGGTCATAATCATACCAAGTCCATCTATGCACTACTGGGCCACAGATGACTTTAAAAAAATATAAACATGAGGATGATGACAATGATATAAGAATTCAATAAAACAAGTTCAAGAATTATTTTATCCGGGGAATTATTAACGCCCAAATTATCAATATGATCTTGTTTTGTAGGGTAAAATTCAAGAATGATCGGAAGAATATTTTCATGAAAAGATCTTTGGATGAAACGCAAATATCAAGGATATTCCACTAATTTCATGGAGTATAGAAGTCAAAGTTTTAACCATTTGGGTATAATAAAGAATGGAATAACAAAAAAAAATCACCATGCATGCGATAGACCCGCACGCACGAGTTATTCAAATGAGAATAATAAATAACGGAACCAGTCGGTGAAATCACACAAGCGATGGATGTTCCAAATGTAATAATAAAGATGGAACCGGATCCGGTGTAAAACACGAGATAGGATATTCAGCGAGAATAATAAAAAGGCGGAACCAGTCGGTGTAAAACACATGAGCAGGATGTTCCAGCGTAGAATAAAAAAAGCGGAACCAGTCCGGTGTAAAAAACACATGCAGGATGATGTTCCAAGAATAATAAAAGGCGGAACCGGTCCGGTGTAAAACACATGCATGAGGATGTTCCAATAGAATCATAGAAGAATGTCACCAAGTATAGGGTAAAAAAGCGTGATACAAAAGTTATTCCAAATGTAATAATAAGTAATGGAATAACAACAGTTCTCTTCATGAATAAGAAAGAATAACACCCCTTACATTTGGTAGAAGATTGAATCTCGCGGCGGTGTAGTAACAAAATACTCTTCTTCTTTCTCTCTTATTCTCTATATTTTTCTCTCTATAGCTTGAATGAATTCGTGAAAATAATGAAGCCCTAGGCCTCTATTTATAGAAGATTTCTAGCTTAGCACTTAGTGTGAAAAGGCAAGTGGCTTGATTAATTGGTTTGGCCTTTTGTAATGTGAAAACGACAAGTGGTTCGACGTCTGGTAAAGGTAATTACTATTAACGAAGGTAAATACTATTGACGAAGGTAAATACTATTCACAAGGGTAATTACTATTGATGAAGGTAAATACTATTCACAAGGGTAATTACTATTGATTGAAGGTAATTACTATCGATTGAAGGTAAATACTATTCACAAGGGTAATTACTATTGTGAAGGTAATTACTATTGATTGAAGAGACTCTTAGATGATGACATATGAGCCCCCATAAAATAATCAAACTTACCACAAATCATTTTTTTTTTCATCAACACATATTTAATCTTTCAACAATTATTAATCATTTATAACTTGTCGTCTCAATTATTGATTTAATACTATAACATATTATGAGATGATAATTGTGACAATAATTGAATCAATAATATAAGAGATATGATCGTGAATTATCGTAGCAATAATTGAGCATATTTGAGTGACTTCTCACGTAAGCATCAATAATCAATCAGGTGCTACTTAACTACGCCAGACATCGTATTTCTTTTACCATAGGGTAGTTCAGCAGCTTTTAACGGTAACACCTCCGTAGTTATTTTTATAAAATATTTTTGTCGTTTTCTCAATCCGACAATAATTACATTGTGGGGTCCACCAATGATTGAGCCATTGTACGAATATTCCCTAACAAAAAAGAATATTCCCAGACCAAACGAATATTTTATAACAACTTGCATACTTTTCAAAATTTATAAATATTACCACAACTATAACATTATATCAAATTTATTCCATAATATTCAAAAATAATATTTATAGAAAAATTCATCTTTATTTATAAAAGATGGGGTCTTACAACCTCCCTTCTTATGAAATTTAAGCCCTCGAAATTTAGGTTACGATACTGGTATGTCGAAGAGGTAAGGATACCTTGATTTCATTTTTGATTCTAACTCCCAAGTCATTTCCTCAACATCGTGGTTCCTCCACAAAACTTTGACTTGAGGTATAACCTTGGAGCGTAGAATATGTTCCTTCTTATCAAAATTTGAACAGGAACCTCTTCATACGTCAAATCTTCCGCTATTTCGTCCAGGTTCTAACTCAATAATATTGTTCGGGTCTTTTACATATTTACGTAACATAGATATGTGAAAAGCGTTATGAACACGAGACATATTTGGTGGTAAAAGCGAGTCTATAGGTCACAGTTCCTACTCGATCGAGGATTAAAATGGACCAGATGAATCGAGGATTAAGTTTTCCTCTCTTTCCAAATCTTGTAACTCCTTTCCATGGAGCAACTCTTAACAACACATGATCTCTATATCGAATTCCACGTCCTTTCGATGAAGATCAAGATAACTTTTTTGTCGATTTTGTGAGGTTTTTATCGTTGTCGGATCGTTTGAATCTTTTTCGTAGTCATACGTACATTCAACTCGATCCCAACAACGTTGCTTCACCCACCTCATCCCAAAGATACTAGAGAACGACACTTTCTTCCATACAACGCTCGAATGGAGCCATGCCAATACTTGCTTGATAAGCTTTGTTGTTGTAGGAAAACTCCACCAATGGTAAGAACTTGTCCCAACTCCTTGAAATCAAGGACACGAGTCTTAATAGATCTTCAAGAGTTTGAATAGTCATCTCCATTGTCGTCCGTTTGAGGATGATAAGTAGAAGCTAAATCGTAAGTCTGTGCCCATAGCTTTTTGCAAACTAACCCAAAATCGTGAAGTGAATCTTGGGTCTCGATCGAAACTATGGATAAGGCGATACCATGCGATCTTACAATCTCGTTTATGTACATCTGAGCAAGACGTTCAAGTGTATAAGTTTCTCGATCGATAAGAAATGAGCGGAGACTTGGTCAATCTATCAACAATGACCCAAATCGCATCAATGCCTTGAGAAACTTTAGGAAGGCCGAACGAAATCTATGGTAATGTGCTCCCCACTTCCATTACGGAATTTCAAGTGGTTGCAATGGACCTTTTGGTACTTGATGCTCCGCTTTAACTCGTTGATAAGTTAGACACCTTGAGATAAACATCGCTATCTCTCTCTTCATATTGCTCCACCAAAATGTATGACCGAATATCATGATACATTTTGGTACTCCCGAGATGGATTGCAAATGGTGTGTTGTGCGCCTCCATCATGATATTATACTTTAAATCGGTCGTTAGGAACACAAAGTCCGGAGTTGACTCAAGTATTCCTTCTTCATCGATTCTTGCTTCCTAAGCATAGCACCTTCTTGCACTTTTTTTTCCTCATACGCATCGGCTCCGTGTCAGTAGCGTAGCTTGGCGACTTTAACTTTATCGATTAAAGTTGGTTCTACTCGTATACTCGTTATCATCACATGCGTCCCTGGAGTCTTTAACTCTATCTCCATCCTTTGCAAGTCACACAAAATGGGCCTTTGCGTTGACAACATCGCACTCGTACTTGCATATGATTTTCTACTCAATGCGTCAGCTACCACGTTCGCTTTTCCAGGATGGTATTGGATGGTATGATCATAATCTTTCAACAGTTCTAGCCAACGTCGTTGTCACATGTTGAGTTCCTTTTGAAGAAATATTTGAGGCTTTTATGATCCGTAAAGATCTCCACTTTCTCCCCATACAAGTAATGCCTCCAAATTTTAAGTGCAAAGACAACAGCTGCTAACTCTAGATCATGAGTAGGATAATTCCTCTCATATTCTTTGAGTTGTCGCGAGGCATAGGCTATTACTTTTCCATGTTGCATGAGAACACATCCCAACCCTTTGCCCGAAGCATCACTGTAGATGACAAATCCCTCCGAGCCAGATGGTATTGTTGAGCAGTCTTTGAAATAAGTCTCTTCTTGAGTTCTTGAAAACTCTTCTCACATTCTTCGCTCCAACCGAACTTTGTATCTTTCAAAAGTCATTTGAGTCGATGGAATAGCGATTCGAGAAAATCCTTCCACGAATCTCGATAATAACCAGCTAAACCGAGAAAGCTACGTTACTTGGATCCATCGATTTAGGTTGTTCCCGACTTTGAATAGCTTCAATCTTTCTTTGGGTCAACAGATATTCCATGACTTGATACCACATGCCCAAGGAATGCTACTTCTTCAAGCCGAACTCGCATTTCTTCAACTTGGCATAAAGCTTATATTCACGAAGCTTTTGGAGTGTCACCTCAAGTGTTGCTCATGATCGCACGACTTTTGGAATAAATAAGGATGTCATCAATAAAAAGCGACCACAAAGTGATCTAAATATTCCTTGAATACTCGGTTCATCATATCTATGAAGGCAAAGGAGCATTAGTCAATCCAAAGGACATGACTAGGAATTCATAATGCCCGTCTGGGAGTTTCGAAAAGTCTTTGGAATGTCGCAGATTCTAATCTTCAATTGGTGATATCCGGACGAAGATCAATCTTTGAAAAGAATTTGGCTCCTTTCTGTTGGTCAAACAGGTCATCAATACGTGGCAATGGATACCTATTTTAGATGGTGACATGATTCAACTCCCGATAATCAATACAAAGTCGCATACTCCCATCTTTCTTCTTCACGAATAGAACAGAGCACCCCAAGGAGAAGTACTAGGGACGAATAAAGCCATTGTCTAACAATTCCTGCGGTTGGGTCTTTAACTCCACGAAGTTCAATAGAGCCATTCGATATGGGGCTTTGGAAATAGGTTTTGTAACGGGTTCAAGGTCGATACAAAATTCAATTTCACGCTACGGGGTAGGCCGGAAGTTCTTGAGAATACGTCGGGAAATTTATTAACAATAGGAATATCGTTTAAAAGCGGCGTATTTTTATTTAAATCGTGACATGAGCTAAGAAAGCTTGACATCCGTTTTTCAATAAGCGAATAGCTTTATGGCTTGAGATGACCGTGATTGATTTTAATGGTTTGGTCGTTTGAATTAGCATAATAGGTTGATTAGGAATATGAAAGCTAACAACCTTACGAAAACAATCAATTTTTTGCATGATAAGTAGTTAACCAATCAATCCACAGAATCACGTCAAATGCAAGTATTTTTAATGAAATAAGATCGACAAGTAATGTGAGGGTACCGATTTGAACCAAACAAGACTTATAAATAGTGGATGTAATGAAGGTTTCTCCCAACGGAGTTTCCACAGATAAGTCAAAGTCTAATTTCTCCGAGTCAAATTTAATCGATGGCGCAAGTAGGAGAAATAAAAGAATGGGTAGAACCCAGTATCAAATAAAGTATAGACTTCATTAGAGTTTATGATAATCTTACCCATGATGACCTCATTCGGATTCCTTGCTCTTTGGGAGGTCACAACAAACGCTCTCCTTGCAGACTTCTGGGTTTTGAATTTTACAGGATGGCCTTTGGTGCCTCCATCCTAGCTGAATTTGTCTCTTGATGGCGACAAAATCGAGCTAAGTGACCTTCTCTTCCACAATTATAACATGCTTTTGACGGCATGACTTGATTTGATGATGTGTCCTCTCCTCCGCATTTGAAGCATATGATAGGTGGTATTTCTTCTTCCTTAACAATGGGTCTTTGGCCGACGTCTTTCCACCATTGTTGAATCTCCGATTTCTTGAAATGTCCATTCTTATTGTTTTGGCCTACGATTACCACCGAAGTGGTTACCATATCCGCTTTATTGATTCCCTCCACGCTTGTTGTCACCGCTTCGATGACTACTCTCATTTGGTATTATAATTTTGCCTCATTGCTCTCTTTTAGTTGTGTTGACTCATTATCGCGTTCCACTAATCGAGCCCTATTTACAACATCTCGAATACAAACACGTTTATGAGAAATAAGATGTTGGCGTATCTCGACTTCAAACCTCTTAAAAACATTCGCGCCATTCTCTCTTCATTATCCACCAAGTGGGGACGAATCGTTATAACTCCGCAAATTTTGCCTCGTATTGCGACGACACGGTCATATTGTTTTGTTTCAACTTGATAAATTCCACCTCCTTCATGTGGCGAATACTTTCGGGAAAGTATTTGTCGTTGAACGACTCTGGAACTTCTCCCAAGATATCTTCAAGATGCGAGGTTGAGTACGTTTCTACCGATTCCCACCGATGAATGCCTCTCCGCAACATAAAAGCGGTAAAAGGAACCTTTTGCTCCTCGGAGCATCCCAAGACATCAAATATCTTGGTAATCTATTTTATCCATGCTTCCGCGAGAAGTTGTTTGGCTCTCCTTAAACTCGGTGGTCCCAGCTCCTTGAATTGTTTAGCGGTGATCGCCGAGAGTTTTCCGTGTTTCCACCTATGTTTTGGGACAGAGTCGCTCTTTTCTTTGTTGCATAAATTGCATAAAGCCTCACGAACATTTGATCATTCATCATTGGTCGGTCGTTGTTGTTGTTTGCATGAGGATTGTCGCCTTCTACGATGCACATTATCGATTATTGATATGTGGTGAATCAACAATCGCTTTGTGCTCCATTGCTATTCTCAACATTCTCGAGATGTCATTTTGAGATCATCGCCACAAAACAAAAGGTTAATTGACATGTAACAAATTATCCCTATCTTCCGACCAACCAATAAAATAGCACATAAACTTAGGTAGGTCATACTAGCGAAGGTATTCCCCATCTCTCCCTCTAGTACTATTCTCACATCTTAGCCGGGGATCATATCCTAAGCTCGATACTCAATTGTGGCGCCCCCAAAATTAGGTATACATCACCCATCTTGGGTCGCCACTTACATGGTATGTAATTTAAATACAACTTACTAACATAAGCGTAGGTAACAATACGACATAAACTATGAGTTTAAATACAAATATAAATCTACTAGATATTATACAAACTCAAAAAGGAGTCCTCATTACAATTATTATCACACTATTTCACGAGAATAGTGAGGACTACTAATCTTATCTTGAGGACCATCACTCGTTTCCCAGACTCGTCCCGGCTATATTCTCATTTCACGAAGAGAACGGTGAAAGAAAGGGTGAGCTCAACTAGCCCGAGAAGAAATATTATGACTAAGATAATGCAGAATAAATTATCAATAGTCTTCAACAATGTTAAAGCGATAAAATACAATAGACAACCGGTTTAAGCTGCGGTGAATATCTGATCCATTAAAAGAGTCAAGTAGAAAATAAAGTCTACTATCTTTTAGGTTTTAAAGGTTTTTCATCCTTTGTTATAAGTGAGACTCAAACTTTAATAAATATTCACATCATCGAATCACCCCACACTACTACGACCGAGGATATTCTTTAGTATCACGACCACAATTATTCATGTACACTACGGCCAAGAATATTTGTGTATTCATTAATGGTCATGATCATGCCAACAATCGTCCATCAATGCACTACTGACCATCGAGGATTTTACCACATCATTTGTAACATTACGGTCATGATTACAAGAATAGTCTCTGGTCATAATCATACCAAGTCCATCTATGCACTACTGAGGCCACATGATGACTTTAAAAAATATAAACATGAGGATGATGACAATGATATAAGAATTGATAAAACAAGTTCAAGAATTATTTTATCCAGAATTATTAACGTCAAATTATCAATATGATCTTGTTTTGTAGAGTAAAATTCAAGAATGATCGGAAGAATATTTTCATGAAAAGATCTTTGGATGAAACGCAAATATCAAGGATATTCCACTAATTTCATGGAGTATAGAAGTCAAAGTTTTAACCAATTGGGTATAATAAAGAATGGAATAACAAAAGAAATCACCGTGCATGCGATAGGAATTTGCCGCATGACGAGAGTTATTCAGCAGAATAATAAATAACGGAACCGAAGTCGGTGAAATTCACTGCAAGCGAGGATGTTCCAATGAGAATAATAAAGATGGAACCGGATCCGGTGTAAAACACACGAGATAGGATATTCCAATGAAATAATAAAAAGCGGAACCGGTCAGGTGTAAAAACCATGATGAGGATGTTCCAACAGAATAATAAAAGCGCGAAACCGGTCGGTGTAAAAACACATGCATGTGATGTTCCAACAGAATAATAAAAAAGCGGAACCGGTCAGATTTGTAAAAACACATGAGCAGGATGTTCCAGCGAGAATAATAAAAGCGGAACCGGTCGGTGTAAAAACATACGCAGCGAGGATGTTCCAATGAGAATCATAGAAGAATGTCACCAAGTATAGGTAAAACCAGCGTATCAAAAGTTATTCAATGAGAATAATAAGCAATGGAATAACAACAGTTCTCTTCATGAATAAGAAAGAATAACACCCCCTTACATTTGGTAGAAGATTGAATCTGCAGCGGTGTAGTAACAAAATACTCTTCTTCTTCTCTCTTATTCTCTCTATATTTTCTCTCTATAGCTTGAATGAATTCGTGAAAATAATGAAGCCCTAGGCCTCTATTTATAGAAGATTTCTAGCTTAGCTTTTCGCCGTGTGAAAAGGCAAGTGGCTTGATTTAATTGGTTTCGCCTTTGTGTAATGTGAAACGACAAGTGGTTCGACGTCTGGTAAAGGTAATTACTATTAACGAAGGTAAATACTATTGACTAAGGTAAATACTATTCACAAGGGTAATTACTATTACCGAAGGTAAATACTATTCACAAGGGTAATTACTATTGATTGAAGGTAATTACTATTGTGAAGGTAAATACTATTCCTGAGGGTAATTACTATTGTGAAGGTAATTACTATTGATGAAGAGACTCTTAGATGATGACATATGAGCCCCCATAAAATAATCAAACTTACCACAAATCATTTTTTTTTTCATCAACACATATTTAATCTTTCAACAATTATTAATCATTTATAACTTGTCGTCTCAATTATTGATTTAATACTATAACATATTATACGGATGATCTTGTGACAATAATTGAATCAATAATATAAGAGATATGATCACGGCAATTCTGTAGCAATAATTGAGCATAAGTGAGTGACTTCTCACGTAAGCATCAATAATCAATCTGAGTGTCTACTTATGCAACTACACGGCAGTATTCTTACTTTTACCATCGGGTAGTTCAACGGTTTTAACGGTAACACCTCCGTAGTTATTTTTATAAAATATTTTTGTCGTTTTCTCAATCCGATAATAATTACATTGTGGGGTCCACCAATGATTGAGCCATTGTACGAATATTCCCTAACAAAAGAATATTCCCCAGAGCAAACGAATATTTTATAACAACTTGCATACTTTGCAAAATTTATAAATATTACCTACAACTATAACATTATATCAAATTTATTCCATAATATTCAAAAATAATATTTATAGAAAAATTCATCTTTATTTATAAAAGATGGGGTCTTACATTTTCTATATATTAAAATAATTTAACCTCATAAATTATTTTAATATCTTTTTAACTATTTTCACCAATATTCAATCCACATGGCACCTATACACACATGTATAATAAATAATATTAAAATAAAAATTTTATTTACTAAATTTTTACTTTAATATCAATCTGAAAACTCAATTTATTATAGTATTGATGATACACGCAGAATTCCGGTCTCTCTTCATTTCTTCGGTCACCACAAATTTGGGCTTTGGAGGTTTCACCACTCCATGTTCTGCCATTGCTCATACAAATCCCTAAATGCTTTTTCACTGCACGTAATAGCCTTCAGGACTGGCATTCTTGAATACTTATCCCATGACTTTCCTTTGCTCTTTTCATTCTTTTCCCTTTTTCCCTCTTGTGGCTTTTAATGAGAATCTCCTAAAGCCACATTAGTCGTCTTTTTGCCCTTCCACGTAATAACCTCATGGCTCGCGGGAAATGACATGATTCCTCCCAAGTCATGTTCAAACGATGAGAGTATTACAAAAGAATCACAAGCTTTAGTAATAAGATGGGGCTTGATGGCATCTAATCATTATTGCATATGCTCACTAAATTCTTCTCTTTAATTGGCTTTATGCACTTCTGCGTCTGAGCCCTGAACTTGTCTACATTGGTCATCTATTTTTGAACATAGAAAAACTTGTTAAAAAATTGTAACTTCAAATCATTCCAATCTTGGACTAACTGTTTCTCTAAATTATAGTACCAACTGAAGGCACTATCTTTCCACGTTTTGTTGAACTCTTGGAGCAAAAGTTTTTGGTTACTTTCCTTTGTCATAGCCCAACCAACTGTGTGTGGTAAAGAGATCGGTTGTTTTGCACTTGCATCGTGCAAAACTTGAATGAGTTGTGCTTATTTATCGAGTTGTTAATTATGGCTTCGAATGGTTTGAACATGTACTTGTGAGAATGTTGGGAGTGTGGGTGGAATGATTGTTGGTTGAGGCTGACACATCTCTGCTCCATGTTATGGCATGTCACCACTGTTTTGGGGCTCTAGATTGATGATTGGAATTTGCTGGCTTTCCGTTGTTGGAGACACATTCTAATTATCCTTGTCGTTGTTACCCACTCCTGCTCATACTGCTTGTAAACTTCCTAGAAACATGGCTTTAAATTTTGGGATCTACATTAATTGTTAGCAAAAATTCCCCATTTCCTCTCCTACGCCTCTACATCTCTGACATCATTTTCGTCATCATCCCTTTTCATTCACGTGCCTTCTTCAACGCCTTAAGCATCTCCCGTTGCACAACATTCATCGTCATCTAATCTCCTGTTGCTTCTTCATATTGCATGCATGCATGTGTTTGCTTGCATGGTGTTAGTTGGTCGTTGATCAACCATTTGTGGTGAAGTGAACTCTCTTCTGAAGTATTTTTTAGGATTGGTCTGTCTATATCCATATTCGCTCTTTGGAAAGCTTGATTCGCTTTCTTTGAAGCTAGATTTGGTGAGGTAATACTCGTGGTCGGTGAAATTCTACTGTAGTTCTCCCACTTTAAGTTTTGGGCATACCCTTCACGAATTCTACACCTTCCCAGCAGAGTCACCAAAGAAATATGGGTATGGAAATTATTCCTCGCTAGGGTTAGGGTTTCGTGTTGGCTGAGGATAAGAGAAATTCACAAAGAGTACGGAATTGATTGAAGAGTTGAAGAGGGAAAAAGAACAGGTAGATAGTTACTCTAGTAACACGTGATATAAATCTTAGGAATGCAAGAGCCTTCTCAGGTGTCTCGAGTCTAGAGAGAATCCAAAGTCTCTTATTCAGGAATGGAAAAAGTATTTATAGAGGTTCCTAGAAAGTGATCATGTGTCTGACAGATGTTTGGGTCATGTGCCTTGTAAGACCCCAACTTATTATAAATAAAATTGAATTTTCTCTATTCATTATTCTAAATTAATAAGGTATTAATTTGATATAATACTTTGGTTATGGGTGAAATGTGCAAATTTTACAAAATAAGCAAGTGGTTATAAAATATTCCTTTTGTCGGGGAATATTCGTTTAGCCGTGGAATATTCTTTTTGTCGGGAATATCCGTACGACGGCGCAGTCAATTGTGGGCCCCATAACGGAATAACTGTCGGATGAAGAAAACGACAAAGTTTGAGTTTTATAAATAACGGCGTAATTGTTACAATTAACCTTCGTTGGAATACACGGTGGTTAAAAATCTGATATCTCTGGCGTTAAAGAAAGAGCATGCGATATTACACGATATTGTTGAATTATTGATTAAATGCGTAAGAAGGCACTACTCAATAATTGTTACGGTGAGTTCTTATTCGATATTTTATTTTATTGATTCAATAATTGTCTGCGTTGATATTTTATATTATTGTTGTTTCAATAATTGTCACTTTGCAAGATATTTCCCATTATCGGATCAATAATTCATATTATTTGAATAATATTATTAGATAGCATTATTGGAAATGTCTAGAAAGTTCATCGAGGAGAGGTTTGGTCACCTAATTGCGGCAAGATGAGGAGAAATCCTTATCGGAAAGCCCCCTCTTTCTGAGGAGCGGCTTTGGTTGTTATAATTGTGATTCTGTAATATTATTTATGAATAATTTATTATTGATTTATATGATAAGGAAATATTTATTTGATGCGGATATAAATGATGGATTTATTTATTTTATGTGGTTATAATTGAAGGAATTAATGTTGAGGTGTTTTATCAGTATTTTTGTCGGAATGGAGGTATTACGATATATTGCGTGAGTTATAATTTTTAATCCGACCGTTGGATAGTTGTGATTTTTGGATATGTTATACATATATAAGTTGAGTATATGTCCACAAATTTTGAACCGTTACAAATAAACGAATGATTTGTTATGAATTTTAAGAGGTGACTGATTCAGAAATTAGGTTTATAAATGATTTTGGTGGAAAATTCTAGAATTGAGTGGGCCCCACTTGTGGTTGGTGAAGAAATGTGCTGAATTTTATTTCAAATGTGGTGGGTGGCAATAGTAGCAGGTAAAGCCATCAAGTAGCAGGTCAAGTCTGCTTCGGCCTGCTAACATTTTTCTATAAATAGAGGGCTAAAATAGAATTGAAAATCACACCAGAAACATAAGCTTTCTCTCTTTCTCTCTCTATATTATCGAGCGTATTTTGTGAGTATTTAGATACTTTGAGAGTTCTTTGTTCAATTACAAGTTTCATTCAAAGATCACTTGAGACCTTTCATTCCAAGTACTATTTCTTTGAGGTAAGGGATGTTATTTTCTTCTTAAATGATATTATTTTCTTCAATATCATTATGCCAAAATATTGGTTTTAACTTTTAATCAAATTTGGAACTTTTTTTGTGTCGGGGTTACTATTCATGTATACAGACTTATTCACGATACTAAGATTATTCATGAATACGACACTATTCACCAAAAAATGAAAATTTTCCTTTTTGTCCAAGATGTCTAATATGGTTACTATCTTTGATTGTATCCATGTTTTGATCTTTATTTTTGAATTCTGCTTCAAAATTGGTTATTATGAAGTATTAGTGATCTTGGATAAACCGTAACACGAATCCCTAATATTTGTCCTTACATCCTTTGGATTCGTTCTCTAAAATGTTTTCATCATCCTCGGTCCTTAATGATGATATTATTGAATATCTTTGGCCCTGTAATGCAAAGATGAATGATTAATCGATGAATATCTTTGGCCCGTAGTGCAAAGATGAGCAGTGTTGAGATGAACATGACCATTTGGTGATACTAAAATGAATATCTTTGGCACATGGTGCAAAAGATGAATATTCGATTAAAGATGTATATTGATTGTTGTTACAAGGATAAAATATTGATGATGGACTTTTAAATCTTAGAAGATAGTAGAACTCATTCTCTACTTGACTCTTCTAATGGATTCTTTATTTCACCGCAGCTTTTGATCTAAAACTTTGTTGTCAATTATGTTTTATCATATTTTTCCTCGTTGAAGACTAATGATAATTTGTTGTATATTATCTTAGTCATAATATTATTTTATTGGGCTAGTTGAGCTCACCCTTTTCCTTTTGTTCCATTTTTTCTTCTCGGGAGGTGAGAACGTAGCAAGATCTAGTCGGGTATGGAGTAATGGTTCGAAAGTAGTATGCACAAGCCAATCATGTTTGATGATAAAGCATATACTTTGTAACAATCTTATTCATTTATTAATAAAAAGTATTAATTTATTAAAGGCTTTTAATTATCTACATGATCTCGTTTTTATAATATGTGATAAACCCATAGTTTTAAGCAATGCTTTTAGAATAATGATGATGATCATTCTAATGAGATCTAAATTCTTTGAAAGCTTAAAACTAAAATAGTTCCCAATCATTGGATTACTAAATTGGGGATTAGTGAATCCGGATAGATTGGTACATACGTTGCTTGCTCATTGGATGAAGATGATTGATCTCATGATCATTTGTGTGGAGACACTAAATCAAGTATGTAGGTGATTATTAGAGAATAAGTTCACTGAACGTGGCTTACTAAGGAATACCTAATGGAGTTTTATTTGCTGTCAATAGAAATTCTGTAGTGATAGTAGTACAAGTGATCCTTGGACTTGAGATCATCATAGTATCTTGTGTATGATGAGTTATACTTTGACTTATTCCTTAAGACCCTTAGGGTATATCAAAGGGTATGCTTGGGTATAATAAGTTGTACATGGAGATAATGTATGATCAATAAAGAATCTACCACTTCTAATAAAAGAAGAGAAATGTCCTATGTGATTCGATAAATGACAACCCAAAGAGTCCTTGGTTAAGGCGTAATGAAATTAGAAAGGAGTTTCTAATTTGCATTATTTGGAGTTGTGCATTTAAGGATCGAAAATACATATAATTAAATAAAATAAGACTTGTGAGTGAATTCTATGCCTTATATTTAATTGGGACATGTATGGTTGAAGGATTGAATTATACGGTAACTATTTACTCAAAGGTTCTTTAATGATTAATGTTGAAATCTATATTATCCGGAAAGTCGTTGATCGTTAGGAGGCTTATCCTATTGTAGAATAAATATTATTTATTTAAATAAATTAATTGTTTAATTTATTTATTTAAATAAGATTAGAATTGTTCTAATTGATTTATTCACAACCTAGGTTTAATATGGAGAACCTAAAGGGTCACACCATAAAAGGAAGAATAATTATTTAAGAAGTTAATGGCATAATCGTAATAATATGTTAAGTATATTTAATTTAATCTATGGTGATAGAATAAATTAAATAGCTTAATATTTATTATTTAATATTTTAGAAATATTAAATATAAATTAATAAGAGGAGTCTTATTAATATTATTACAATTATTATTATTTTAATTTCTAAAAGAGTTTAGGAATTAATTTAATATAAGTACTCTCATTTATTCCTAATTGGATTAGGAAGGAAAATTAGTTAAAGGAGTTTAATTAATTATCCCTAATTAGATTAGGAGCTTAATTAATTAAAATAATTTAATTAATTAAATAAATCCCAATTCCTTAATTGTTAAGGTGGGTTGCCCACATCTATAAATAAGAGGAGTCTTATTATGGGTGAAGAGGTTGTTGACTTTTTCAACATACTGACATAATTCCAATTTGTTGGAGAAGTACGCTTTTTCTATAGAGATAGGAAAAACTAGGGTTTGAGCCAATTACCCTTCTTCTTGAATTTTCTTCTTCCTTGGTAGATCACCTCTAGAGGCCAAACATTTGGGTGGCTAACGTTGATCAAAGGAAGGAACCAAACCCGGTGGATTCAAGATTGAACGCTAAAGGATTTGGAGGTGAACTTGTACCTGAGGAAGCTCGATCTTCAAGGGTATGATTTATTCTTTATCTTTTCGTTTAATTAATAATTATGCATAAAGGGTGATCCGGGTATATGGTTTGTAAATTTTTTAAACTCTGATTTTACTCGCTTCCACATTTTTTTTGCAATTTGATTGCGTTCAAGAATATTACAAACCTAACAGTGGCATCAGAGCCAAACCTTTATGCGAATTATTAATTGTTTTAAATTTGATATGTATATCGATATGTGTTTAGAACAATTTAATTGGGTATAATTTTATTGTATAAAATTTATCATATAAAAAAAAAAAAAAGTGAGCTGATTTGTTATTATGCACGAATCATGAAAAGCCCACGTGCTTCCTTACAGGAGTTATTTTTTTTTTTTATATAATATATCAATATATATATATATATATATTGGAATTGGTGTTCCTGATTGATTTGCCACGTTCATGGACATCAAAATAATTTGCAAGTTTTTTTTTTGTGATTGCGTGGCCAGCTTCGGTTTTGGTATATATATTATATTAGTTAACCGAAATGGATTACATACCCACTTTAACAGGAAACAAGAATGCACGGAAATATTAATATATAATATATTACGAATATATATATATATATATATATATATATTCTTAATTATTATATAATTAAAATAAAAAGTTTATTTTAATTTTAAAATAAAAGGTTTATTTTAATATTAAAATATAAAGTTTTATTTTAATAATTTTATAATTAAAATAAAAATGTTTATTTTAATTTTAAAATTAAATTTCATGCTAACTAATTAGAGTTGGAATTGGATTCCATGATAACTAATTGGAGTTGAAATTGGATTACATGTTTCCTTAAATAAAGGAGTTTATTTAGATATGAAATAAGATTTCATATTATTCAAAATAAAAGAGTTTATTTGTGAATAGGAAATAGAATCCTAATTTCCTTAAATAAAGGAGTTTATTTAGATATGAAATAAGATTTCATATTATTCAAAATAAAGGAGTTTATTTGTGAATAGGAAAGAATATCCGTGTTTCCTTTAATAAAAGATTTTTTTACATGGAATTGGATTCCATAACTAATTAAAATAAAGGAGTTTATTTTGATTAAAGTTTTGATTAAAATAAAATAGTTTATTTTATTCAAAATTGGATAAATTAAAATAAAATAGTTTTATTTTGATTTAAATTTGGATTAAAATAAAAAGCGGTTTATTTTGATTCAAAATAGATTTTATACTAACTAAATTTGCCCATTAAATGATATCAATATATATATTAAATGTTTATTATTCATGAGATGAATGTTATTTATTGATGCATATGATGATGTGTATGATAATAAATGGGATTGATTATGAATTTATTGACCAAATGCGATTGGATTTTATTTTAGTTGGATGCATGAATGTATGGATTTTATTAAATGGGGTCTGCGTACCTCGTCTTCTCTAATTTTTTCTTAATGTAAATTCTATCTCCCTCCTATGTACTTCCCCTTGACTGCTGATCAAGGTTTCTATTTATTTTAAATAGTTTTGTAATAGGAATAGTTAGAATTAATTTTTTGAAGAATTAGAGATCAAGGAGCAAGGAGCGCTTGAAGACCCGTTTGTAATGGAGCCCGGGTTTAAATGTAATAGTTATATTTAAATATTATTTCTTGCACCCCTAGGGTTTGACCTTTTGGTTCACTTGGTGGCTCTAGTGAACCAAACTAGAATAAAAGTCCATAATCAATCCGGGTAGAATATAGTATTCTATATGTGCATGCTTATACTATATATATTATATATTATGCAAACATGCTTCGGATGTTCATTAATATGACGCGTGTTTTATATATATATGTGTATGCGCGCTAAACAAGATGAGACAAATTAATAACAAACCCCTCAAATTTTTATATTAAGTCCTAAGCGTTCAAAGATATTTGGAATATCGAACGTCGCCTTCTAGCATGATAAAATTAATAGAGTATTGAATATTTAATATGAGTTTGTTGTGTCACCACAAGGCAAGTATTAAGTATTTAAGATGTTAATTTATCACATTTGATGCTTATAAAGAAAATTGAACAATATTATTTTGTTGTGTCACCACAAGGATGATATTTTTCTTTTTTGAATATATGGAGTGCTAGGTTGGACTTAACTTGGATAATTTTGATTCGGATGTGCCACCACTTGATCAAAATAATCTAAGAGGCAAAATACAAGGAGTTGCATAGTTGATGTAATTGACAAAAGTTGTCTACCTATTTATTTATATATAGTTTGTTGTGTCACCACAAGGCTATATACATTTGAAATGAGATCCTTATTCTCACTAGCAAATCTTTAATTAGATTTCTTAGAACTATATAAGTGAAGGTAATATAGTTTGAAGAAAATAGTGGGAGATACCAATTTAAAACAAGACCTAATTTATTTTGGTAATTAATAAAAGAATGTATGTTAAAATGTTGTTAATTACAAATTCATTTAATGAATTTTACAATGTCTAAAATTACTATCACTGCAAAGCATATTAGATGCTAAATTAACTGAAATAGAATTAAGCAGTTGGTTAAGGAAATTGAGAATAGTTCTCATGCATTTGAAAAGCTATCTTATGTCCTTAATCGCTTTATCCCCGCAATGGTTGCGCATAATGCCTCCGAGGAAGAGATTGCTACTTTTAGAAAGTGGCAAGATGATGCCTGATTGGCTCGATGCATCATGCTCGTATCCATGAGTAACAAGCTTGACGTCGACTGAAACTATGGATACTTCTACTATACCCCGCACGCCAAGTAGTTGATGGTGAGGAAAGTAGGACCGATAGATATCGATATCTAAGGAGCTCTTCCGATCTAGAATGGCCAATGGCACTATAAGATGCACAAAAAGTTTTAACATAATCAATATGATTGATCAATTAGGACAATTGGTTTTGTCATGGATGGAGAGTTGAGCCAAGATTTGATCTTGCACTCACTCCCGGACTCCTTTCACAATTGTTGTGAATTTTCATATAAACAAGCTAGATATCCCTCATTTGATTTGCTTAACATATTGAAAAATGTTGAGAGTCACTTTCCAACCAAGAAAGATCAAGTCTTACTGGTAGGGGCCAAAGGATCTTCTGAAAAGAAGAACGATTCAAAGAAGGTAAATAGAAAGGCATAAACAAAGGATAATAAGAACAAAAGCGTCACGGATAGCAAAGGAGTTTGCTTCCACTGCAATAAGCCTGGACACTGGAAAGAAACTGCGAGAAGCATCTTGCAGAGGCTAACCAAAGAAGCTTAGTGAAGTTTCAATACAGTTTTTGTTCATGATTGAAATAAATTTTTCTTTAAGTCAAGGTTCTACTTGGGTATTGGATACCGACTTTGGTTATCATAAATATAGATTTATGAAGGGACCAAGCAGAAGTAGAAAGCTAAACAAATATAAGTAATCCTATGTGTGGGAAATGAAGCAAAGGTTGCAACATTAGCCATAGAAACTTATAGTTTAGCACTGCCTACGGGCAAATCTATTAAGTCAATAAGTTGTTATTGTATTCCAATTCTTGTTAGAAACATTATTTCTATTTTATTGTTGGACAATAAATCTTTGGTATTATAATTAAGAACAATTGTTGTTCTATTTATAATAATAATGTTTCGTATAGAACTGAAAGATTACTTAATGGATTTTGTATACTTGACTTATGTGAAAATAATTTTGCATATTGAACAAATTAGTATAAGAAAAGGAGATGATCATTCAAAGAGTTGAATATATGTATTTGTTGAAATACAAGTGTGAATTATTTGAAAGGTTCAAAGAATTCAGAAGTGAAACAAATTGGCAAAGTATTAAGATTCTTTGATTAGATCAAGGAATAAATACTTGTGCAATAAGTTTTTAGATCATCTTAAATGGTTTTCTCATAATGGACGCCTCCTGATACACAAGAATTGATTGATGTATTTGAATGGAAAAATCGTACCTTGTTGGACATGGTGCGGTCCATAATGATTTTACCGACATTTCAGTATCCCTCTAGGGTAATGTCCTAGAAATGGCTGCATATCTACGAAAATGGTAACCTCAAAATCCGGCCCCAAGACTCCATAAAAGTTATGGACGGGGAGGATTCCTAATCTTAAGTATGTTAAGATAAAGGGTTGTCCAACTTATGTGAAAAGGTTTCAAAGGATAAGCTTGGGACAAAATTTGACATGTATCTGATTTGTGGGACATCTAAAAAGTAAGTTTAGGGCATATGTTCTATAATCCTACATAGCAAAAGGTGTTTATCATGAAACACCGCCTTCTAAGATAAAGGTGTTTATCATTAAAGGGGCTAGTGGGAGGATAATAGATCTTGAAAAGTTCAAGAACCACAAAATACTATAAGTCAAATAAGAGGAACTCGTGAGATAGACCTATTATACCACAACCTGAATCGTAAATCTAGAATAGTGCAAGAAGATACAGGAGGTATGGATTCATCATAGATGATGATGATGAGGTACACATCATAGAAGATGATGATCCAGTTACATACGATGAGGTAAGTGTTGTAGACACTCAGAGAAATGGATTGAAGCAAGTTTCTCAGATATGGAACATTCGTTTTGATGAGGCAATCAAAAGAGTTTGATTTTATCAAAAAAAAAAAAAAGAATGAACCTAGTGTGTACAAAAGGGTCAGTGGGAGCATCGTGACATTCCTAGTACTATATGTTGATATACTACGGATAAGGAATGACGTACCAATGCTACAATCAGTAAAGATAAAGTTGTATAAACATTCCTCCATGAATGGTTTGGGAAGAGTATCTTAATTGGGGATAAAATCTATATAGATAGATACAAGAGGATGCTCGACTTAACCCAAGGAACGTATATTCATTTGATGCTAAAGTCGTTTAGTATGGCAAACTCCAAGAGATGTCTCATGTCGATGAGCTATGGAGTGTATCTCTCTTTATAGTCCCCACAGACTCCTGAAAAGAGAGATCGCATGAGTGACTATCATGTATGCAATGAAATGTACGAGACCTGATGTTGATCAGTCATATTATGGAGAAGTTCACTATGAGTCAGTGAAAAACATCTTAAAGTGCTTGACCGGCACTAAGGATGTGATCATATTCATGGTGGGTCTAAATTAAAACTAGAGGGCTTAATGACTCAAGTTTTTTAAAATGAGACCAAGATGATGAAAAATCTATATTTAAGGTAAAGCGTTATCTTGAATAGTGGTGCGTGCGATGAATTGGAAAGGTTCCAAACAAAGAAAGAGTTCTTTGGTTTAGTGATAAAGACAAAGTATATAGCTATAAATGAAGTCGCAAGTTGATTGTTTGGATGATAAGTTCATTACGTAACTAGGAATAGTTCTAAGTCTCATCTTGGATCTAAACATGTGTTGTGGCACTTTCATTTGATTATTAGAATCATTGAAAGATGGAAATCACTATAGAGATAGTGGACTCTCATGAACAACATTACATATCCATTAACTAAAGCTTATCCAACAAAGCAGGATAATCGTCACTTGTAGAAGAAGAGTATGAGATACCATGGCGATTGGCTTTAGTGCAAGTGGGAGATTGAAAGTAGTATGCACAAGCCAATCATGTTTGATGATAAAGCGTATACTTTGTAACAATCTTATTCATTTATTAATAAAAAGTATTAATTTATTAAAGGCTTTTAATTATCTACATGATGATCTTTGTTTTATAATATGTGATAAACCCATAGTTTTAAGCAATGCTTTTAGAATAATGATGATGATCATTCTAATGAGATCTAAATTCTTTGAAAGCTTAAAACTAAAATAGTTCCCAATCATTGGATTACTAAATTGGGGATTAGTTAATCCAGGATAGATTGGTACATACGTTTCTTGCTTCATTGGATGAGGATGATTGATCTCATGATCATTTTGTGGAGACACTAAAGCAAATATGTAGGTGCTTATTAGAGAATAAGTTCATCGAAGCGTGGCTCACTAAGGAATACCTAATGGAGTTTTATTTGCTGTCAATAGGAATTCTGTAGTGATAGTAGTACAAGTGATCCTTGGACTTGAGATCATCATAGTATCTTGTGTATGATGAGTTATACTTTGACTTATTCCTTAAGACCCTTAGGGTATATCAAAGGGTATGCTTGGGTATAATAAGTTGTACATGGAGATAATGTATGATCAATAAAGAATCTACCACTTCTAATAAAAGAAGAAATGTCCTATGTGATTCGATAAATGACAACCCAAAGAGTCCTTGGCGGCGCGTAATGAAATTAGAAAGGAGTTTCTAATTTGCATTATTTGAGTTGTGCATTTAAGGATCGAAATACATATAATTAAATAAAATAAGACTTGTGGTAATTCCATGTCTTATATTTAATTGGGACATTGTATGGTTGAAGGATTGAATTGTACAGTAACTATTTACTCAAAGGTTCTTTAATGATTAATGTTAAAATCTATATTATCCGGAAAGTCGTTGATCATTAGGAGGCTTATCCCTATTGTAGAATAAATATTATTTATTTAAATAAATTAATTGTTTAATTTATTTATTTAAATAAGATTAGAATTGTTCTAATTGATTTATTCTGTTAGGTTTAATATGGAGAACCTAAAAGGTCACACCATAAAAGGAAGAATAATTATTTAAGAAGTTAATGGCATAATCGTAATAATATGTTAAGTATATTTAATTTAATCAATGGCGATAGAATAAATTAAATAGCTTAATATTTATTATTTAATATTTTAGAAATATTAAATATAAATTAATAAGAGGAGTCTTATTAATATTATTACAATTATTATTATTTTAATTTCTAAAAGAGTTTAGGAATTAATTTAATATAAGTACTCTCATTTATTCCTAATTGGATTAGGAAGGAAAATTAGTTAAAGGAGTTTAATTAATTATCCCTAATTAGATTAGGGAGCTTAATTAATTAAAATAATTTAATTAATTAAATAAATCCCAATTCCTTAATTGTTAAGGTGGGTTGCCCACATCTATAAATAAGAGGAGTCTTATTATGGGTGAAGAGGTTGTTGACTTTTTCAACATACGACATAATTCCAATTTGTTGGAGAGTACGCCCTTTTTCTATAGAGATAGGAAAAACTAGGGTTTGAGCCAATACCCCTTCTTTTTGAATTTTCTTCTTCCTTGGTGGATCACCTCTAGAGGCCAAACATTTGGGTGGCTAACGTTGATCAAAGGAAGGAACCAAACCCGGTGGATTCAAGATTGAACGCGAAAGGATTTGGAGGTGAACTTGTACCTGAGGAAGCTCGATCTTCAAGGGTATGATTTATTCTTTATCTTTTCGTTTAATTAATAATTATGCATAAAGGGTGATCCGGGTATATGGTTTGTAAATTTTTTAAACTCTGATTTTACTCGCTTCCGCATTTTTTTTGCAATTTGATTGCGTTCAAGAATATTACAAACCTAACAGGTTCTAGAAAGATGTTTTAGTAGTCCTCACTATTTCTGTAAAATAGTGTTTGAATAATTGTAATGAGGACTTAACATGTCTTGGGAAAGATTTCAGAAACTGTTCAATGACAAGTACTTTCCAGAAAGTATTCGTCATATGAAGGAGGTAGAGTTTATTAGACTGGAACAGAACAACATGACGGTGTCTCAGTATGAGGCGAAGTTCGTGGAGTTATCCAGGTTTACACCTCATTTGGTAGAAAATGAGGAACATATGACGCGGATGTTTCTGAGAGGTCTAAAACCCGAGATTCGTCAATACCTTATCTCTCATAAATTTTCTCTGTATTCAGATGTTGTCAATAGGGCTCAATTATTAGAGCGAGATAATGAATATACTCAACCGAGGGATCACAACTGTGGTCATAATTCGGCGGATAAAGAAAGCCATCATGAGCGATGATAACCAGCGAGGAGGGAAGAATATGGACAAAAGCGGTAACCACTCGGGTGGTAATCGTGGCCATGATAATAGAAGAGGTGAGTCTAGTGGAAATTTCAAAAAAAGGAGATTCAACAAACGACGGAAGACATCAGAAGAACACCAAAGATTAAGCTGTTGTTGGGGAGGAGAAACGACCACGGTCGTGTGTTATAAATGCGGGAAAGAGGGACATATCAGCCCAAAATGCCCACAACAATCCAAGGTATGCTATAACTATGGAAATGAGGGTCATATAGCCCGAGAGTGTTCTGTAGCAAAACCAAGTTCAGCGGGGGTGGTGACTCCAAAAGCTATCCCGGATAAGTCAAAATCAGCGGTTTCTGGAAGAGCGTTTGTCGTAACTGGCCAAAATGTGAGGAACCCGAATGAGGTGATCATGGGTAAGCTAATCATAAACTCTTGTGAAGTTTATACTTTACTAGATACCGGTTCTACCCATTCTTTTATCTCTCTTGCTTGTGCTCAATGTTTAAACTTGAATCCAGAGAAATTAGACTTTAACTTATCTATTGAAACTCCGTTGGGTGAAACCTTTGTTACATCTACAGTTTATAAATATTGCTTGATCCAAGTTGGCACAATCAAATTACATGTTGATCTTATTTCTTTAAAGATACTTGCATTTGATGTGATTTTAGGGATTGATTGATTAACTACTCATCATGCCAAAATTGATTGTTTTTGTAAGGTTGTTAGTTTTCATATTCCTAACCAACTTGTCATACTAATTCAAACAACTAAACCACTAAAATCAGTCACTGTCATATCAAGCTATAAAGCTATTCGTTTATTAAAAAATGGATGTCAAGCTTTCTTAGCGCATGTTATGGATTTGAACAAAGACAAGTCGGATTTGAATAATATTTCTGTTGTTAGAGAATTTCCTGATGTATTTCCTGAAGAACTTCCCGGTCTACCCCCAGAATGAGAAGTTGAATTCTTTATTGACCTTGAATAGGGTACAAAACCCATTTCTAAAACCCCATATCGAATGGCTCCTATTGAACTTCAGGAGTTAAAAGTCTAACTACAGGAGTTATTAGACATCAGTTTCATTCGTCCTAGTACATCTCCTTGGGGTGCTCCTATTTTCTTCGTAAAGAAGAAAGACGGGAGTATGTGACTTTGTATTGTCTACCGAGAATTGAACCATATCACTATCAAGAATATGTATCCCCTACCTCGCATTGATGACCTGTTCGACCAGTTACAAGGAGCACAATTCTTTTCAAAGATCCATCTTCGTTCTGGATATCATCAGCTGAAGATTAAAACTGAGGATATTCCAAAGACTACCTTCAGAACTCGGTACGGGCATTATGAATTCTTAGTCATGTCTTTTGGATTAACTAATGCTCCTGTTATTCATAGATATGATGAACCAAAGATTCAAGGAATATTTGGATCAGTTCGTTGTTGTCTTTATTGATGACATCCTCATCTATTCCAAAAGCCGTGAAGATCATGATCACCATTTGAAGCTGATACTTGAAAGGCTTCTTGAAAACAAGCTTTATGCCAAGCTGAAGAAATGCGAGTTCTGTCTTGAGGAAGTAGCATTCCTTGGGCACGTGGTGTCAAAACATGGAGTATCTGTTGACCCGGCGAAGATTGAAGCAATACAAAGTTGGGAGCAACCGAAGTCGGTGACTGAAGTACGCAGCTTTCTGGGCTTAGCTGGTTATTATCCGAGATTCGTGGAAGGATTTTCTCGAATTGCTACTCCGTTAACTCAGTTGACTCGGAAAGATACAAAATTCATATGGAGCGAGGAATGCAAGAAGAGTTTCTAAGAGCTCAAGAGGAGACTCATTTCGGCACCTGTTCTGGCAATACCATCTAGGTCGGATGGATTTGTTATCTACAACGATGCTTCAGGCAAAGGGTTAGGATGTGTTCTCATACAACATGGGAAAGTCATAGCCTATGCCTCGCGACAACTCAAAGAATATGAGAGGAATTATCCTACTCATGATCTGGAGTTGGTAGCAGTCATATTCGCGTTGAAAATTTGGAGACACTACTTGTATGGGGAGAAAGTGGAGATTTATACAGATCATAAAAGCCTTAAATATTTCTTCACCCAAAAAGAACTCAACATGCGACAACGATGTTGACTTGAGTTGTTGAAAGATTACGACCACACTATTCAATATCATCCTGGAAAAGCGAACGTAGTAGCTTATGCATTAAGTAGAAGATCATATACGAGTACGAGTGCAATATTGTCAACACAAAGGCCCATTTTGTATGACTTGCAAAGGATGAAGATAGAATTAAAGACTCCAAGGACCCACATGATGATGGCGAATATACAAGTAAAACCGACTTTAATCGATAAAGTTAAAGTCGCCAAGCTACTACGGACACTGAACGTCATGTATGAAGAAGAAAGTGCAAGAAGGAGCTATTCCAGAAGCAAGAATCGATGAAGAAGGAATACTTCGAGTCAACTTTAGACTTTGCGTTCCTAAAGATTCTGACTTGAAGCATAGAATCATGATGGAGGCACACAACACCCCGTTTGCAATCCATCCTGGGAGTACCAAAATGTATCATGATATTCGACATACATTTTGGTGGAACAATATGAAGAGAGAGATCGCGGAGTTTATCTCGAGGTGTTTAACTTGTCAACGTGTAAAGGTGGAGCATCAAGTACCAAAAGGTCCATTGCAACCACTTGAGATTCTGGAATGGAAGTGCGAACACATTACTATGGATTTCGTTATGGGTCTTCCCAAGGTTTCTCAAGGTATAGATGCGATTTGGGTTATTATCGATAGATTAACCATGTCTGCTCATTTCTTGCCTATACGTGAAACTTATTCCCTTGAACGTCTTGCTCGTATGTACGTGAACGAGATTGTGAGATTGCATGGCATGCCAGTATCCATAGTTTTGGATCGTGACCCAAGATTCACTTCATGATTTTGGGTTAGCTTGCGTAAAGCTACAAGCACGCATTTATGATTGGATTTCGCATACCATCCTCAAACGGACGGACAATCAGAGAGGATTATTCAAACTCTTGAAGATCTATTAAGACTATGTGTCCTAGACTTCAAAGGGAGTTGGGATAAGTATTTACCATTGGTGGAATTCTCCTACAACAATAGTTATCAAGCAAGTATAGGCATGGCTCCATTCGAGGCGTTGTATGGAAGAAAGTGTCGTTCTCCAGTATGCTGGGACGAGGTGGGAGAAGCAACGTTGTTGGGACCAGAATTAGTACGCATGACTACAGAAAAATCCAAATGATTCGACAACGTATTCAAACCTCACAAGATCGACAAAAGAGTTATGCTGATCTTCATTGAAAGGACGTGGAATTTAATATTGGGGATCATGTATTGTTATGTGTTGCTCCATGGAAGGGAGTTACAAGATTTGGAAAGAGAGGAAAGCTCAATCCAAGATTTGTTGGTCCATTTGAAATTCTTGACCGAATAGAAAATGTGGCCTATAGACTCGCATTACCTCCAAACATGTCTCATGTTCATAATGCTTTTCACATATCTATGCTTCGTAAATATGTGAAAGACCCGAACCACATTATTGAGTTAGAACCAGACGAGATAGCCGAAGATTTAACGTACGAGGAGGTACCTGTTAAGATCTTAGATAGGAAAGAGCATGTCCTACGCACCAAGGTTATATCACAAGTTAAGGTTTTGTAGAGGAACCATGCTATTGAAGAAATGACCTAGGAGTTGGAATCAGAAATGAAAGTGAGGTACCCTCACCTGTTCGAAACACCAGGTACGTATGTCAATTTTGAGGACGAAATTTTATAAGGAGGGGAGGTTGTAAGACCCCAACTTATTATAAATAAAATTGAATTTTCTCTATTCATTATTCTAAATTAATAAGGTGTTAATTTGATATAATACTTTGGTTATGGGTGAAATGTGCAAATTTTACAAATAAGCAAGTGGTTATAAAATATTCCTTTTGTCGAGGAATATTCGTTTGGTCGTGGAATATTCTTTTTATCGTGAATATTCGTACGACGGCATAGTCAATTGTGGGCCCCATAATGAGAATAAGCGCTTGGATGAAGAAAACGACAAAGTTTGAGTTTTATAAATACGGCGTAATTGTTACGCAATTAACATCGTTGGAATACGATGGTTAAAATACGATGAATACGCGTGGTTGCACAAAGAGTACACGATATTGCATAGTATTGTTGAATTATTGATTCGCACGTAAGAAGGCACTACTCAATAATTATTACATAGAGTTATCGCTCAATATTTTATTTTATTGATTCAATAATTGTTGCGTTGATATTTTATATTATTGTTGTTTCAATAATTGTCACATCGCATAATATTTCCCATTATCGGATCAATAATTCATATTATTTGAATAATATTATTAGATAGCATTATTGGCAATGTCTAGAAAGTTCTTTCAAGGAGAGGTTTGGTCACCTAATCAAGGCTACCAAGAAGGAGAAATCCTTATCTGGAAAGCCCCTCTTTCCTCGAGCGGCTGGTTGTCATAATTGTGATTCTGTAATATTATTTATGAATAATTTATTATTGATTTATATGATAAGGAAATATTTATTTGATGCGGATATAAATGATGGATTTATTTATTTTATGTGGTTATAATTGAAGGAATTAATGTTGAGGTGTTTTATCAAGATTTTTGTCGAATGGAGGTATTAAAATCAAATTAGTATTTTTACGATATATTATGTGAGTTATAATTTTTAATCCGACCGTTGGATAGTTGTGATTTTTGGATATGTTATACATATATAAGTTGAGTATATGTCCACAAATTTTGAACCGTTACAAATAAACGAATGATTTGTTATGAATTTTAAGAGGTGACTGATTCAGAAATTAGGTTTATAAATGATTTTGGTGGAAAATTCTAGAATTGAGTGGGCCCCACTTGTGGTTGGTGAAGAAATGTGCTGAATTTTATTTCAAATGTGGTGGGTGGCAATAGTAGCAGGAAAAGCCATCAAGTAGCAGTCAAGTCCGCCTTTACCGCTAACATTTTTTTCTATAAATAGAGGGCTAAGTTAGAATTGAAAATCACACCGTAAACATAGCTTTCTCTTTCTCTCTCTATATTATCGAGCGTATTTTGTGAGTATTTAGATACTTTGAGAGTTCTTTGTCAAGATATAAGTTTCATTCAAGATCACTTCGCCCTTTCATTCTCAAGTAACTTTCTTTTGAGGTAAGGGATGTTATTTTCTTTTTAAATGATATTATTTTCTTCAATATCATTATGCCGGAATATTGGTTTAAACTTTTTAATCAAATTTGGAACTTTTTGTTTTGGGGTTACTATTCACGTATACGACACTATTCACGTATACAGCACTATTCACGAATACGGCACTATTCACTGAAAAATGAAATTGTTCCTTTTTGTCTAAGATGTCTACTATGGTTACTATCTTTGATTGTATCCATGTTTTGATCTTTATTTTTGAATTCTGCTTCAAAATTGGTTATTATGAAGTATTAGTGATCTTGGATAAATTGTAACACGAATCCCTAATATTTGTCCTTCTGTCTCACTGGATTCGTTCTCTAAAATGTTTTTCATCATCCTCAGTCCCTAATGATGATATTATTGAATATCTTTAGCCTGTAATGCAAATATGAATGATTAACTGATGAATATCTTTGGCCCGTAGTGCAAAGATGAATATTCTATTAAAGATGTATATTGATTGTTGTTACAGGGATAAAATATTGATGATGGACTTTTAAATCTTAGAAGATAGTAGAACTCATTCTCTACTCGACTCTTCTAATGGATTGTTGTTTCATTGCAGCTTTTGATCTAAAACTTGTTGTCTCATTATGTTTTATCGATTTTTCCTCGTTGAAGACTAATGATAATTTGTTGTATATTATCTTAGTCATAATATTCTTTTCTTGGCTAGTTGAGCTCACCCTTTTCCTTTTTGTTCCATTTTTCTTCTCGGGAGGTGAGAACATAGCAAGATCTAGTGGGTATGAAGTGATGGTTCTAGAAAGATGTTTTATAATCCTCACTATTTCGTAAAAATAGTGTTTGAATAATTGTAATGAGGACTTTTTTGAGTGTTGATATTGTCTAGAAGACAATATTTGTATTTAAACTCACAGTATGTGTTGTCGTATTTTGCACGACAATTGTATTATTGAAGTTGTAGTTTGCTTTCTATACCATGTATTTGGCGACTCAAGATGGGTGTTGTATACCTATTTTTGGGGCATCACATGTCTGGCATGTGACCTCAAGAAAAATTCCAAAAATACCTTTAGTTACTTGAGTAATGCCCAAATTGTCCTGTCCTTTTAGCCGCCTATCCAATCCTTCAACCAATTCCCAAAATGAGTTGCCTTCATAAGCCTTCTACCTTAGATCTCATGGAGGCATCTCTCAGGTCTCGTATTCTAAGGTTTTTATTGTTCAATCTATGTTTTTATGCTCTTCTTTTGAACATCATCGTCAGCAACTTTAGAGGAACTCAACACGGAACCGGGTAGGCTATGCCCTATGGGGTCAAACCCTATGGGGTCGAACCCTAGGGGACCTAACCCTAGGTTCATGCCTCCTTTGGTCCTCTTCGTTCGACTTAATTTTTCTTGATCATTTTCATCCTATTATCCTGATTCTTGGTCCTGTGAGAAGGTTCTCTTGTCATGGAAGATCCAACTGAAACCATTTCTAGAACCTCACAAGTTCCCTTGCTCATTTCAATGGTTCGGGCTCGTTACTTAATCATTAATTGCACTGCTTAAAGTTTGTCCAGCACGATTCTCGGGTTCATGAAATGGTGTACCCCCTACGGTGCCTAGGGGACACCTTAGTTTTTTTTTATTGTTCATTCTCTATTTGTTTTTCTCGTTTTATCCTTGTTTAGTTTCAGTAGTTCAAATCAAGTTCAATTGAGGAAGATATCGAATTTTGTCTAACGCTATGTGTTCTCCCTTTGTTCATTTATTCCAGACTTTTTCATTTTTCATTCAATTGTTTAAGTCAAATATGAACCCTAATTTATATTTTAGCTCACATAAGACATACAATTTTTTTTTTTTCATTTGGAGATATTTAATTTGTCAATGACTATAGTAATGACAAAATAAACAAATATAAGTCTTATTTTACATGATTATTATAATAATGCTTCATTACCTAAACTCGGTAATATTAAATCTATACAAACAGTAGTAAAATTGTCAAATGAAGATCCCCAATTTGAAATAATACTCCTTCGGCTCAAAATATAATATATTTTTGATTTTTTAAAATTAATTTGATATATTTTTAAGTTTAATTAAAATATATGAAATCATTTAATTTAACCTCAATAATTTAATTTAATTTCCATACTTTAACTTTAAATCAATAAATGGCAAAATAAACCACATGCACTTCAACTCGACTGAAGGTTTTTTTTTTTATCAAAGAATTTCGAAGTCATATATTACAATTAAAAGATATGAATGATTACAATCAGAATAATTAAAATATTAATCATTTCAAATAAAATATTGTAGACAATCAAGAAAAATGTCAATTGTAACAACATATAGTAGATACCACAAATACTCTTTTAAAACAGTTATATTCCGAAAATAACAATAGAATTCAATATGTAGATCTGAACAGTTCTTCAATATGAACAACAAAATAACAAGTCATCATAATAATGTTGCACTCAAATCTGAATAATATATATCTTCATCGATCTGCGCATTGAAAAAATTATCACAACCGAGAAAAATAATCTCCAATATAGAGAGAAAATAAAACTCACAAGAGATGATAATAAAAATCTCTCACAAAAAGATTGAAAGAAATCAATCATCACATTGAAAAAACGAATATCACATAATGGAGAAAATGAGCTCCACAACAAGAAGGGGAATAAATTATTTCCGGGAAATAAGAGTAAAAGAAGAGGACTTAATCCAGCTGCAAGTTATCACATCATTCTTCATTTCATTCAAAATTAAAGGTACTTGAGAAGGAATCATTCATATATGAAAAAGATCGTATATAAAACTAATTATGTCATTTAAAACACATGCATGCCCATTACTTATTTTTCAAGTAACACCCAAGTAGCCTCATTACAGAGGTACTCAAAACCTGAATCTGTAGAGCCATAACATAATCTGGCTTTCCAGATACAACCAGCCACAACAATGGTAAAAAAAACTAATTACAATAAAAATGTTATATATGTATTGTCTTATTATCGAGGATAATTTACCCAAATCATATATTATTAACAAATACCAACCCATCCTCTAATATTTTTTTTCAATTTATTAGTTAGTAATTGTAACCTGAGAACCCTCTTCGCCGCCAATCGGATTATTAGAAGAACACCATGCGTCATCTGTAATGAACTGCATCCATGAATCATCTTTATCTTCTTCATCCATGCATGAACTTGATGCTAAGTTAACGTCTGCAGGAGACATCGTTTCGTACTCGTTGATGATGACACCTTGTGAATATTCTATTAACGGTATGCTTGGTTGCCCTTGGTCTTCTAGCTCCGAGCCGCATATTCCATTTTTCTTGAACACACGGCACAATGCATAGGAGTCCTGCAATTAAAAATAGGAAATATTAGCTGACTGTATTAATTTTTACCACTTGTGTCGTGCTTTTAGTTCTATATTAGCGACATTCATGACATGATTGCCGTGTGTGATCCATCCTGCGATAATAATTTAACCGCTTATGCCATGCTTTTTACTTTTATATTAGCGACATTCATAGCATGATTGTCATGAGTGATCATGCTGCAATTTGCAACATCTTTAATAATAATAAAAAATACTTCACATAATAATAATAATAAAAAAATTAGCTAGGTTAGTGATTCTTTCAACAAAAGATCCCACATCATTGAAAGTAAAGAGATTGGGATGACGTTGTTGCTAACATTCAATAATTGGGGCCAGGGCATTTCATACATAGATGTTATTTAGGGATAAAAAGAAAAGAAAAGAAAAGAAATGAAAAGACAAGAGAACTTGAAAAGAAGAAAGATTTAATAAAGAGATTGATACACGTCAAAACCAAGATCATATGTACTTGTAATCAGGGCCAACGAAACTTTGCCTTTATTCTTCTCTGTATATTGAAAAAAAATCCATGGAGATTTGTAGACCTTTATACAAGAAATGCATTTTTAAGCTTTGCCTTTCTTCTCCCTATCTTCTTAGAGAAATGCAGAGACAACTTAAAACTTTATTTGAGAAATGCATAGGAAAGGTTAACTACAATCAAGTCAAAAATCTAGATGATGAAATTTTGTTGTTTTTTTTTATGTGTATTAAGGTTTACATCCAGTACACTTCAACATAATTTGTTCTAACAAAATTTAAATTATAACGTCTAATATTAAAAAATATAATATAAAAAATTGTGTTCAATGTATCAAATAAAGACTCAAATAGACAATCAATTTGAGTAGTATATAGATTAAGTTGTAGTTTATATAGCAAGAGAGTTGTATATTTTATTTAAAATGCGACTTTTTGTAATATAAAATTTAACTTATTTCTACATACGGTTTAAATGAACGGAACTACCTAGAATGAGGATCCATCAAATAAGTACCGGAATAGATCCCCTTGACATAATAAATTTAATGGGTTGGAAAGATATTTTTAGGTATATATAACGAATGTATATTAATTACATAATTCTATAAAGCTTGAGAATTTATGACGGGAGCAAATGACGTAAAGTCATTGATATAGAATTGGATAGTCACTGGCTTATTGTAGTGTACATTTAGAATAAAGCTAAAGTAGCCGACACCATCTTATAGCATGAAAGTGAAGAGTTTTAGCTGCTTTTAGTTGTGGAATATGGGGTTCTAGATCAAAAAAAATAAAATAAAAATAAAAATACTTCTAGCTAACAAACAGCTGATAGGGTTACTAAGAGATCCACTAATGTAATATGGGGAATAATACTTTTGTCTCATCTAGGAGAAAGACAAAGTGATCCAAGACTTAAGACAGCTCAAGCAACGAATATATTTAGCAATTTGTTAAATCTTCTCTCTCTCTCTCTCTCTCTCTCTCTCTCTCTCTCTCTATATATATATATATATATATATATATATATATATATATATAGAGAGAGATGATTTATAAGGAATGGTGGTTACTCCCTCCGTCCCATTATATCTGACGTTCTAGAGATTTTTACATAAATTAAGAATAGATACAATTTTACTATTTTACTCTTAATTAATACTTTGAGTGCAATTAAAGGCAATTTATTTAACACATGAATCAAGAAAATGGCAATTAACAAAGTCTCCACCAATTTCTCTGATCTGATCCACCGCGTCACCACTTCGTGCTTTCTCAACCCTCTTGCCGGCGGCCGCTACCAGTCCGACGAAATCTCCGCCAGTGACCACTCCATTAACTCCATTAACCGACGACTCCATTAACTCCATTAACGTCGTCGATCCCGTTGTGAGTATCATGGGGTAGTCCAACGTCGTCGATCCCGCTGTGACTCCGATCCCGCAAGCGATGGCAGCTTTATACTTTCTAAATTTGAAGCATTGATCGACGGGCCTAGTGTTGAGAGTTCCCATCGCGGCTGTCCATTTTATATTCTCTGATCCGCAACGGAGATCCAGTTGTTTATGTATTGGTATATATATGAGAGAGAAAAAGGAGAAAGTGAATGGGATGGATTTGGTAAGGTATGAACTTCTAAAGGCGAGATCGACGGAAACGGCAGAAAGTGAGAAGGAAGTTAACGACAATATTAAATCCATCCCATTCACTTTCTAAAGCCCATGGATTTGGTAAGGAGAGAAAAAGGAGAGAGAAAGTAAACGGCAACATTAAATAGCCATTAATGGTGGTGGAGAAGGAAGAGTAGAGAAAGAAATAAAATGGTAAAATATTCTTGGTTTTGTAGAACGTCAAATATTTTGAAAAAAAAAAGTCTAGAACGTCAGATATAATGAGATGGAGGAAGTATAAAATTTTATATAACCTCATCTTACGATGTTCATTATTAAAGGGAGTACGTATCTAGGACTGTTTATTGATTTAAAAATATTGTTGCTATGATATATATATATATATATATATATATATATATATATATAATGGAGTATTTGTTTTAAACACACTCAAGCTTGTGTGTTTTGCACCTAATATAACACAATTTTAATTAATAAAATAGTGAAATATCAAAATAACTATTAATGAAAATGGTGAAGTGTCGAAATTGCCATTAATAAAATCTCTTAAAATAATAGAATACACACAAGTGTAAGTGTGTCTAAGACTAAGACACGTACCCTCTTTGTCTCTCTCTCTCTCTCTCTCTATATATATATATATATATATATATATATATATATATATATATATACCCCCACATAAAATCTCAAGTATACGTTTTAAACACACAAACTTCTGTATGTTAATATTTTACCTAATATATATCGTAGTTTTAATTGATAAAATGATGCAATATCAAACCAACTATCTTTGAAAATGGTGAAATACGATACTAATAAAAAATAATTGCATGTAATAATTGTGTGTGTGTATATATTAAGAAATAAAGTTAAAGTAGGGTAGCAAGGACAAGTAAGACGATGAGAAAAGCCCAGACTTTGCATGCACGCTTCCATCCCTTTACTGTAAAAAATCACATGCACAAACCCTATTTAACTTTGATCTTGAGGAGTTAAAGTTGTCAAGGGGCAGAGAGAGTAATTATCCCCATTTATCCAGTATCTAGCTTTGCTCGTTGCATATCTTAAAGCTCAAACCACCCTTCTTTTCTCTCTTTTGATTAGTAAAAGAAAAGAGGAGGTGAAAAAAAAATTAAACATTTTTTTTTTCAAAGAATTATTATGGTCTCGAATTTCATTCTTCCTAAGTCAAATTACTAGCTAGTGATATCTGTGCCAATAAAGTTAAGGGTGGAAGTGCTAAGCCTAACAATAATTTATTTTTAATTAAAATGTTAAAAAAACATAAACTTGAAAGCCCAAAAAAAGAATAAGACAAGATAATAATGTCATTGTAATAAAAATGCTGACAGAGCAATATCGGATTGTCATTAAAACGTACAAGTGTAATGTGTCGCTAACTAATTAAATGCATATTTACTCTGACAACATAAATATTACTCTAACATTATCAAGAAACTTATTACCGCTGATAACATGCATACAATGTTTTTGAATTACTGAAGAAAATTTAGAGAATTATATGCAAAGACAAACATTCTTAGAAGAGTGTTTGTTTTTCCATATAATTATCATCATTAAAAACTACCTGAATTCCAGATGTGTCCTCACACTCCTTATCATCAAGGCGATATTCATGCATTACCCAATCAGTCCTGATTCCCTGAGGAGCTCGGCCTCTGTAGTAAACCAATGTTTTCTTCATTCCAATTGCTCGGTTTTGAGACGAAACCTTTCTATCTTTTCCTGTGGATTTCCAGTATCCTGCTCTGGTTGCTCTATTTGTTCTAAATCCATTTGGGTATTTTCTGTCCCTCGGTCCGAAAAAGTACCATTCGGGATCCCTACTAGGAAAAAATGATTTCTCTGCAATGAGTGATCAGGTTACAAGTTTCAACAAAATATTAGTATCAAAATCAATCAAATAGACATAGAAGAACGGATTTGGAATAAGATACGTGAAAAATGAATAATGAAAACTGCCCTAAAACATATCTGGACTAAAATATTATACGCGTGAGTAACCGTTTGAACTTGAGAGAAAAGGGGGGAGAGAGAGATTCAGAACATGACTATTTATGTAGGATCCGATTCTGGTGAAGTTGACCTCTAACTGTACCATTTGTAAGTTTGATAGAACGAAGTTAAATTTGTATAGCAAGAGAATTTGCATTTGTCAAAGGCCATCGAAATGCAAGAGATCGATTGAGTTACATTGGTATATATAAGGCATTTGAAACGCAAGATAGTCAAAGGCCATCAAAATGCAAGAGATCAATTAGTTGCATTTTGTTAATAAAGGCCACTAAAATGCAATTCTCTTGCTATACAAATGCAAGATTGCATTTTTCGAAGTCCATCAAAATGCAAGAGATCGAGTTGCATTTGTTAGAGGCCATCAAAATGCAAGAGATCGAATTGCATTTGTTTAACACTGGCTCTCGAAAAATACAACTCTCTTGTTATACAAATAAAATTCGTTCCTAACAAATTACTGACAAATGGTCAGCTGAAGGATAACTTCACCAAAACTAGATCCGACTACACACGATTGTATGCCTAAGAAAAAGAGAGATGACCTGCTAGCTCCCATGGCTCACACTTGTAGAGATCAACTTCTGGAATAATGTCAAGTTCAATCTCTAGGCCATGGATTTTCCTCTTAAGATAATAATTCACAAGCTCTTCATCAGTTGGATGAAATCTAAAACCCGGCGGCAATCCGACTGGAGCCATTTCTCTCCTAGCTCCACCACCACCACCACCCTCCTCTGAACTCTTTGTGATCCCTTTAACTTTATCTATACTTCAATCATTCAGTCTTTGTATATATATATATATATATATATATATATATATATATATATATATATATATATATGATGATGATTCAAAGTCCCTTGTCTTTGAGTCATTTTTCACTTTCTCTTTTACAGATTCTTAGACAAACGTTTCATGCAAGCCCTCAGTCTTCTTATTACTCCATCTAACACTTGTTACATGAACTGACCCATGCTTTCGTTTGTGAGATGGTCCCCTAAAGCTACCATGCATTATTAATGTAATCTTAATTATGTGGAACTAGTAACAAGTTACAACCCCTCTTCGCATAAAATTAGCTGTAAATTGTTGCATTGTCAAAGTATACTTATTTCGTTCTCCAAATTAGTTTCATACGGAAAATTTGTAAATATGAGGGATATATTTTTATTCCAGGTTTACTATTTTAGAATAAAAAAGAATATGTTCGTTTAGTAGTCATGATAATAAAATTATTATGGCAAACTTGAATACATTGTGTCAGTTTACGTTTGTTAGGATTTTACAATTGAATTGAACTTAAAATCTCCATCCCAAATTAATCGTCGCTGGTTTTACTTTTTGGCGTCAAACTATTTTTAGAATTAATAATTAAGCATATATAAATATATTTCTAAAATTATAAAAATTGGGGTTAGTAATAAATTGTATATACTTTCTTTTTGGTTATAATTTCTTCACCTATATTTAAAAAAAAAAATAATAAAAGATTAGTTTTAAAATGGTCAGGATTTGACTTAAAAAAAAAACTGAAGAATTAATTTGATTTTATGGAGTAATATACACGGATTGTGACGCCGCTAAATACTTTTAAACTCTGGATATGATGCTATACGGTACTTCTCATTTAACATAATAATAATGACATAAAGATAATTACTAATTATTACAATATGCATGTCTTACTCTAGATTTCAGGTTCTCAAATCTTTAAGTCTTCAACACATGATAAAGTATTAAGTAATTATTAAAATACTTCTAATTATTACAAGTAGTTACAACTATCTTCTATTCGTCCATCTTTCATTTTCCTTTGTTCTATTCAATCTGCTCTGGCTTCCTTGAAAATATTTAATTTAAAACAAGGATGAACTATAAAGCTCAACAAGTATAAACAATTGAATAAACAACAAAATCAAGAATCATATTACTATTTCTACAACTGAACAATAGTTGTGAAAGCATTCCTAATAAATACAAATGATAATAGTAAATTTCTTTTTATCTAACATTTTTGAAACGACGTACTGAGCGGTCAAAAGACCTCAAATATTTTTGTTTTCTCAAGGGTTCAACAGTAATTCAACTATGAACTGGTTTGGCTTACGGGCACATTGGGTGATCAACCCAATTTACCCTATGTTGTACAACACTCTGGCTAAACGACTATATGCGTTTGTTTGATCACCTTAGGGGTCTGTCGGGATTTTTTCGACGTAAAAATACCACAATATTAGTGTTGTTCATCTCAGACTGGAGTTTGAACCTTAAAATAATTTGGGTGGACATCTATATCTATGATCATCAATAATATTTCAAAGATTTATTTTTAAACCGATAAAATATTTAAATCTTTATCTTGCTGAAAAAATGGCATTAACGTACAGCTCAAACAGTTCATGTAATATCGAACTTTAAAAACTTGAACAATTTATGCATTATAGCAAAACTTTAAACAATTTATGATTAATCATAGATGAACAGTTTGTATAAGTTTTTTTATAAGTTTGAAGGTTGCATAATTGATAAATATTGTGTAAACCGAAGCATACATAAGAATTAATCATAAGAATATATACTCAAAAAGTACTAACATTCAAACGAAAGTTGAATGGAGTTAGAATACTTATTCAATAAAATTTGAGTAAGTTTAAGAAACTTTCCTCAAGTGTGTTCTATACTTTGACGTACTATAACCCTATTCAAAGTTTTATAATGTTCGTTTCATTAAACTCGAAATACTATTTAAGTTCATTAATATTTGACACAGCGTTTCGACGTTCGTACGTCGTACGTCCAACTTGTCTAACCCGAAAGCTTAACTGATATGCTATTGTGTATGATTGATACGTCCAATACCACTACCATTTCTTGGTTGACATTCCTCTAGACTATATCTCCAAAGACTAATGTTTAGAATTCGAAAATACTATTCAAACATGGCTTGGCGTCAGGGCGTTCCGAAGAAACCACTACGCCTTGCCCCAGATTACACATTAGTCCTAAAAACCTCAAATTTCAACCTTGATCTCGACCTCAACTCTCAAAACTTAAAGAATGAAAGTTGTAGGTCTATTTGTCAAATTCTATTTAAATGACACATCAAAATGTGTGTATCAATGACATTCTTATTACATTAATAATATTACATCCTCGTGAGCAAATCTCTTTAACGTGTTCTAAAACCATTACATTTTTTGTTCATCATACTATAATATATACAACTTACTAGTTTATTACAAGGTAAACTAATCACGTTGATGTCATCTTCGTATCTTCGCCTTTTCCTCTCCTCATAATCGATTCGTACATTCATTCCATTGAAATGACATCAAAATCGGTATCAATGACATTCGCATTCATATGGTTCAAGCTAAAAGAGTGAGCATAACAAGCTTCTAATTACAAGTACAACAATTTCTTTTAAAAATGCATTCATATGTTCAAAACATAATAACAAGAATCAGATATCTTTTCTTCAATATAGAATGGATAATAGTTACGTAAGTACTATCAATGATTCAAAATAGCATTTCTTTTCCTTCAAAACATTTTACAATGATAATATTTAGTAAAACATCAATTCTGGTCTAAAACCATGAACATTTCATATTTTCTTTGAAAAGGACAACCCGATGCTAAGTTCGTAAGTCCGGCATATCATACGAGCACTTCTGGGTGATCAGCCCATAGTACTCTATGTTGATCAACACTACATCCCTTAAACGTATGTACGTTCATGTTTTGGCAACCTCGCATGCCCATCGAATAATCGATGAAAAATACATTTGTTTATTCATACTCAAGCTTACCTTGAATCCGTACCAAATAATTGGCATAGGATAGCGTTATCAATTCTATATTGAAAGACTTGTAAATAAATCAATCAACTCTTCAAGATTAGTCTAGCCGAGTCAAAACTGGCATCGACATTTTCGTAAACAATTCATGCATCTTATAACATGAATCACTGAAAACCTGGCTAACACGAAGGTTAGACAAGCGTTTAGAAAAACTTGCATTCAGCGTCTTCTACAATAAAAATTACTTTCCCTTTGAGTCTTTACAGTCTCTACAACACATAACCACATAACATACCACATTAGGTCATGAATGAACATACATAGTTCCTAATGAATCTTACCCTTCTTCTCAATCTAATCATGTATTAGATTTATTATTATTGGTTCCGGCTCACTGTTATAACTTGCATCATTCTTACCAACTTCATTCTCTTCTATGTCTTACGTGGATTTACTTCATTAATACAACTCATTTCGAGTTAATCATCCTTCCTCACAGCTTACTAACATTCTTACTTTATTAATCAAAACTCGATCATCGTTAAGTACACTTATTACATACCGCTCACGCTCACATTCAATCGATTTATCTCCAACCTTTAGTATTATACTTAAGGTTTATAACATCCTTTAATGATGTTACATTAGGTTTATTATTGATATGATTCATTATCATTAACTTGTTTCTCCTTTATATTCATAACCTTTCCTCTCTGGCTTTTTCCCTGTCATGTCAATGCCATACCCCAGTATTCCTTTCTCTGTCACGCCACGGCGACGTGACTTAGCAAAGGTAATGGTCCTGGACTCGACTCGTCATGGCTGCTGAGTCTCCTTTATTATGGCATGGCGTGGCGCCAATTAGGTCATTGTGTGTCATGCCTAGCTCTACTTCTTGCATGCCTGCGCATGATGGCCTTTTGCTGATGAGTCGCACTGAGGAGCTCAAGCCTCGTAAAAATTTGACAAATTTTTAACTTTGTGAGATTTTCAGGCTCTTAACTTCTTCGTTATAAGTTCGAATTGGCTCGTTCAAGAGCCTACGGTTCAAAAATTACATACTCTACGTGTTCATATAAGAATTTTATCTATTTGACTTCGTTTACTCAAAATTCACCTATTGGTTCATTTTTAACAAAACCAATAAACGTTCGTGAACGTTCAACGCTCGTTTCTTCGTTCTAAGTCAAAATTTGGTCATTCTTGAGTCCGCAACTCTATAATGCCCAATAAGACTTGTCTCCATTGAAAACTAATGTTTCCAAGCTCAATATCAAAATTCAACTTCTATTCTGAAATTTTTACTAATTTGACGATTATCGTCCAAACTCGTGAATTCCGCCTTAACTTCATTTCTTATGATTTGTTCATCATTTCAAATGGATTCTTTCCATTATATTAACATCTTAACCTACTCATCTCATTAACTTATATACATGATAAGTTATTACTTGTTCTTCATAAGTTTAGGACTTATAAAAGTATAAACTACTTACACTTTCATTTCTCATGACTTATTATAGATTTATGTTTTTAACCACCATTTTCACATCTCCTTATCATACCATCTTATTAAGGTAAACATATGAGTAGTTCATATAAGCTCTTCATAAGTTCATCACTTAATTAAGTTTGAATTACTTATTCATGACTTATACGGCTTAAGTCCATTGATTAATCATTCTTATCATTCCTTAACATACATGTTCTACCACTACCCACTTCTCTAACAATGGAAGAAAAAGAGAATCATAGTTTAAGATTGCTTACCTTTGAATATCACTTGGTTAATCTTTAATCTTCTTCTTGCTTCTTGATCTATTAAAGATTAGCTTTCTAGTTTTTCTTGCTTATTCTCACTTATTCTCTCTAACTAATAAGCTATAAGTTGTTGGTGTTTTTGAACAAGGAATAAATGAAATCCAAAGCTTGCTATTTATAGGAGTTGCTAGGTTAGGGCATAAGGGTCATTAATCTAACCCACCTCCTTAATCACCTCCTTACTATTCCAAGCTTAAGCACTAAGTTAACTTGGCCTCCACACTCTTTGCTTGGCCATCACAACATTTATCTAATACTTGGGCATCATATTTACTTAATCATTAAGTATACTTGCTAATCACATAACTTAGCCTTTAAGTTTACTTGTTAAGCACAACTTTTATCCTTTGCTTACTCATCATATTTCTTAGCCATTAAGTCTACTTGGTCATTAAGTCTACTTGCTCATCACACAAAGTTCTTGGTTACCAATTCACCCATTTAATCATGGGTTGCCACATGGGTCACCCTAACCCATTGGATTAATAGTTTGGGCTTAAAGTTTAATTAACCTAACTTATACATTGGGCTTGCAATTAAACAAACACTTGGGCTTGTTCATTAATTTACATTTGGACCTTAAATTTTAATTCCAATTGGACTTATCCATTCCTTCATTTGGGCCTTATCAATATCCCATTGACTTTACAATTTCCTACATAATCCTACAAGTCCAATACATTTGGCTTAAAGCCTTATAACGTATAATCTACGATTAATTCTCAGATTCTAACTCAGATACTTATTTCATATACGACATTACCATCATTCATACATACTCAGTATAATACCTCGTATCATACTCAGATATTCATTACCTCGCATAATACCTACGTATTATACGATCATCGCTTTAATTCATTATACACATTTAATTTCCTTCTTCTAAATCACTTTCCCTAATCGTTAGGTTTTAAGTCCGCAGCTTAAAAAAACTGTGTTTTCCATAACTCAAATATTATTGGATATTCCATCTCTCACCGATATTCTATCATTACGTATTTTTCTGAAGTTTCAAAATAATTCTTGAAAGCGTAGTAAATGCGTGAATAGTATTTTTTTAGAAAAATTTCTAAAAGTTTTTTTTCTTGGAAATTCAAACACTTTAATTCTATCACGTAGCCAAAATACTACGACGTTCGACATATCTAGGTCATAGAACGACCTTCAATTTAGCTTACTCCATAAATAATTAATTAAATTCATTTAATCCACATAATCAAATAAAATTTAATTCTCATAAAATTTGATTTTTCGGGGCGCTACACTTCCCCCTTATAAGGATTTCATCCCCCCGTAATCTCGCTAATAATACATAACTAATTGAGGAAAATTTTTCCATCATTTTAATTTCAAGTTTCCACAATGCTTCTTCGACATGTGGTTCCTCCAATTCACCTTCACCGAAGGTATTATCTTAATTCACATGACTTGTCACTTCCTATCAATAATCTGAGTTGGAAGTTAAACATTTATTAACATATTTGCTATCTTCCTTTATTAGTCCTTTCTTTAACTCAAAATTATATGATACTCAAATTCCTCCTTCAAAATGAGATGATACTTGATCTTCTCTTCATCTTCATGATCATCTTCTTCTTCATTTTTGCATTCCTCATTACCTAATTATACTTACTTAACTTGTTCCATTTTCGTGGATTGAGTCTACATTGTGGATAACATTTCTACCACTTCATTCCGTAATTTAACTTCTAACTTCATCCTAGCCATCTTCGTTATTAACTCATTCTGAGTCGTTAACATCGATAACTTTTTCCTATTCTTCCTACTTAACGCGTCAACTTCTACATTTAACTTCCCTGTATGATATAAGATATCACAGTCACAACTTTTCATCACTTCTAATCACCTTCTTTATTTCTTATTCAACTCCTTCTGTGGAAAGATATATTTCAGACTCTTAGAGTCCGTATATATCTCACCTTTCTCCCCATATAAATACTATCTTCAATTTTTTTTAATTCGAAAACTACAGCTGCCAATTATAGATCATAAGTAGGATATACCTTCTCATAATCCTTTAACTGGCGTGATGCATACCTAATGACCTTGCCATGCTGCATGAGCATGCAATCTCGTCATCTATGCAAAACATCGAGATACGCTACAAAATTCCCCATATCATCTGATAGAAACAATACAGGTACCTCACTTAACCAACCCGTGACGCTAATGGTACTTTCAATCATAGCAGCACTCAACGCTAAGGTACTATCAATATCTATCAATTTCCACCGACTCTCTCGACGCCCTTATAGAAAGTCTAACTTCAAAGACATCACCAACCCATATATGACATAACCGTAAACTCGTAATAACCATAACGAGTTCTCGAACATCATCATCATAGGTACCTCCTCCTTCCTTACTTTCAACCGACGATACCCCATACCATAATAAATATCTTAAAAAATTCTTTTGCCCTTTCAATCGATCAAAATAGATCATCGATCCCGGCAATGGGTATTTATTCTTAATCGCTAACCAAATAGTCATATATTTGACTTACGTATTGGTTTACTTAACTTAACTTTTCTTAGGGTTCACGCTCTTTTCGATTCTAAGTTTACGCGACCTACTTTCATTATTACATTTTACATGCCTTCATGACATACGGAGATGTCTTACTTAATATGCTTCATCATCTTCGATGATTTACATTCTTATCTTCTTCTTATTACTTTCTAGGATTCAGCACACATCGCTTCTCCGCTAGTAGTCCATATGGTACTCGAGTGGTTTCCCACAAACAACCAACAAACAAGTTCTGCCTCATCTACACCGCCATCACAAATGAGTTAGATCGATTGCTAGTTTCAGATATACCTTCGCTTCCTCTCAAGGAATTGTTTACCCAGCTCCCATATGTCAACCATCAAAGGTTACGATTGTATTCACAACCTAAACTATTAACATCCTTCTAGATTAAGGCCATGATTAGACAACAAGAAAGTTTTGGTGATTCATCACCATAAATTACTACCTTGGGTTTCTTAGAAAATCAAGATTCATACTTTTATTCTAACAATTTATTAAAGTTTTATGGTTAATCAACTCATTCATACCGAGAATTACTTCAAATTCTCTCAACTTTATCAGATTTATCTACCGATACTTGCTTACATTTCTTATTCATGAAACCATTTCCACTTAATATAATCAATGAAAGTTATTTCCCCATTCTCTACCTTAACGTATAAAGGTATTTATAATCCTTTTCGGAATGAACTTAATCACTTAGCAAACTCTCATGCTATAAAAAAAAGTAGCACTCCAATCAAACAAACACATAAGCATTCATTCAGATTGACCGGAATGATACTGCTATACTAAATCCACCGATGCAACCACATCATGGACCATCATATTAAAAGTATACGACCATAGGTCACTCCGACGATGGTGGTCCAAAGAATGGCTAACTTACCATTACTAACACCTTTACTTTCCTCCGACCCCTTCTTTGGGCAATTTCTTGCCATGTGGTCCAACGACCCACATACAAAATAGCCATGGTTTTTCTTAGGATTAGGACAATTGGGTAACATATGACCCTCCTGTCCATAGTTACAACAAACCGATTTCCCCTTCAGACAGACTCTTAAATGAGTCTTTCCACATGTCTTACATGCTTCAATCCAACGCTTAGGATCCCTTTGTCCCATTCCAGTATTCCTGGAGTTATAATTCTTTCTTTTATTTGGCATAATGCCATTACCACTGGCATTCTCTACCTTAGTTCCTCCCTCTTCCTTGCTCTTATCTTTTCTCCCTGCATGGTATTGAGTTAACACCTCACTACCACCCTCCGCTATAGTCACCTTCTCTAGAATGGTCCCATAGGAAACACTCCCATGAACACCAAAATCCTACTATAGAGCTGTGGTTTTGTGCCCCGCTTCAAACCTACGAGCCTTCCTCTCTCCTCAATGTCCACTGATGTGGAGAAAAACCTGCCAATTCATTGAATTTGGTCACAGATCGGGAACCATCATGTCCCCTAGTTTAAGTTCTAAGAACTTAATCTCCATCCTCCTCATATCTTTGTAGGGAAATAATTCTCAAGAAAACCTTTTGAATTGTTCCCACGCTATCAGATCCGTTTCTAGCCCCACCTCGTGAGCCTCCCACCAAATTTTGGCTTTACTTTTATCATGTAAGTCAAAAAAAGAAGTCTTTCATTATTTTGTAATAACAAACGCCTTTCTATTTCCTTTACCCATGTCCTGGCTTCTAATGGGTCCGTCATTGTTCCTTTGAACTCCCATGGACCTATGCTTTTAAATTCTTTAAAGGTAGTCATTCGCTAACCCTAGGTTCCCAGTACTCTACCCCGATTTAGTTAAATGCAAATTGTTAATAAATTAACGAACTCTCAGATAGGGTTGTTTTGACCCCCCCTTGATTATCATTACGTGATTCCGCTTCCTGATTACGTTGTCTTCTCCTTGACGACATTTTTTTTGATTAAATAAATAAAATTTCATTATTATCTATTTACTTACTTTGTTATTATTCGCCACATAACAACTCATACCATAACAAAGCATATTAAATAAAAACCTCATTATATTCATATGCTTCTTCATAGTCAAAACTATTTACAATTTGCTTCCATAGCCAAAGGCTATTACATTTTTATCCCGCAATTGAACTTCTCAAAAGTTGGGATTTACAAAAGACTACCCTTTTTATACAAAAGAGGGTTTTACGTCACTACACACATATTTATAACTCTAGACTTCTAATAATGCATAACAACGTCCTCGTGTTTCTCATTCGCAATCATCGCTACAGTATCCCGACTAATAGTATGTCGAGTCTGTCCCGACTCCATGGAATAACAAGCAACTTTTAGCTTGAAATCCATATGAGCACTCTTATGGATGTAAGATATCCGTGCTATCTTCTGATCCTTCTCCCCCAATTCTTTACGAAGCTCATCGGCCTCCTTCTTAAAATCCCTAGCCTGCTTTGTCATAAGCACCTGTCTATCATGCTCTGACTCAAAATCTATTTCTACAGAAACCTTAGCTTCATGGAGATAATTAATCTCTTCACTCGATTCTCGCACAAACTGTATTTCGCCAGCACATTCTGTCAAGCAATCGCCAGATACAATGCTCTCATCAGATCTGGAGGTATTGATTTAGTGTAGGTACCACCGTATTAACCGATGTTACCTCCATTTCCTCCTCCTCATAGACCATCATATTAAGATATGACGTTATATCCATATCTCCCCTGAGTAGTCCTCCTCTAAAAGTACTCCACCGCCTCTCGACTCCTCTAGAATCACTAATGGTACCTCCGCCCCATCGGCATGGGAACGGGCTCTTCTCTGTTCACAATTTCTTTGCTCACCGCATGTATATCTCTATACATCAAGCTATCGATCAACATCCTATAATAACACATAACATGTTGATTAGCACATAACACACAATAGTATAAGCACAAATCACATTTAATTTATTTAGGTTACTTTCCATCTTTTAAATCTTTCTTGCATCGAAGTTTCCTCAATACCTTATTAACTCATTCAACTTAAGTAAATCTCGAAGTTTACTTCCTTCGGACTTTTCCTTCCTTAACGAGGTTATTAGCCTAAGGTTCTTCCCCTTAAGTTTTATAACCTAATGCTTTGATACCAACTCGCGGACGCCCCCAAATCCGTGTATCTTCCAACCCGATGATGGTGCTACATGGTACTCATAATCGTACATTCATTCTATTGAAACGACATCAAAATGTGTGTATTAATGACATTCTTATTACATTAATAATATTACATCCCGCTCCTGTGTTCTAAAACCATTACATTCTTTGTTCATCATACTATAATATATACAACTTACTAGTTTATTACAAGGTAAACTAATCGCTCATCTTCGCTTTTGCCTTTATCCTGTCAGATCCCCTGTTTGTTTTTGGCCTTAGTCGCATTCATATGGTTCAAGCAAGAGTGAGCATAACAAGCTCAAACAAGTACAACAATTTCTTTTAAACAACATGCTTGAAACATAGGAATCGATATCTTCAATAACTCGGATAATAGTTATGAAGTACTATCAATAATTCAAAATAGCATTTCTTTTTTCCTTTAAAATGTTTTACAATGACAATATTCAAGAAAACATCAATTTCGTCCAAGACCATGAACATTTCATATTTTCTTTGAAAAGGACAACCCGACACTAAGTCCGTAAGTCCAAGCATATCTTACGAAAGCACTTTCGGGTGATCAACCCATAGTACTCTATGTTGATCAACACTACATCCCATTAAACGTATGTACGCTTAAGTTTTGGCAACTCGCGTGCCCATCGAATAATCGATGAAAAATACATTTGTTTATTCATACTCAAAGCTTACCTGAAATCCGCATAAACAATCATGTAGGATAGCGTTATCAATTCTATATTAAAAGACTTGTAAATAAATCAATCAACTCTTCAAGATTAGTCTAGCCGAGTTAAAACTGGCATCGACATTTTCGTAAATAAATCATGCGTCTTATAACATGAATCACTGAAAACCTGGCTAACACGAAGGTTAGACAAGCGTTTAGAAAAACTTGCTTTCAACGTCTGCTACAGTAAAAATTACTTTCCCTTTGAGTCTTTACAGTCTCTACAACACATAACCATATAACATACCACATTAGGTCATGAATGAACATACATGGTTCCTAATGAATCTTACCCTTCTTCTCAATCTAATCATGTATTAGATTTATTATTATTCGTTCCGGCTTATTATTATAACTTGCATCATTCTTACCAACTTCTTTCTCTTCTATGTCTTACGTGGATTTACTTCATTAATACAACTCATTTTGAAGTTAATCATCCTTCCTCACGGCTTACTAACGTTTTCTTATTATTAAATCAAAACTCGATCGTTAAGTACACTTATTGCATACCATTCACGCTCACATTCAATCGATTTTATCTCCAACCTTTAGTATTATATTTAAGGTTTATAACATCCTTTAATGATGTTACATTAGGTTTAACATTGATATGATTCATTATCATTAACTTGTTTCTCCTTTATATTCATAACCTTTCCTCTCTGGGCTTTCCCTAATGTCAAGGCAAGCTGGCCGACATTTTCTTCTCCTTGTGTCTTGTCATCACATTTTACTTACTCAATAGCAGTATGGTCCGGACTCGACGTTGTGGTGCGAGTCTCCTTATATCATGCCACATTGCAGCAAGCCAATTACAAAATATGTCATGTTTGGTTTGCTGCCATGGCGCCATGCGCCTTATTTGCTTTGAGTCGTACTGCATGCATGGACTCAGGCTCTCTAAAAATTTTGATGATTTAAACTTTTGTGAGATTCTCGGGCTCCTAACTTCTTCGTTATAAGTTTGAGTTGACTTGTTCAAGAGCGTACGGTTCACAAATTACATACTCTACATGTTCATGCAAGAATTTTATCTATTTGACTTCATTTACTCAAAATTCACCTATTGGTTCATTTTTAACGAAAATGATAAACGTTCGTGAACGTTCAATGCTCGTTTCTTCGTTCTAAGATGGAATTTGTTCATTCCTGAGTCCGCAACTTTAAAATGCCAAATAAGACTTGTCTCCATTGAAAACTAATGTTTCCAATCTCAATATCAAAATTCGACTTCCATTCCGAGATTTTTACTAATTCGACGATTATCATCCCAACTCTTGAATTCCAACTTAACTTCATTTCTTATGATTTGTTCATCGTTTCAAATGGATTCAATCCATCATATTAACATCTTAACCTACTCATCTCATTAACTTATATTCATGTTAAGTTATTACTTGTTCTTCATAAGTTTAGGACTTATAAAAGTATAAACTACTTACACTTTCATTTCTCATGACTTCTTATAGATTAAGTCTTTTAATCACCATTTTCACATCTCCTTATCATACCATCTTATAAAGGTAAACATATGAGTAGTTCATATAAGCTCTTCATAAGTTCATCACTTAATTAAGTTTGAATTACTTATTCATGACTTATACGGCTTAAGTCCATTGATTAATCATTCTTATCATTCCTTAACATACATGTTCTACCACTACCCACTTCTCTAACAATGGAAGAGAAAGAGAATCATAGTTTAAGATTTCTTACCTTTGAATATCACTTGGTTAATCTTTAATCTTCTTCTTGCTTCTTGATTTATGAAAGATTAGCTTTCTAGTTTTTCTAGCTTATTCTCACTTATTCTCTTTAACCAATAAGCTATAAGTTGCTAGTTTTTTTGAACAAGGAATAAATGAAATCCAAAGCTTGCTATTTATAGGAGTTGCTAGGTTAGGGCATAAGGGTCATTAATCCAACCTACCTCCTTAATCACCTCCTTACTATTCCAAGCTTAAGCATTAAGTTAACTTGGCCTCCACACTCTTTGCTTGGCCATCACAACATTTATCCAATACTTGGGCATCACATTTACTTAATCATTAAGTATACTTGCTAATCACATAACTTAGCCTTTAAGTTTATTTGTTAAGCACAACTTTTATCCTTTGCTTACTCATCACATTTCTTAGCCATTAGGTCTACTTGGTCATTAAGTCTATTTGGTCATCACACAAAGTTCTTGGTCACCAATTCACCCATGTTATCATAGGTTGCCCCATGGGTCACCCTAACCCATTGGATTAATAGTGTGGGCTTAAATTTTAATTAACCTAACTTATACATTGGGCTTGCAATTAAACAAACATTTGGGCTTGTTCATTAATTTATATTTGGACCTTAAATTTTAATTCCAATTGGACTTAACCATTCCTTCATTTGGGCCTTATCAATTCCCATTGGACTTTACAATTTCCTACATAATCTTACAAGTTCAATACATTTGGCTTAAAGCCTTATAACGTATAATCTACGTATTATTCTCGTACTCTAACTCGTATACTTATTCATATACGACATTTTATCATTCATACATACTCGTATAATATCTCGTATTATACTCGTATTCATTACCTTGTACAATACTTACTTATTTTACAATCATCGCTTTAATTCATTATACACATTCCATTTCCTTCTCGGAAATTACTTTCCCTAATCGTTAGGTTTTAAGTCCCCAGGCAAAAAACTGTGTTTGCCATAACTGAAATTTTATTGGATATTCTATCTCACCTCGATATTCTATCATTACGTATTTCTCGGAAGTTCAAAAATAATTCCCTAGCGTAAATAAATGTGAATAGTATTTTTTTAGAAAAATTTCTAAAAGTTTTTATTTTCATCTTCGAAATTCAAACACTTTAATTCTATCACGTAGCCAAAATACTACGACATTTCGACATATCTAGGTCATGAACTACCTTCAATTAGCTTACTCCCATAAATAATTAATTAAATTCATTTAATCCACATAATCAAATAAAAATTTAATTATCAAAAATTCGATTTTTTATTGAACATTATTCTAATGATTAAAGGGTATTTCTGGAATTTTCCTAAAGACTTGTGTCTGACATGTGACTACTTAAGTTCCAGGAAACTCTATAAATACCCCTTCCATTCTATGAAGGGGGACTCTTTTTGGACTCTAGACTTTGGAGCTGCGACCTCTTTAGGGACTTGGGACTTGGACATTATCTCTCAAAGCACTTAAGACTTGGACATTCTCTCTCAACCCGAAGCACTCAAGAAGGCTCCCTGAATCCCTACTACCTTAACAAGGTTTCCAGATTCTAGGAGTTCTACCACGCTTCATTGGAGTAATTGCTAACCTGTTCTTCTCCCCTCTTCAATCAATCAATCAATTTCGTCCTCTTCATGAATTTCTCTCCTCCTCAGCCAACACAAAACCCTAACTAACAAGACACGATTTCCTTGCCCATATTTCTTTGGCGACTATCAGCCCTCAGAAGTTACACTTTCAACTTCAAAAGTGATTGAGGCACCTGAGTAGCCCTCAACCTCAAAAGTTACACTTTATCTATAAAAGTGGCGAACTTTATGCTTTCTTCTACAAAAGCAAGAAAGTTACACTTTATCTCTAAAAGTGGCGAACATTATGCTTTCTCTGATAAAAGAAAGATTTATTATTTGAAACGTTATGCTTTTCATTAAAAGCAATCTAATTATCAATGAATTGACAAATTTGCACTTATACTCGAATGTGTTCTTGATTTCTTTAAAAAAAGTATAAATTCAAGTGTTGGTTTGTGAAAAATATATATACATGTTTTTGACAAAATTCATGTTTACTAGTTATAATACCTATTGTTGTCTTGGAGTATTAATTTGAATAACTTGAGATTCAATGATAAATATTGAGTTTTAAGGAATCATTCAAATTAAAGACAATCAACAAGGTTAAAGAAACTACATGTTGATAAATGAAATATATGTAAATGAATTTTCTGATATAGGAAATGAAAAAACTATAAAAGTTCATGATCTAAAGGCAATGACATGTCGAATAGATAAAGCCTCCTAGTCGACAATGGCGGTACCTCGAGCCTTCGTATTTGAGGCTATCAGGCCTTCAAGGTCTTGGGCAGTTGACTCAATTTACCAAATGCTTGGTCTTCAATTTATCCATGGCATCTTGAAGCTCCTAAAGCTCTACATAAAGTAAGTCATTCTCATGATGACGTGAAGTGACTTTTGAATAAAGTGCAACAACATGATGATTGGAAATAAAGAGATCCAACCTAGCATAGAGGGGAGACATGTCAAGGCACACAAAAGAGAAGTCATCAACCTCACAACTAAAACTATCTAAGTCCTCCGTTCGCAAAGAATAGAAAGAAAGACTCTGCATTTCGAGAATAAGGCTTGCAAGTTCATCTAGCAAGAAGGTCTGACAACAGATATCATTTACAAACTTCATTTATACAATTACTGAACTGTCGTGCAGAATATGACAACAGATAAGCTGTGAGTTTTAATACAATATTGTCTCGTAGACAGTATCTAAACTCAAATTGTTACAACGCCATATAAAATACAACAGCAAAAATTTTAAGACCCCAAAGAAGAACGAGAAGATTACTATCATGTTCTTTCCAATGGTGAGTCTTCTCTTGACATATAACTATCTCCACTGTCTGCAATTGAAAATTATATTTCAACCAAACTCCAAGATCATATAAAAAGTGCTCGTAGATATACTCAAAGAAATGGATGTGCACAACCTGTCTTAAGATAACACGAGGTTGTATGTCATTAGATATCTTGTATGATAGTGGCAAAACACCCTTCCAAAGTTGGGTTCACCTCACCCTATTCGGTTCACCAAAATTAAATATCAAATGACGTATACAATACGACACACTTATCTAAAGTTCTCAATAAAATTATTTCTATACTATTTAAGGAGAACCTCAACAGTTATAGATCACCGTTCTATTCTCCTGTTACCCCCGCTCGACCCAGCTACACTCTTATTACCTGAAAGGAATTGTGAAGCAAAGGGTGAGCACAAATAACCCAGTAAAGAATATCATGACTAAAGATAATTAAATTATCAATAACATTCGTCAATAATAAATCAGAGATTTAGAACATATGGTAGATGATAAAACTTTTCAACTATAGTTGCAGCGGAACGAGCAATCCATTAGAATAGTCAAATAGACCATCAGGTCTATTATCTTCTCCATGTTAAAAGTCCACCAATAATGTTTTATCCCTATAATATCAATCAACAATTCCTATCCACAATCATATAAATAACTCATAATTATAATTGTGATTCTAAATTCCTCTTCCCACCCAGGACGAAGATAATTTTCATCACCTATCTTTACCTGAAACATCAAAAATCATGGTTATACCAAATCCCAATTCCTGCTCATAATCATACTAATAAATTCATCTTTGCACTACGACCAAAGATATTTATTAACAGTTCATTTTTGCACTACAGGCCAAAGACATACAACTGTATTTTAGAAGAGTCAAGTAGAGCATGATATCTACTATCTTTTACTTAATTAAAAGTGTATAATCAATATTTTATCGTTGAGACTCAAACTTAATAAATAATCCACATCATCGAATCATCCCCGCTTTTCTGACTCAAGGATATTCATGTAATCATCAATGATCATGATTATACCGAATAATCCTTGGTTATAATCATACCAATAATCGCCCATCAATGCACTACGGGCCAATGAGGACTTTACCACATCATCTATAACATTACGGGTCATGATTATACCAAATGATCCCCGGTCATAATCATACCAAATAAGCGGTTCATCTATCTATGCATAAGCCAAAGATACTCATCAATCAATAGTTCATCTTTGCACGTAAGCCAAAGATATACAACTGTAAAACCAATAATCAACAATCCATCTTTGCACGTAAGCCAAAGATATTCAACTATAAAACCAATAATTAATAGTCCATCTTTGCACGTAAGCCAAAAGATGACTTTCATCATAATATAAGCATGAGGATGATGACAATGATATAAACATTAATCAAACGAAAACAAGGATAAATATTAAAAACTTTAAATTTATCCAAATATTATCAATTACTTAATAAACTCATAATCTAATATTATTAATACTATAACAATATTTTAATCACTTCTTAAATTTATAAACAATTTATTTCAATTATTTACACTTTACCAAATAATGCATTTAATCATTCAAAAATGCCATACTTATAAGATTTCATCACCAATGATCAAATCCTGCATCAAAAATATGCATATACCCCATATAGGATTCCCAAGCCATAAAATCCTATTTTTCAATTTTGTTATTTCACATAACATATTTAATTCATTTACTCATAACTAGTTCATTTTCATGAAAAATACCAAATCAGTTCCAAAAATATTTCTTTTCTAGGATTTAGCAGAATATAGTCCCATATTAAACATATATTTTTCTCGAATTTTTAAAATTCATTTACTATTTTCATATAGCAAAACTCGCCGAATATTTAGACATTTATCATAAATTGTACTTTTGTCCAAAATTCCAAAATTTATGTGGTATACTCTGTTATATATATGTACTCCCAATAAAAATTTCACCAATTTTGGAGTTAACCACAAGGAGTTATAAGGGTTTACTTTTAATATAGTCTTTTCCCATAAAATTCATAACTCCTAATCTATACATCCAAAAATCGTCATTTATGGACACAATCTAGAAAACTCAACAAATTATCATTTCAAATTTTTTGAGAAATTTTGAGGTCGACAAATTACAAAAGCGCAAATGGATTTTCGCTTCGCCATACAGAATCCACGTGAGATGATCATTTCCACAATTTAATAAGGAATGAATACGAAGGATCATTCACCATGCATGCTGTAGTCCACATAGAGCAAAGTTATTCCAATGTAATAATAAAGAATGGAATAATGAAGAATTCACCATGCATGCGGTAGACCGCATGCATGAGTTATTCCCAAAGAATAATAAAGAATGGAACCGTGTCATGCGTAATCCACACAGACATGATATTCCAATAGAATAATAAAGAATGGAACCAGGTCATGCGTAATACGCACGCATGTGATATTCCAATGAATAATAAAAATGGAATAACAATAGAATTCACCACGCATGCGATGTAATCGCATGATATAGGTTATTCCAATGTAATAATAAAGAATGGAACCGTGTCGTGCGTATTCTATTACATCTGAGGATATTCCAACATAATAATAAAGAATGGAATAACAGAAGAATTTCACCATGTATACTGGTGATCTAGCAGTGATCTGAGTTACTCCAACAGAATAATAAGGAATGGAATAACAATAGCTCTCTTCATGAATACGAAAGAATAATTCCCCTTACTATAATAACAATATCCCTTACCTTAGAAGAAACTAGATATTGGAATAGTGAGGTAACAGACTTCTCTTCTTCTTTCTCTCTATAATTTCTCTCTATAATAATTGCTCTATAGCTTTAGTGAATTGGTGAGAAATGAAGGAAGAATGAGCTTCTATTTATAGAAAAATATAGTTTCGATAATTGCATGTTTTGGGGCTCAAAATATTACAGTACAATACCTTCAACTTTTCTTTCATTTTTAATTTAGTCATGCAAGTATTACCAAACTTGCACCACTTCCCCTAATAGTAAATAATGTGAATCAATAGTTCAATCATGTGAATCAATAGTTTTAATCATGTGAAAATACGAATTACAGTATAGTACCTCCATCTATACCTCTATTTTTAACTTAGTCATGCAAGTATTATCAATCTTGCACCAACTCCCCTAATAGTACATGATTGTGAATCAATAGTTCACACATGTGAACAAATAGTTATAAGCATGTGAATTAATAGCAATTAATTGCTCATTTACCCGATTAATTACCCGGTTGGTCAATATAACTTCTAGACATCAATTACTATCGAAATAAATGTCGATTTCCACTAACACTAACAATCCCAACACAATGGAACTATTTTTCTCAAAAATTTTATTTTTGAAATTTTGAAGTTTGACTTTTTCTAAAAAAGTCAACTGTTGACTTTTTTGACCAAAAAGTCAACCCTGACAAATTTTGTGTTTAAAGTCTATTTTTATTAATTTCATCATTTCGGACTCAAATATCACGTCCGCGTCTCCAAATTCAACTCCGAACTCAAATTCGAGTTTTAATAACATTCATCATTAATATTATAACTCCCAATATTTAACAACCAGGTCGTTCCCAAGAAAGATGGGGCTTTCCGATAAGGATTTCTCCTTATCGGCGCGCAATTAGGTGACCAAACCTCTCCTTGACAGAACTTTTAGACATTGTCAATATTGCAAATAATGATATGAATAACGTTTTCGTCTCAATTATTGATTTAATAATATAACATATTATGTAGATGATACTGTGATAACAATTGAATTAATAATATGAGAGATATGATGCATCAATTACTGTAGCAATAATTGAGTATAACTGAGTGACTTCTTACATAAGCATCAATAATCAATACCGTGTGCTACTATACAACCACGCGTATTACTATACTTTTATCACCCATTATTTTATGACAACTTGCTTACTTTGAAAAATTTTCACATATCACCCTTAACTGTAACCTTTATCAATTTAACCATTTACTAAATAACATAATAATTATAAGAAAATTGAATACTTTCATTTCATAAAATTCGGGATCTCACAGGTGTCGTCCAAGATTCACCAAGAATAGGAGACGTCGAAGATTCACCTTAAAAGAAGAAGAATGAAAAAAAATAAAGGAAGAGGCTAAAGTCTCCTAGGGTTCGGCCCCTAGGGTTCGAACACCTAGGGAGGCTCTCCTTCCGTACCTTTGACTTTTCCTAACCCGTTGATCAAGTTCCCAAAATGAAGCCGCCTAGGCTTCGGCCCCTAGAATTCGTCCACCTAGGGGAAAGATCTTTTTCATCTTTTATTGACCCCGATTGGAAGCACGCTCACTTGATGCCTTCTCGATAACTCCTTGATTTTAAAGAAGAAAGAAATTCCAAGAAAGAGTAATATTTGGAAGGATTAAATAGAAGATTTTTCATGATGTCCAAGGAGAATTAGAAGATGCCATGGGAGACGGAAGGTCATTCAACCCACCTAAAGTGCTATCCACAATACCCTCCCGAGCAATCACCAAATCGACGAAATCCTCCTTGGGAGGATGAAAATCAACAATAGTCAGAGAAGGATTCCGCCTCAAAGAAGCATGAGTCTCATCGGTACCCTCAAAATTGTCATGTGGAGAAGTTGTAGAAAGGCATGAAGAGAGTGCTGCACCACCCACAACAGGCCATCTGAGCTTCCATCAGACAAAGAATCCTTAGCATTAAGACTGACACAATCATCATGTGGTGAAGAAGACTCGATTCAAATAGTGATATGCCGGGACATCTCACAATTAATGGAAGCCGCCGTCGCTGCCCTATATGCAGTACTCACAAAGAGCCCAATGGGAACATCATCATCCTCTTCATCAACATTGGTCTTCTCAATGAATTCTTGATTCTAAAGAAAAGAGAAATATTTTGCACGATCATCTCACCAAAGGCGTGACTCACGCGCAGGGGGCAAATACTTACTGGTAGATGGTATAGACATCCTCCAGAGTAGAGGTGCATTCCCCCTAAGTAGTGACGAATGTGCATGTAGAGGAGCACCATAGTCTTGTTGTATACGAATGTCCCTACATAGCTGGATGCCATAAAGAATGTTATCCATTTCTCTAGTTTATCCACATAATCAGCATTCCCAAGTATCTCGTCGATCCAATGCTGCCATTCTTGAAGGTGGCTAGATGAATCATACAAGAAGTGAAGGGGACTGAAAAGCTACTCTTGTTTCTCTATACATATATGGGGAATGCGATCAGAATGGGGAAAGTCGTCCCAACCTCCACAAGCCACTGCATATAGAAACGAGCCTTCCTTCTCTAGTGGAGGAAAAGTTGTACGGTCATAAGTCTGAACTTGCTCCTAAAAGACGTCGAAAAGACCAAAGAGGGGAGCCCTTCCCCAATCACTATGGAACGGGGCCTCCTTGGAGATTTTTGGGTCTACAAAATGTTCAACGAAGAGGGCCTGCAAGCAAGAATAATTCAGCATAATGGCTCTAAAGAATAGGGAAAAGATGGCAAGGAAAGCATTTGAACTTGAGTGCTTACCATGGAAAAGAAGAAAATCTGATATTTAAGCTTAAAAACACCTAAAAAGAAGAAGAAATAATGTCATAAAGAGTTAAGAATCACAATCATGCAATAAAAAAATTCCTAAAATTTTCTAAAAAAAAACTTCGGACAGCCCAAAAGCATCCTTCAGAGCCTCTTTTTGACTTTTAATGGTATTTATCATGGCCAAAGGAGATGACTTTTGTAGGGCTCATCGCTAGCTTCGTTTTGATATATTATGGGCCCCGAAACTCCAAAGGGAACAAAAGTTATGGTCAATATAGTAACTACTCCTCCCGGACTTCATTTTTTCCCATCTAATTGTTGATTTTCCCCTAGGGTTCGTCCTCCTAGGGTTTTCCCCCTAGGGTTCAGCAAATTGGGGTGATTTCGCCGCATGCAAAGCATTTTTTCTTCCTTCGTGTTTTCATTGAAAAAATGCCAAATCTTTCTTTATTATCCAAGGGAAAAAACTGAGATGTATTCAAGGTAATTGGGCTCGGAAGACAAAAGAAAGATTGGAGGTACCTAAGAAAAATTCTAGGGTTCGATCCCTATAGTGTTCGGCCACCTAGGGGGTTGTCACCTCTATTCCTTTGAGGTCATGTTACTCCACAAATCAACCGCTTGGAACGAGTGCTTCTTCGCCGCAAAAATTATAGCCTTTCTTTGATGGATTTTGAGGGAAAAAACCAAGATATGATCAAGGTGATGGGGCTTAGAAACAAAGAAAGACTACAATTACATGAAAAAAAAAAAGAGAAATAGAGGAAGCAAGTCAAGAGAAATCCAAAAGAAAGCATGCAAGTAAGCAAATTGAAAAGCGAAGACGAGAAGAAGTAATGGAGCCCCAAGGGCTCGGGTCCCCCATAGGGTTCGGCCCTATAGGGTTCAACCCCTAAGGTTCGGCCCTATAAGGAGGAATCCCCTTTGTTACCTCTCGCTCGGATTGAAGAAAGTCTCATTACTGCTCCTTTGATGATCTTCTTGGCTCGAAAAAAGAGAAAAAAAATCCAAAACAAAGCAAAACAAAAAGGGAAGCTTGAATAGCTTGGGAGATGTATATACAAATACATGTATATGTTCTCAAGTATGCTTGCACCAGAAAAAGAAGTAGTTACCATGTTCCTATTAAGGGAATGATTTGATCTAGTTTCCAAAAGATAAGTGGATTTGATCTTGCTCCTAAATAGAAATATATAAAGATATTATTTGCTAAATATAAAGAAGATTTGATTTTATTCCCAACAAAGGGAGGATTTCATAAATGGTTCCTTTACAAAAGTATATATATATATATATATATATATATAAAGATCAAATAAAGAAAGATTTTATTTTATTTTCAAAATAAAATTAAGATTTGATTTGATAAAAGGAAAGATTTTGTGATAACTTAGAATTTTCATAAGTTATTAAAATAAGAATTTAATAATTAAAATTCTTATTATAGAGATGTATATATTTTAAATTATGTGTTTTAGTGTGAAGAAATTAAATATATATGAGATTTAATAGTTGGTTAAACTATTAAAGGAAGTGAAGAGAATTAGTTATATAAAGGAATAAGGTGGAAAAAGGAATTAATTCACTTAATTAAAATAGTAAATTAATGTACATATATTTGTTTTAATAAGATGAGAAAGTAATACATATTAAATATACACATAATATGTTAATGTAATACGATTGTGAATCTTATAAATAACTAAAATATTTATCAAATAAAATAAATATTTTATTTGAAATATTTATGGAATATAATAAATATTCAATAGAAATTATTATAGAATAATTTATTTAAGTATGATGATATTAAATAAATTGATGTTAAATAATTTTATAATTTGTGCGTATTTTATTACGCTAATGTGTTAGTGATATCCTAATTTAATTAAATAATTAAATTAGAGGGCTAATGATTTGTTAAATAAAATTGGAATAATATTGATTAAGTAATTAAATTTAATAAAGTGTGACGATTGTGTACTATATAATATGGAAGTTATAAAAATAAATAGGAAGAAATTTTATTTGAATAAGCCCAACAAAGCCTTATGGCTGTTGTAACAACCGAGAAATTCGGATCATTTGTAAAATAATTTTATTTATTAAAATAATGAATAAAATTGTATTACTTGTTATTATTACGTATTAGTAAGATGAATGTCGTTCTATAACCTAGAAACGTCAGAACTTAGTAGTATTTTGACTACGTGGGAGAATTATAGTGTTTGAATTTCTAAGACGAAAATAGAAGTTTTTCGAGAAATTTTCTGAAAAACATTATTCATCAATTTCTGCTAGGGAATTATTTTTGAACTTCCGAGAAATACGTAACGATAAAATATCGAAGTGAATTGGATTATGTAATAATAATTCAAGTATGGAAAACATAATTTTTTGCATGCGGTCGTAATTCGAGAATGTTAGGAAAATAAAGCATTATAAGTTAATGTAATGATCGTATGATACGTATGTATTGTACGAGGTAACGAATACGAGTATGATACGAAGTATTATATGAGTATGTATAAAGGATGGAATATCATATATTATGAATTAGTATACGAGTTAGAATATGAGAATAATACGTAAATAATACATTATAAGACTTTAAGCCAAATAAAATGGACTTGTGGGATTGTGTAGTATTTTGTAAAGTCCAATAGAAGTAAGTTAATGATAAAGCCCAAGTGGTTATTAAGGTAAAGTCCAAAGGGAATTAAGGCAAGCCCAAAAGCTTAAGTTAAGTTAATTAATCCAAGCCCAAGATAGGAGCCAATGAATTAAGGTGATCCGTGGGGCAACCAATGATCATTTGGTTAATCTTAGTGACCAAGATAATTGTGTAATGACCAAGTAAAAGTTGTGATGAGCAATTATTGGATAAGTGTTGTAATGAGCAAGTTAACTTAATAACTAAGTAAGGAATAGTAAGGAGGTGTGTTTAAAGGAAGTGGGATGGCCTAAATGACTAAATTACCCTAACCATATCAATCCTATAAATAGAGAGAGAGTTGGATCATTTTTACACTTGTTAATTTCATCCAACATAATACAACTTAATTATTAGAGAGAATAAGCAAGAATAAGCTACTTTCATTTGTTAGAAAAGAGAAGAAGAAAGCTAGTTCAACAAGGGTAAGCCTTTCATATCATTAGTCTTCCATCTCTACCATTGTAGGTTGATAAGAGAAGTGTGGATTAATGATCATGTATGCAAAGAATGATAGGAAGAAATAAACTAAGGGCTTAAGTCCTAATAAGTCGAGAATAAGCACTTTGTTCATAGATAAGCTATGAATTAAGGAAGAACTTGTAAGACTTATATCATGTTTACATTAATGAATTTGGTATGTTAAAAGTATGTAAGAATGATGGATAGAAGTCTTAAACTATCATAAGTTATGAGAATTGAACTATATGTAGTTTATACTATGATAAGTTATAAACTCATGAAGAATAAGCCATAACTTATCATGAAAATAAGTTGATGTAATATTTAGGTTGAAATGTCAATATGATGGATAGAGATCATTTGAAATGATAATCAAATCATAAGTAACAAAACTATGCCGGAATTTTCACGATTGGACGATAATCGTTGAATTCGTGAAATTCTCGGATTAGAGGTCAAAATTTGATATTGAGCTCAAAATTGTTGGTTTTTAATGGGAACAAGTCTTATTTGGCAGAATAGAGTTGTGGACTCAAAAATGGCCTCATTTTGACTTAGAACGAAGAAGCGAGCGTTGAACGTTCACGAACGTTTATCGTTTTCGTTAAAAATGAACTAATAGGTAAATTTTGAGTTACCGAAGTTAAAAATATAAATTCTTGCATGGACACGTAGAGTATGTGATTTGTGAGTTAATGGCTTTTGAACGAGCCAATTCGGACTTAAAATGATAATATTTGGAGTCCGGGAAGTTCACAAAGTTCAAAAAATTGTCTAAGTTATCGGTGCACGTAGTGGTGGCCATGGGCTTCTTGGCCACGGGTGCCATGCCAGCATTTCATTGAGAGTCACGTTGCGGCGCGGCCAAATGAGCTATGTGTGGCACCTCGCCAAGGTAGAACTCAGCCATCGCTAACCCGCCCAGACGTGAGTTGTATAAGGATGATCGCGCACCGCACAAATTTTTAAGGAATATATAGTAAAGAAGGGTTACAAGTATAGCAAGAATGGTAACTGTTTAACAATAACATTGTAAGGCATTGTTAAACCTTAATTATGATACATAAAGGTTGAAGATAAGTAATCAAACATGAACGTAATGACAATGTGAACTATATCTGGAAACCAAAACTAATAAAAAACAAGTCTAATACATGATTAGATTGAGAAAAAGGGTAAGATTCTTTAGGAACCATGTATGATGTTCATGACCTAATGTGTTATATGATGTGATCCTTTACTGTAGAAACCTTAATGACTTAAAGTGAACGTGTTATGGTATGTTCAATCTAGACAAGCTTTGTGGTTCATGTATTCTTTAGCATGAATTGTTGTATGATGAAGTCAAAGCCAATTCTTTCGGCTAAACTTATGATATGTTGGATTTCTTATAATCTATCAAAGTATGATCAATGTGTTACCAAGTTATATTGGTGTGGTTTTCAAATGAAGACTGAGTATGCTAAAATGTTTTCTTATCAAACGACAGGCATGTGAGGTTGCCACAACTTAAACGTACATATGTTTAAAGAATGTAGTGTTGATCAACATAGAGTACTATAGGCTGATCACCTAGACGTGCTCGTAAGAAATGCTGAACTTACGAACTTTGTGCCGGAATGTCCTTTTCAAAGAAAGTATGAAATGCTCAAGGTCTTGGACCGAAATTGATGTTTTACTGAATATTGTCATTGTAAAACATTTTAAAGAAAAGAGAAGTGCTATTTTTAATTATCGATAGTATTTTATAACTATTGTTTAGTTATTGAAGATATATGATTTGTATGATTCAAGCATAGTGTTAATAGAATTATTATACTTACTGAGCTAGTCATGCCCACTCTTGCTTGAACCATATGAATGCAGCTAAGACCGAACGGACCGAAGGATCCGGCAAGGATAAAGGAAAGGCGAAGACGAACCTATAGATTTACTTATGTAATAGTATAGCTTGTAATGTTAATATTTGATATTATGACAAAAACAAATGTAACGGTTATAAAGAACATGGGGAATGGTAGTATTGATTTGCAATATATATAAGACATATTCATTCTTTTGAGTCTTTTCGATTGAATATTTGTGTGAACTGTAGCACCGTGGAGCACCATATGTCAGGTTGGAAGATACTCGAATTTGGGGGTGTCACAGGTTGGTATCAAAGCATTAGGTTATAAAACTTAAGGGGGGAAATTAAAACCTTAAGTCATAACCTTAAGAGAAGTCAAAGAAGTAAAAGAAGAAATTAACCTTATAAAAATGCATTATATATATGTTATGTGCTTTTATTATTATACTGATGTGTACTAATTAAACTTAATTGGTTTGTGTAGATGTCAAGTGGAAATGGAATGTATATAGATGTACAAGCAGTTAGCGAAGAATCATTTAACCAGATAGAGGCTATACCGAATCCAATAGCAGAAGAGCCAGAGATAGTAGTGATTGAGTCTGGAGACTCAAAGGACCCCGATCTCATGTCGGTATTTGACGGCATGTTAGAAGAAGGGGTGGAGGTGGTGTCCTTCAACCCTATAACACTTGTAGAAGAGACACCTCAAGGGGAGTCTATGATGTCACTGTTTATGGCAGTGTTAGACATGAACCTCCACTATTGTCAGGAGGTGAAAGAGTTACGAGCAGAGCTCTGAGCTGTCTTACAGGATAAGACAGATGTGGAGTTGATGTGGGAACAGGAACATGACGAGCAGGTTTTAGCCAAGGACAAGGTCCATGAGCTAAAACATGAGGTCTTCGAGCTCAAGGAGGAGCTAAAGACCAAGAAGTAAAAGATAGGGAGAATGTCCTATATTCATAGGAGTTCTCATAAGGATTTTCGATGGTGGTAGTTGGATATCCATATAGAGGTCAAGTGACTCAAAGACACTATCAGGGATATTATCATTTGGTCCGCCACAACAGATTTTGATAATGCCTTAAGGCAGATGTAATCTAGTAGTAGCTAGAGTAGTTTTAGATATGTAAATATTGTGTATCTAGTAGTGACATAAAACCCTCTTTTATATATCAAAGGGTAGTCTTTTGTAAATTCCAATTTTTGGAAAGCAATTGCGGGATGGTAATATAATCAGCTTAGGCTATGTAATGAAACGATGTAGTATTATACTACAATGAATGAAGCAATATAAGCCTTTTTACGAAACATATTGAATAATGGATGTTGAAATTATTGTTTAATCATGAATAATAACTAACTAATAAGAAAGGAATATGTTGTTTATTGTAACAGCAAAATGCCGCCAAGAAGAGGGCAACGAAATCAAGGCGCTAACGAAAATCAACCAGAAGGAGGTCCGGTTAACCCAATGCATGAATTTGTTAACTTATTAACAGCCGAATTTAATAGAAATGGGGCTAATATCCTTGTAAATCCGGGAGTAGCACGAGCTACTACCTTCAAGGTAAATCTGTCGTTTTCTAAATACGACAATACTTCTGTTGGGGGTTCCACTAATGATTATGCCATCAAACGAATATTCTCTGTGAAAATGAATATTCCCCGACACAATGAATAACAACTTGCTTACTTTGTAAAATTTTCAAATATCTCCCTTAACTTTAACCCTTTCTCAATTTAACCATTTACTAAATAACATAATAATTATAAGAAAATTGAATACTTTCATTTCATAAAATTCGGGGTCTTACAATCTCCCCTCCTTATGAAATTTCGCCCTCGAAATTTACGTACCTGATAGTTCGAAGAGATGAGAATACCTTGCTTTCTTTTTTTGGGTTGTACCTTCCTAGTTATTTCCTCTGTATCATGATTTTCCCATTGCTCATCTCATGTATTTCAGATATCATTCTAGAATATATCTTCAAAACAAAGGTTGATTGACATATCATAATTTGTCAACGTATCAAGTAAATAATTTTAGCTTAGGTAAGTCACACACTAGCGAAGTATATAACTTATCTCTCCCCTCCTAGTTCTAGACTCTTATCTTCGCCAGCGACCATATCCCTAAGCTCTGATACCATTTGTGACGCCCCAAAAATAGGTCCACACGACCCAATCTGAGTCGCCAGATATCACACTATAAAAATCATTTACAAACTTTATTTATACAACTGTTGATCTGTCGTGCAGAATAAGACCACAGTTAAACTGTGAGTTTTAATACAAATATATGTAACTCTCATGGTTCCTCGACCACAACCTTACAATGGTACTTTACATAAAAGCATACCAAAAACCTGCATTTTAGAAATTAAAATCTTTCGGAAGTGCTCAAGGAAACCTTCATACATGGGAGGCCATGCGTCAAGGTTATGATAGATATCATATGTCCATAGAATTATCCTTGGTTGACCCAATAGACCCCAAAGAAAAATGAGAAGATTACTATCATGTTCTTTCCAATGGTGAGTCTTATCTTGACATATAACTATCTCCACTGTCTGCAATTAAAAATTATATTTCAACCAAACTCCAAGATCATATAGGCAGTGGTCGTAGATATACTCAGCAAGTGGATGTGCAAAACCCTGTCTTATGATAACACGAGGTTGTATGTCATTAGACATCTTGTATGATAGTGGCAAAAACCCTTCCAAAGTTGGGTTCACCTCACCCTATTTGGTTCACCAAAATTAAATATCAAATGACATATAAAATATGACACACTTATCTGAAGTTCTCAATAAAATTATTTCTATACTATTTAAGGAGAACCTCAACAGCTATAGACCACCGTTCTATTCTCCTGTTACCCCCACTCAACCCAGGTATACTCTTATTACCTGAAAGGAATTGTGAAGCGAAAAGGGTGAGCAAAACTAGCCCAGTAAAGAATATCACGACTTAAGATAATTTACATCATCAATAGCCTTCATCAGTAATAAATCAGAGATTTAGAACATATGGTACATGATAAAAATTTTCAACCATAGTTGCAGCGGAACGAGCAATCCATTAGAAGAGTCAAATAGACCATCAGATCTATTATCTTCTCCATGTTAAAAGTCCACCAATAATGTTTTATCCATGTAATATCAATCAACAATTCTCATCCACAATCATATGAATAACTCATAATCATAATTGTGATTCTAAATTCCTCTTCGCACCTGGATCTAAGATAATTTTCATCACCTATCTTCACCTGAGACATCAAAAATCATGGTTATACCAAATCACAATTCTTACTCATAATCATACTAATAAATTCATCTTTGCACTACGGCCAAAGATATTCATTAACAATTCATCTTTTCACTACAGGCCAAAGACATACAACTTTATTTTAGAAGAGTCAAGTAGAGCATGATATCTACTATCTTTTACGAATTAAAAGTGTATACTCAATATTTTATCGCTGAGACTCAGCTTAATAAATAATCCACATCATCGAATCATCCCTGCACTACGACCAAGGATATTCATGTAATCATCAATGGTCATGATTATACCGAATAATCCTTGGTTATAATCATACCAATAACTGTCCATCAATGCACTACGGGCCAATGAGGACTTTTACCACATCATCTATAACATTACGGGTCATGATTATACCGAATGATCCACAGTCATAATCATACCAATAAGCAGTTCATCTATGCACATAAGCCAAAGATACTCATGATTAATAGTTCATCGCCGTAAGCCAAAGATATTAATAGTTCAATAATCATCCATCTTTGCACGTAAGCCAAAGATATACAATTGTAAAACCATAATCAACAGTCCATCTTTGCACGTAAGCCAAAGATGACTTTCATCGAAATACAAGCATGAGGATGTTGACAATGATATAAGCATTAATCAACGAAATCAAGGATAAATATTAAAGACTTTAAATTTATCCAAAGTGTTTAAAATATCCAAATTGTCAACATGATCATCGCCTTGTGGAGTAAAATTCAAGAATAATATTCATGTACCAAAAATAATTTGGATGAGAAAAGAAATATATTTTTCGAGTAAATAGTACCCATAATAGTACCTATGAATAGTACTTGAGAATAGTACCTAAATGAATAGTCCCCGGCATGAAAAGTACCCCAAATACCCGAGTGAATAATATTCGGGTGAATAGTAATTTGGGTGAATAGTAACTCGTGAATAGTACTCCGACACGAAAAGTGCCCCGAATACCTAAGTGAATAATACTAGAGTGAATAGTAATTGGGTGAATAGTAACCCGTGAATAGTAACTCGTAAAAAAAATACCAAAGAAATATTACAGCGAGTACAAAAGAAATGATATCTCATACGAGTATAATAGATTATACTAAAGCGTAAATGGAATGGTAATCCACGTGATGAAATGATCATTTCCACAATTTAATAAAGAATGAATATAAAGGATCATTCACCATGGATGCGGTAATCTACATAGACAGGTTATTCTAAGAATAATAAAGAATGGATAATGGAAGAATTCACCGCCATGCGATGCACAAATAGGTTATTCCAGCGAGAATAATAAAGAATTGCATCGCCAGAATCATTTCAAGATATAATGAATAATAAAGAATGGAATGAATAATAAAGGATCATTCAAAGAATGGAATGCAGAATTCACATGCATGCGATAAACCGCATGCAGGCGAGGTTATTCCAATGAGAATAATAAAGAATGGAATAACAGAATAATTTCACCATGTATGTGGTACTTCGTATAGACAGGTTATTCCAATATAATAATAAAGAATGGAATAACAACCCTTATGAGTTTTGAAAGAAAATAACTCTCTTCATGAATACGAAAGAATAATACCCCTTACCTCAAAAGAAGACTGGATACTGGAACAGTGAGGTAGCAGACTTCTCTTCTTCTTTCTCTCTATAATTTTTCTCTATAATAATTGCTCTATAGCTTTAGTGAATTGGTGAGAAATGAAGGAAGAATGAGCTTCTATTTATAGGAAAATATAATTTAGATAATTGCACGTTTTTGGACTCGAAATATTACAGTATAATACCTTCCTCTTTTCCTTCCTTTTTAATTTAGTCCTGCAATTATTATCAAACTTGTACCATCTCCCCTAATAGTAAATCATGTGAATCAATAGTAAATCATGTGAATCAATAGTTCTAGACATGTGAAAATACGAATAACAGTATAGTACCTCCATCTATACCTCCATTTTTAACTTAGTCATGCAAGTATTATGAATCTTGCACAAACTCCCCTAATAGTAAATGAATGTGAATCAATAGTACACACATGTGAACAAATAGTTATAATCATGTGAATCACTGGCAATTAATTGCTCATTTATCCGGTTAATTACCCGATTGGTCAATATAACCTCCAAACATCAATTATTATCGAAATAAATATCGATTTTCACTTACACTAATAATTTCAACACAATAGAACTATCAATTTCATCTTTAATCAACACGAACTTATTCATCATTAATATTTTAATTCACAATATTTAACAACCAGGTCGTTCCCAAGAAAGAGGGGGCTTTCCGATAAGGATTTCTCCTTATTGGCGCGCAATTAGGTGACCAAACCTCTCATTGACAGAACTTCTAGACATTGTCAATATTGCAAATAATAATATGAATAACTTTGTCGTCTCAATTGTTGATTTAATAATATAACATATTATGCGATGATAATCTTGTGTGATAATTGAATCAATAATATGAGAGATATGATACAACCATCAGAAAGCAATAATTGAGTATAACTGAGTGACTTCTTACGTAAGCGTCAATAATCAATACCGTGTGCTACTATGCAACCACGCGTATTACTGTTCTTTTACTACCGGGTAGTTCAACAGTTTTATCGGTAACACTTTTGCCGTTATTTTTAATAAAAGATAAATATGTCATTTTCTAAATACAACAATACTTTCGTTGGGGGGTCCACCAATGATTATGCCGTCGAACGAATATTCTCTGTGAAAATGAATATTCCCCGACCAATCGAATATTCCCCGACACAACGAATAACAACTTGCTTACTTTGTAAAATTTTTAAATATCTCCCTTAACTTTAACCCTTTCTCAATTTAACCATTTACTAAATAACAAAATAATTATATGAAAATTGAATACTTTCATTTCATAAAATTCGGGGTCTTATAGGTAAGGTTCAAGGAGATATTCTTTGAGAACTACTTTCCCACGAGTATGTAGGGAAGGATGGAGATGCGGTTTTTGGACTTGAAACAAAGGGACATGATGGTTCCCCAATATGTTTCCAAGTTTAATGAACTGGCGAGGTTCGCTCCACACCAAGTGGACACTGATGTTAGAAAAGCTCGACGGTTCGAGCAGGGCTTGAAACCCTGGCTCTACAACCGTATATTTGTGTTTCAAAGTACTACGTTTGGACCTATTTTAGAAAAGCCGATAATCGCCGAAGGCGGTAGCGAGGATCTAAGTCTATACCACAAAGACATGAAGAATAAGGGGAAGGTTGATGGGGGAGCAAAGATAGAAGGAGCCAATGGAAGTGGTGAGGGACAAAAGCGGAAAGTGTTCAACTCTAGGAATACTGGAGTGAAGCAAGGAGATCCAAAGAGGAGAATGGAGGCCTGTAAATTAAACCTGTGGGAAGACTCATCTGGGAGTGCATCTCGAGGGAAGGCCAGTATCTTCTGATTATAGACAAGAGGGCACAGCCCCCAAAATAGGTCCAATCCACCCAACCTATTGTGAGTCGCCAAATACATGGTACAGAAACAACTACAACTTCATTAATACAATTGTCATGCAAAACACAACAACACATAAACTGTGAGTTTAAATACAAATATTATCTTTTAGATAATATCCACACTCAAATAAAGTCCTCATTACAATTATTGATACACTATTTTACAAAATAGTGAGGACTACTAAAACAACTATCTTGAACCATCACTCCACACCCCGACTAGTTCCCACTATATTCTCGCCTCCTGAGAAGAAAAATGGAACAAAAAAAGAAAAGGGTGAGCTCAACTAGCCCAGTAAAGAATATTATGACTAAGATAATGTACAACAAATTATCCTTAGTCTTCAACAGGGAAAAATCTGATAGAATACAATAGACAACAAGTTTAAGATCAACAACTATAGCGGAAACAACAATTCATTAGAAGAGTTAAGTAAAGAATAAAATCTGCTATCATCTATGAATTTAAAAGTCCATCATCGATATTTTATCCCTATAAAATCAATCAATATACATCTTGAATCAAATAGTCATCTTTGCACTACAGGCCAAAGATATTAATCAGTCGGTCGTGTTCATCTCAACACCTGTTCATCTTTGCACTACGGGCCAAAGATATTCATCAATAAATCATTCATCTTTGCACTACAGGCCAAAGATATTCAGTAATATCATCATTTAGGACTGAGGATGATGAAAAATATTTTAAAAAAAACGAATCCAGTGAGATAAATGAACAAATATTAAGGATTCGTACTTCGGTTTATCCATGTTCAAAAAAACTCCATAATAAACTATTGTGGAGCAGAATTCAAAAATGAAGATCAAAACATCGATCCAATGAAAGATAGGAACCATAACAGACAATCTTGGACACAGAAAAGAAAATTTAATTTTTTTGTGAATAATGCCGTATACGTGAATAGTGTCGTATACCTGAATAGTAACTCCGACACTAAAAGGTAGAAATTCCACAAGAAAAATTATCATGCTTCATGAATAGTACTTGTGAATAGTAACTCGTCAATAGTAACTCATGAATAGTAACTCGTCAATTGTAACTTCGACATGAAAAGATAAGAATTTCACAAGAAAAATCTTACCAATATTTCGGCATAATGATATTGGAAAAAATAATATCATTTATAAAAAAAAACATCCCTTACATCAAAAGAATAGTACTTCTGGCTGGAATATCAGATATAACACTGAAGGAAACTTGCACCGTATAGCAACACTCAAGATATCTAAATACTCACAAAAATACGCTCGATAATATAGAGAGAGAAAACTTCAGTTTTTGGTGTGATTTTTAATTCTAACCTAAACACCCTATTTATAGGAAAATGCTTAAAACACCAAAGTAGAAAATTTAATAAAATAATAATATTTATAAAAAAATTTCACGCCCACCTCTTGAATATGAATTCAGCATGTTTACCTCTCATGTGGGGCCCACCAAAATGAAAAACATGTTTTTATCATTTAATGCAACAAAATCAATTCAGACCAAATATTCCAGAACTTTAATAATTCATAATAAGTAGCCCTTTTATCAGAAAAATTCAAATCTTATGTCCATTCCATAGGAAATTTAATTATCTACAACTTTTCAGAAGAAAGTTTTTCCAAATTTCAAACAGAAATTGACCGAAATCCATATACGGACGATTTTGCAGGCTCTAATCAAATTTCAGTCAAAAATAGGGTCCACCAACACACAAAACATGTGTTAAACATTTTTTGTAACAAAAATACTCTTCCTCATTTATTCATATATCACACATTCATTGTAAAATATCACCATTATTATATTTTTATAATATAATAATATATTTAAATAAATTATTTTATCAGAAAAGATAAAATATCAATTTTCAACAATTGTCACATTAAAATTTTCTCCATCTATATCCACATAAAATGAATATTTTCCTTATCATATAAATCAATAATTAATTATTCATAAATAATATTATGTAATTATAATATCGATAATCAGTGCCGCTCCTGTAAGAAAGAGGGGCTTTCCAATAAGGATTTCTCCTTACTTTGGCGCACAATTAGGTGACCAAACCTCTCCTTAGATGTAACTTTCTAGACATTGCTAATAATGCTATCTAATAATATTATTAAAATAATATGAATTATTGATCCGATAATGAAAAATATTGTGTAGTGACAATTATTGAAACAACAATAATATAAAATATCAACGTAGCAATTATTGAATCAATAAAATAAAATATTAAACAAGAATTATCAGTAATAATTATCGAGTAAAGTGCCTTCTTCACGTAAGAATCAATAATTGGTGCAATACCGCAGTGCTACTTCTTGTGCAACACCACATTTGTATTTTTAACCACCGGGTATTCCAACAAAGATTAATGGTAACCATTACGCCAATTATTTATAAAAACTTATACTTGTCATTTTCTTCATCCAATTGCTTTCACATATATGAGGCCCCAAAAGGTCGCAATCGTACGAATATTCCCCGATAAGAAGAATATTCACGACCAAACGAATATTCCCTAACAACAATGAATATTTTATAACCACTTGCTTATTTAAAATATTTAAGCATTTTACCCATAACTAACCACATTAATCAAATCAACCCTTACTATTTCAAAATAATAAATAGAGGAAATTCAATTTCATTTATAATAAGTTGGGGTCTTATAACCTCCCTTCCTTATGAAATTTTGTCCTCGAAATTGACGTATGTACCTGGTGTTTCAAAAAGGTGAGGATACCTCGTTTTCATTTCTGATTCCAACTCCCAGGTCATTTCTTCAATAGCATGGTTCCTCCACAAAATCTTAACTCATGGTATAACCTTTTGCGAGCGTAGGATATGCTCCTTCCTATCCAAGATCTTGACAAGTACCTCCTCAGACGTTAATCTCTTGGCTATCTCATCTGGTTCTAACTCAATAATGTGGTTCGAGTCTTTCACATATTTACGTAGCATAGATATGTGAAAAATATTATGAACACGAGACATACTTGGAGGTAACGCGAGTCTATAGGTCACATTTCCTACTCAGTCAAGAATCTGAAATGGACCAATAAATCGTGGATTGAGCTTTCCTCTTTTCCCAAATCTTGTAACTCCCTTCCATGGAGCAACACGCAACAATACATGATCCCCAATACTAAATTCTACGTCTTTTCGATAAAGATCCGCATACCTCTTTTGTCGATCCTGTGCCATTTGTATACGTTGTCGAATCATTTGGATCTTTTTTTTGTAGTAATACGTACCAACTCTGGTCCCAACAATATTGCTTCACTCACCTCATCCCAACATACTGGAGAGCGACACTTTCGTCCATACAATGCTTCGAATGGAGCCACACCTATACTTGCCTGATAACTATTGTTGTAGGAGAATTCCACCAATGGTAAATACTTATCCCAACTCCCTTTGAAGTCTAGGACACAGAGTCTTAATAGATTTTCAAGAGTTTGAATAGTCCTCTTTGATTGTTCGTCCGTTTGAGGATGGTATGTCGAACTGAATCGTAAATTGTGCCCATAGCTTTCTGCAAGCTAACCCAAAATCGTGAAGTGAATCTTGGGTCACGATCCAAAACTATGAATATTATCATGCCATGCAATTTCACAATCTCATTTACATACATACGAGCAAGACGTTCAAGGGAATAATTAAGTCTCCCGTATCAGCAAGAAATGAGCAGACTTAGTTAATCTATCAACAATAACCCAAATCGCATCTATGCCTTGAGAAACCGTGGGAAGACCCGTAACGAAATCCATGTTAATGTGTTCCCACTTCCATTTCGGAATCTCAAGTGGTTGCAATGGACCCTTAGGCACTTGATGCTCCGCCTTTACACGTTGACAAGTTAAACACCTCGAGATAAACTTCGCGATCCCTCTCTTCATATTGTTCCACAAAAATGTATGTCGAAGATCACGATACATTTTGGTACTTCTAGGATGGATTGCAAACAGTGTATTGTGTGCCTCCATCATGATCTTGTACCTCAAATCAGAGTCGTTAGGAACATAAAGTCTGGAGTTGACTCGAAGTATTCCTTCTTCATCGATTCTTGCTTTTGGGATAACACCTTCTTGTACTTTCTTCTTCATACGCATCAACTTCGGTGTGTAGCTTAAGCGGTTTTAACTTTATCGATTAAAGTCGATTCTACTCGTATATCATCACGTAGGTCCCTAGAGTCTTTAATTATATCTCTATCATTTTTAAGTTATACGAAATGGGTCTTTGATAGTATCGCACTCGTACTCTTATACGATCTTCTACTCAACACGTCAGCTACCACAATCGCTTTTCCAAGATGGTATGGTCAGAACAGGTGCCAAAATGAGTCTCCTCTTGAGTTCTTCGAAGCTCTTCCCACATTCCTTCCTCCATTCTAATTTTGTATCTCTACGAGTCAACTGAGTTAATGGAGTAGCGATTCGAGAAAATCTTTCCATGAATCTCCGATAATAACCAACCAACTAAGCTGAAAGCTACGATTTCGATTCGACTTAGGTTGTTCTCAACGTGACTCATATCCCAATCTTGGATAAGACGTCACAATGACACCTATCGCCTTTACTACCGCACGAATATGGCGTCCCTACGGAGAGTCTGGCTTCAGTGCATTCTATAAAGGAAGTCACCAGATAGAGGCTCGGTTTATCAACTTCTATAGTTGGGGTTTTAACTCCCGATGTTCAATAGGAGTCATTCAATATGAGATTTTAGAAATGGGTTTTGTACCGGATTCAAAGTTGATACAAAATTCAATATCACGCTCTTGGAGTAGGCCAGAAAATTCTCCAGGAAATACGTCAGGAAATTTACTAACAACAGAAATATCATTCAAATCTGACGTATTTTTGTTCAAGTCCATGACATGGGCTAAGAAAGCTTGACATCCGTTTTTCAATAAACGAATGGCTTGATGGCTTGATATGAAAGAGTTTGACTTCATTGGTTTGGTTGCTTGAATTCGAATAACAAGTTGCTTAGGAATATGAAAACTAACAACCTTACGAAAGCAATCAATTTTAACATGATGAGTAGTTAACCGATCAATCCCTAAAATCACATCAAAAGCAAGTATCTTTAAAGAGATAAGATCAACAGGTAATGTGATGGTGCCAACTTGGATCAAATAAAATTTATAAGCAGTGGATGTAACAAAAGTTTCTCCTAACGGAGTTTCCACAGATAGGTCAAAGTCTAATTTCTCTAGAGTCAAGTTTAAACGTTGAGCACAAGCAGGAGAGATAAAAGAATGGGTAGAACCGGTATCTAATAATGTATAAACATCGCAAGAGTTTATGATTAGATTACCCGTGATAACTTCGTTCAGGTTCCTTGCATTTTGGCCAGTCATGACAAACGCTCTTCCAGGAATCGTTGACTTTGACTTTTAAGGGACAGCCTTTTGAGTCACCATCCCTGCTGGACTTGGTTTCGCTATAGTACAATCTCGAGCGATATGTCCTTCCTTTCCATAATTATAACATACCTTGAACTGTTGTGGACAGTTTGGGCTTATGTGTCATTCTTTTCCACATTTATAGCATGTGACCGGTGGTCTTCTCCTCCCTTAGGAGCAGTTGATGCTAGTGATGACGTCTTCGCATTGTCATTGTTGTACCTTCTCTTTTTAAAATCTCCTCCCAACTTGCTTCTTCTATTATCATGGCCACGATTACCACCAGAGTGGTTACCGCTTTTGTCTGTATTTTTCCTCCCCGTTGGTTATCATTGTTCGATGATTCTTTGTCACCCAGATGACCTCAGTTGTGGTCCCCGGTTGAACGCATTCTCGTTATCTCGCTCTAATAATTGAGCCCTCATTGACAACATCTGAATATAGAGAAAATTTATAAGAAATGAGATATCGACGTATGTCGGGTTTCAAACCTCTAGAAACATCCCGTCATACACGCTCCTCATTCTCCACCAAATGAGGTGCAAACCTAGATAACTCGCATGAACTTCGCCTCGATCGGGACACCGCCATGTTGTTTCTATTCCAGTTTAATAAACTCCACCTCCTTCATATGATGAATACTTTGTGAAAGTACTTGTCATTGAAAAGTTTCAAATGTTTCCCAAGACATGTCGAGTGCGCGTATTTGGTCGGGTACGCTTCCTACGATTCCCACCAAGAATCTACCTCATTACGAAACATAAAAGTGGCGAATGGAACCTTCGTTCCTCCTCCGCATCCCAAGACATCTAATATCTTGGTAATTTGCTTGACCCACGCCTCCTCCACTTTAATCGGATCCCGCTTCCCCTGCACTGGTGGTCCCAACTCTTTGAATCGCTTGGTTGTGATAAACCGTATGCGTTGCTATCATTTCCACTGTATTTTGTACACGAGTCTCCTCGCTCGATTTTGCATGAACTGCAAAAAGCTTCTAAACATCCTGTTATTCATCGTCTGATCAATGGTGTTGTTTACAGGAGGAACATTGTCGTCGTGTTTCACGTTCTCTTGATTGGTGAGTAAAGGTGTCTCTACGGTCTCATTTACTCCACTGTTAACATTCTCAGTTGTCATTCTCAAATACTGCCATAAAACAAGGGCTAATTAAAGAAATTGAAATGCATCACAATAACCCTATACTCTGACCAACCAACAATAAGCTTAGGTAGGACGTACTAGCGAATGATTTACTCGTCTCTCCCCTCCTAGTTCTATTTCCCGATCTCCGCTAGAGATCATATCCCTAAGCTCTGATACCAACTATGACGCCCCCAAAATAGGTCCAATCCACCCAACCTATTCCGAGTCGCCAAATACATGGCACAGAAACAACTACAACTTCATTAATACAATTGTCGTGCAAAATACAACAACACATAAACTGTGAGTTTAAATACAAATATTATCTTCTAGACAATATCCACGCTCAAATAAAGTCCCCATTACAATTATTGATACACTATTTTACAATATAGTGAGGACTACTAAAACAACTATCTTGAACCATCACTCCACACCCCGACTAGGTCCCGCTATATTCTCGTCTCCTGAGAAGAAAAATGGAACAAAAAAGAAAAAGGGTGAGCTCAACTAGCCCAGTAAAGAATATTATAACTAAGATAATGTACAACAAATTATCCTTAGTCTTCAACAGGGAAATATCTGATAAAATACAATAGACAACAAGTTTAAGATCAACAACTACAGCGGAAACAACAATTCATTAGAAGAGTTAAGTAGAGAATGAAATCTACTATCATCTATGAATTTAAAAGTCCATCATTGATATTTTATCCCTGTAACATCAATCAATATACATCTTGAATCAAATAGTCATCTTTCACTACTGAGCCAAAGATATTAATCATCACTGTATGTTCATCTTAACACTGCTCATCTTCAGACTACGGCCAAAAATATTCATCATAAAATCATTCATCTTTGCACTAAAAGCCAAAGATATTCAAGAATATCATCATTTAGGGTGAGGATGATGAAAAATATTTTAAAGAAAACGAATCCAAATGAGACAAAAGAATAAATATTAAGGATTCGTATTTTAGACAATCCAATGTTCAAAAATACTCCATAATAAACTATGTGGATCGTAATTTAAAATGAAGATCAAAACATAGATCCAATCAAAATAGGAACCATAATGTATAATCTTGGACACGTAAAAAGAAAATTTAATTTTTCCGTGAATAGTGTCGTATTCGTGAATAGTGTCAGATACGTGAATAAGGCAAAGATATCGTGAATAGTAACTCGACACTAAAAGGTAGAAATTCCATATAAAAAAATCATCATGCTTCGTGAATATTACTCGTGAATAGTAACTCGTGAATAGTAACTCATGAATAGTAACTTCGACATGAAAAGATAAGAATTTCACAAGAAAAATCTTACTAATATTCCGGCATAATGATATTGAAAAAAAATAATATCATTTATAAAAAAAATAACATCCATTACCTCAAAAGAATAGTACTTCTGGCTGGAATATCAGATATAACGCAGAAGGAAACTTGCACCATATAGCAACACTCAAGATATCTAAATACTCACAAAAATACGCTCGATAATATATACAGAGAAAACTTCAGTTTCTGGTGTGATTTTCATTTCTAACCTAAGCATCCTATTTATAGGAAAATACTTAGAACACCAAAGTAGAAAATTTAATAAAATAATTATATTTATAAAAAAAATTCACGCCCACCACTTGAATCTGAATTCAGCATGTTTACCTCTCATGTGGGGCACACCAAAATGAAAAACATGTTTTTATCATTTAATGCAACAAAAATAATTTAGACCAAATATTCCGAAACTTTAATAATTCATAATAAATAGCACTTTTATCAGAAAAATTCAAATCTTATGTCCATTCCATAGGAAATTTAATTATCTACAACTTTCTAGAAGAAAGGTTTTCCAAATTCCAAACAGAAAATGACCGAAATCCACATACGGACGATTTTGCAGGCTATAATCAAATTTCAGTCAAAAATAGGGTCCACCAACACACAAAACATGTGTTAAACATTTTTTGTAAATAAAAATATCTTCTTCCTCATTTATTCATATATCACACATTCATTGTAAAATATCACCATTATTATATTATTATAATATAATAATATATTTAAATGAATTATTTTATCATAAAAGATAAAATATCAATTTTCAACAATTGTCACATTAAAAATTTTCTCCATCTATATCCACATAAAATGAATATTTTTCTTATCATATAAATCAATAATTAATTATTCATAAATAATATTACGTAATCACAATAATCGACAACCAAAGCCGCTCCTAGGAAAGAAGGGGCTTTCCAATAAGGATTTCTCCTTACTGGTGCGTAATTAGGTGACCAAACCTCTCCTTAGACAGAACTTTCTAGACATTGCCAATAAAGCTCTCTAATAATATTATTAAAATAATATGAATTATTGATCTGATAATGAAACATACTGTGTAGTGAAAATTATTGAAACAACAATAATATAAAATATCAACGTAGCAATTATTGAATCAATAAAATAAAATATTAAACAATAATTACTGTAACAATTATCGAGTAGTGCCTTCTTACGTAAGAATCAATAATGGGTACAATGTCGTGTCTTATTGTGTAAACATCGTATACATCGTATTTTAACCACCGGTATTATTCAAATTATTAACGATAACCATTACGTCGTTATAAAAACTCAAACTTGTCGTTTTCTTCATCCAATCGCTTTCCGTTATGGGGCCCACAAAAGGTTGCGCCATCGTACAAATATTCCCCGACAGCAAGAATATTCCACGACCAAACGAATATTCCCCTACAACAATGAATATTTTATAACCACTTGCTTATTTAAAATATTTGCGCATTTTACCCATAACTAACCACATTAATCAAATCAACCCTTACTATTTCAAAATAATAAATAGAGAAAATTCAATTTCATTTATAATAATTTGGGGTCTTACAACTGACGAGAATCGGGGCACTAATAGCGGTAAGTTAGCTATTAGTGGTCCAGCGCAGCCAGGTAGGCCGATGGGTCGTACCTTTAACATGACAGTCCAAGATGTAGTTGCATCAGGGGACGTAGTCGTAGGTATTATTCCGATCAACGACATAAATGCTTACGTGCTGTTTGATTCGGGTTCTACTTGTTCATTTATAGCATGTAATTTTGCTAGACGATTAGGATTACTTCTATAAAAGTTGCCTATACCTTTAAATATTAAGGTAGCAAACGAAGAGATAATTCTTGTTGAAAATATTCATAAGAGTTGTTGCGTAGGCATACGGGGTTGTAAATTATCGATAGATTTGATACCGATAAAGTTAGGAGAATTAGATATAATTCTCGGAATGGATTGGTTGGTTAACCATGGGGAAATTATATATTGTCAAAAGAAATGTTTGAATATTAGAACGTTAAGACAACCTCAGGTAGTATTTTACGGGAATAGATCGTCGGGGCGTTTGTGTTGTCTTACCATAACACAAACTAAGAAATTATTGAGGAAGGGATTTGTAGGATATCTGTGCCATGTTGTCGATACCCAGAGAGTGGTAGCAACCATGGAATAAATACCTATAGTTAGAGAATTCGCAGATGTATTTCTGAGTGAATTATCGGGTTTTCCACTTGATAGGGAGACCGAGTTTGTAATAGACATTGTGCCAGGAGCGGTACCAGTTTCCAGGGCACTGTATCGTATGGCGCCAGTGAAGATGACGGAGTTAATGGTACAATTACAAAAACTGTTGGACATGAAGTATATACATATATGGGGAATGCGATCAGAATGGGGAAAGTCGTCCCAACCTCCACAAGCCACTGCATATAGAAACGAGCCTTCCTTCTCTAGTGGAGGAAAAGTTGTACGGTCATAAGTCTGAACTTGCTCCTAAAAGACGTCGAAAAGACCAAAGAGGGGAGCCCTTCCCCAATCACTATAGAAGCAGGGCCTCCTTGGAGATTTTCGGGTCTGCTGAATGTTCAACGAAGAGGGCTCATAAGCAAGAATAATTCAGCATAATGGCTCTAAAGAGTAGGGAAAAGATGGCAAGGAAAGCATTTGAACTTGAGTGCTTACCATGGAAAAGAAGAAAATCTGATATTTAAGCTTAAAAACACCTGAAAAGAAGAAGAAATAATGTCATAAAGAGTTAAGAATCACAATCATGCAATAAAAAAATTCCTAAAATTTTCTAAAAAAAAACTTCGGACAGCCCAAAAGCATCCTTTAGAGCCTCTTTTTGACTTTTAATGGTATTTACCATGGCCAAAGGAGATGACTTTTGTAGGGCTCATCGCTAGCTTCGTTTTGATATATTATGGGCCCCAAAACTCCAAAGGGATCAAAAGTTATGGTCAATATAGTAACTACTCCTCCCGGACTTCATTTTTCCCATCTAATTGTTGATTTCCCCTAGGGTTCGTCCTCCTAGGGTTTGCCCCCTAGGGTTCAGCAAATTGGGGTGATTTCCCCGCATGCAAAGCATTTTTTCTTCCTTCGTGTTTTCATTGAAAAAATGCCAAATCTTTCTTTATTATCCAAGGGAAAAAACTGAGATGTATTCAAGGTAATTAGGCTCGGAAGACAAAAGAAAGATTGGAGGTACCTAAGAAAAATTCTAGGGTTCGATCCCTATAGTGTTCGGCCACCTAGGGGTTGTCCCCTCTATTCCTTTGAGGTCATGTTACTCCACAAATCAACCACTTGGAACGAAGCTTCTTCTTCAATAAAAATTATAGCCTTTCTTTGATGGATTCTGAGGGAAAAAACCAAGATATGATCAAGGTGATGGGGCTTAGAAACAAAGAAAGACTACAATTACATGAAACAAAAAAGAGAAATAGAGGAAGCAAGTCAAGAGAAATCCAAAAGAAAGCATGCAAGTAAGCAAATTGAAAAGCGAAGACGAGAAGAAGTAATGGAGCCCCAAGGGCTCGGGTCCCCCATAGGGTTCGGCCCTATAGGGTTCAACCCCTAAGGTTCGGCCCTATAAGGAGGAATCCTCTTTGTTACCTCTCGCTCGGATTGAAGAAAGTCTCCTTGCTGCTCCTTTGATGATCTTCTTGGCTCGAAAAAAGAGAAAAAAAATCCAAAACAAAGCAAAACAAAAAGGGAAGCTTGAATAGCTTGGGAGATGTATATACAAATACATGTATATGTTCTCAAGTATGCTTGCACCAGAAAAAGAAGTAGTTACCATGTTCCTATTAAGGGAATGATTTGATCTAGTTTCCAAAAGATAAGTGGATTTGATCTTGCTCCTAAATAGAAATATATAAAGATATTATTTGCTAAATATAAAGAAGATTTGATTTTATTCCCAACAAAGGAGGATTTCATAAATGGTTCCTTTACAAAAGTAATATATATATATATATATATATATATATATATATATATATATATATATATATATATAAAGATCAAATAAAGAAAGATTTTATTTTATTTTCAAAATAAAATTAAGATTTGATTTGATAAAAAGGAAAGATTTTGTGATAACCCGAATTTTCATAAGTTATTAAAATAAGAATTTAATAATTAAAATTTTATTATGAGATGTATATATTTTAAATTATGTGTTTTAGTGTGAAGAAATTAAATATATATGAGATTTAATAGTTGGTTAAACTATTAAAGGAAGTGAAGAGAATTAGTTATATAAAGGAATAAGGTGGAAAAAGGAATTAATTCACTTAATTAAAATAGTAAATTAATGTACATATATTTGTTTTAATAAGATGAGAAAGTAATACATATTAAATATACACATAATATGTTAATGTAATACGATTGTGAATCTTATAAATAACTAAAATATTTATCAAATAAAATAAATATTTTAATTTGAAATATTTATGGAATATAATAAATATTCAATAGAAATTATTATAGAATAATTTATTTAAGTATGATGATATTAAATAAATTGATGTTAAATAATTTTATAATTTATGCGTATTTTATTACGCTAATGTGTTAGTGATATCCTAATTTAATTAAATAATTAAATTAGAGGGCTAATGATTTGTTAAATAAAATTGGAATAATATTGATTAAGTAATTAAATTTAATAAAGTGTGACGATTGTGTACTATATAATATGGAAGTTATAAAAATAAATAGGAAGAAATTTTATTTGAATAAGCCAAACAAAGCCTTATGGCTGTTGTAACAACCGAGAAATTCGGATCCTTTGTAAAATAATTTTATTTATTAAAATAATGAATAAAATTGTATTACTTGTTATTATTACGTATTAGTAAGATGAATGTCGTTCTATAACCTAGAAACGTCAGAACTTAGTAGTATTTTGACTACGTGGGAGAATTATAGTGTTTGAATTTCCAAGACGAAAATAGAAGTTTTTCGAGAAATTTTCTGAAAAACATTATTCATCAATTTCTGCTAGGGAATTATTTTTGAACTTCCGAGAAATACGTAACGATAAAATATCGAAGTGAATTGGATTATGTAATAATAATTCAAGTATGGAAAACGTAATTTTTTGCATGCGGTCGTAATTCGAGAATGTTAGGAAAATAAAGCATTATAAGTTAATGTAATGATCGTATGATACGTATGTATTATGCGACGATTGTAATCTAATACGAGTATGATGATGATAAGTATTATATGAGTATGTATGAAGGATGGAATATCATATATTATGAATTAGTATACGAGTTAGAATACGAGAATAATACGTAAATAATACATTATAAGACTTTAAGCCAAATGAAATGGACTTGTGGGATTGTGTAGTATTTTGTAAAGTCCAATAGAAGTAAGTTAATGATAAAGCCCAAGTGGTTATTAAGGTAAAGTCCAAAGGGAATTAAGGCAAGCCCAAAAGCTAAAGTTAAGTTAATTAATCCAAGCCCAAGATAGGAGCCAATGAATTAAGGTGATCCAGGTAAGCAAACCAATGATCATTTGGTTAATCTTAGTGACCAAGATAATTGTGTAATGACCAAGTAAAAGTTGTGATGAGCAATTATTGGATAAGTGTTGTAATGAGCAAGTTAACTTAATAACTAAGCAAGGAATAGTAAGGAGGTGTGTTTAAAGGAAGTGGGATGGCCTAAATGACTAAATTACCCTAACCATATAAATCCTATAAATAGAGAGAAAGTTGGATCATTTTTACACTTGTTAATTTCATCCAACATAATACAACTTAATTATTAGAGAGAATAAGCAAGAATAAGCTACTTTTATTTGTTAGAAAAGAGAAGAAGAAAGCTAGTTCAACAAGGGTAAGCCTTTCATATCATTAGTCTTCCATCTCTACCATTGTAGGTTGATAAGAGAAGTGTGGATTAATGATCATGTATGCAAAGAATGATAGGAAGAAATAAACTAAGGGCTTAAGTCCTAATAAGTTGAGAATAAGCACTTTGTTCATAGATAAGCTATGAATTAAGGAAAACATGTAAGACTTGTATCATGTTTACATGAATGAATTTGGTATGTTAAAAGTATGTAAGAATGATGGATATAAGATTTAAACTATCATAAGTCATGAGAATTGAACTATATGTAGTTTATACTATGATAAGTTATAAACTCAAGAAGAATAAGCCATAACTTATCATGAAAATAAGTTGATGTAATATGTAGGTTGAAATATCAATATGATGGACAGAGATCATTTAAAATGATAATCAAATCATAAGTAACGAAACTATGTCATAATTTTCACGTTTGGACGATAATCGTCGAATTCGTGAAATTCTCGGATTAGAGGTCAAATTTTGATATTGAGCTTGAAAATATTGGTTTTCAATGGGAACAAGTATTATTTGGCATTATAGAGTTGCAAACTTGAAAATGGCCAAATTCTGACTTAGAACGAAGAAATGAGCGTTGACCGTTCACGGACGTTTATCTTTTTCATTAAAAATGAACTAATAGGTGAATTTTGAGTTAACGAAGTCGAATATATAAAATTCTTGCATGGACACGTAGAGTATGTGATTTGTGAGTTAATGGCTTTTGAATGAGCCAATTCGGACTTAAAATGATCAAATTTGGAGTCCAAAAAGTTTGCAAAGTTTAAAAAACTATCCAAGTTATCTGGTGCATAGAGCTGGCACCACGGCGCCAACCCAAGGCTTAAAGGCGGCGCTACAGCGCCGGTGCCATGCCTAAACCTACTGCAGAGTCACGCCGCGACGCGACCAAATGAGCTATGTGTGGTGCCACAGCGCCAAGGCTGGGCTCTGGCCACTGCTAACCCGCACCGCAACACGAGTTGTATAAGGATGATTGGCGCCGCATAGCCAGCCTTAAGAAATATATTGTAAGGAAGGGTTACAAGTATAGCAAGAATGGTAACTGTTTAACAATAACATTGTAAGGCATTGTTAAACCTTAATTATGATACATAAAGGTTGAAGATAAGTAATCAAACATGAACGTAATGACAATGTTAACTATATCGAGAAGCCGAAACCAATAAAAAATAAGTCTAATACATGATTAGATTGAGAAGAAGGGTAAGATTCTTTAGGAACCATGTATGATGTTCATGACCTAATGTGTTGTATTATGTGATCCTTTACTGTAGAGACCTTAAAGACTTAAAGTGAGCGATGTAATACGTAGTAACAGAATATTTGAAGGCAAGTATTCTAACCCTTGTCTATGTTCAATCTAGACAAGCTTTGTGGTTTATGTATTCTTACGCATGAATTGTTGTATAATAAAGTCAAAGCCAATTCTTTCGGCTAAACTTATGATATGTTGGATTTCTTATAATCTATCAAAGTATGATCAATATGTTACCAAGTTATATTGGTGTGGTTTTCATATGAAGACTGAGTATGCTAAAATGTTTTGTTGTCAAACGACAGGCACGTGAGGTTGCCACAACTTAAACGTACATACGTTTAAAGAATGTAGTGTTGATCAACATAGAATACTATAGGCTGATCACCTAGACATGCTTGTAAGAAATGTTGGACTTACGGACTTTGTGCCGAAATGTCCTCTTTAAAGAAAGTAGGAAATGCTCAAGGTCTTGGACCAGAATTGATGTTTTACTGAATATTGTCATTGTAAAACGTTTTAAAGAAAAGAGAAGTGCTATTTTAAATTATCGATAGTACATCATAACTATTATTTAGTTATTGAAGATATACGATTTGTATGATTCAAGTTTATTGTTAATAGAATTGTTGTACTTGCTGAGCTAGTCATGCTCACTCTTGCTTGAACCATATGAATGCAAACTAAGACCAAGAATGGATGAAGGATCCAAGTGAGGATAAAGGAAAGGCGAAGACGAACCTATAGATTTTCTTATGTAATAGTATATGTTGTAATGTTAATATTTGATATTATGACAAGAACAAATATAAAGGTTATAAAGAACCTGGGGAATGGTAGTATTGATTTGCAATATATATAAGACATATTCATTCTTTTGAGGCTTTTCGATTGAATGTTTGTGTGAACTGTAGCACCGTGGAACACCATATGTCGGGTTGGAAGATACCCGGATTTAGGGGCTTCACAGGTGTTGGTTTTATAACTGCTAAGTTTATTTATTACGTGGGTGTAACTCCTAATTGCAATAAGGGTGGTTTTTACGTTATTTAAAAAGGCAGAGAGAATGAGAGAAATAGAGATAGTTCAGAGAAAATTGAGAAAGAGAAGAAATTCTCTGAGAAATTGAGAAGGTTTTTAAGAATCAAGAAGGAGGAAGAAGATTAATAAAGAGAAATCAGATAATCTTCATCATCTAATCAAGGTATCAATCTAGTTCTAAAGCTTTAAAATATAATTTTCAAGTTCTTCACATAAAAAGTTATTTTGGGTTGGTTGATGTGAAAAAGATATATATATATATATATATGTTATGGGTTTATGTAATCCATATTATATTATCTAAAAGTGGTTTTGGAGTAATTAAATTCATGAGAAAGTGTTAAAAGATGAAGATTATATTTTTGTTGTAAATATATGTGTTTTGGCTATTTTGAGGTCAAAAATTGGTTAGGAATTCGAGTTATAATCTGTAAATCGATAATGGAAGTTGTTAAAACATTTAAAAATGAAAAGAATGCAAGTTGAATGAATCAATTTGGTTAAGAAACGAATTTGTAGTGAATGATTACGCTAAACATGTTAAAACATGAAAAATTAGTATAAATATGAGTTTTGGGTCAAGATTTGGGTTAGTTAATGTTTCTTTAAATTATTGATTCTTTGGTATGTTGTAGTTCTATGAATTACGAATCCATAGAGTCAAAAAGCGGACTCAATTGGATGTGTATAACTCGAGTTATGAAGGTTGGATGGAGAAAGGGTTAAAAAAATCGTGAAGAACACAAACTGCAGAATTGGAATCTGTGAATACGCCCCAGCAGGGGTTTTTAGTTCAACAAGTGCCACCCCAGAGGTTATCCCACCCCGGCTGGCTTTTCTAGGTTAAAAAACCTACCCCGGCGGGGGTGGGAAGACTAAACAAGTGTTAGAGAAAAATCTGTCATGACATGTTTTACTAAAATGGCCATAACTTTTTCATAAAAACTCCGATTGAGAAAATTAAAGATTATTCAGAACGAGGACGAGTAGACCTACAACTTTAGTTCTTTAAGTATTTTAATTTGAGTTCGTTAACATGATTAAAAATGGTCATCTTTGGGACTTATATGTATTCGTAGGCAATCGGAGGGAGTCGGGCATGCACGTATGCAAGTGTAGTGCTTCTGACGATAAAAGATGTTTTTCTAAGTTATAAAACATGAATATTAGTAATGATATATTAGATAAGTTGTATAAGCATAATAAGCATACACAAGACAGACGATTCGGGCGTGTGACAAATGAACGTCGAAACACCGTGACAAGTGTTAATGAACTTAAAAAGTGTTTCAATTCAATTGAAGTGAACATTATAAGATATGGAATGTGGTTAATATAAACCAATAAGGAGTCCTAGCTAGACTTAAACACTTGAATGAACTTTAGGTATGACCGAAGAAGAATATAGTGAGATATAAGTCGAAAGTTAAAACAATCAAATTGAACATTGTGTATTAATTAACAGGAAGGGTTATGAGATGTAGAGTAAAATTTATATTACAACTACTATATGTTGCTATGTGACTAATAGTTGATGTGTATGATTATATAATTGTGTAGGGCACGTGAAGTGCAGATAGCTGTAAGCTGTTAATCTGTTATTGGTAAACAACAATTAATGCATGTCTTTCAGTTCCTATTTCTATGTGAACTTGATGATGAACTGTTTTAAATATTTATTTCAAAGAGCATGATGTGTTATATAAGTTGAGAGTATGAAATGTTAAAGTTAATTTATGACTACGTTGATTGAGTAAAGAATGTTGATTGCGTAAGGAACTCAATCTCTATACTTGTTATGTGAACCACAACATGTATGTTATGTTAGTCCAATGATTATGAGATATATGTTGAGCATGTTATTATGAGCTACATGATGCATGAAAACTGTTAACTTTGTTGGGCTGTCGAGCTCAACCTTGCAAATAACCATTTTTGCAGGTTAAGGATTCAAGGTAACGCTATGTGCTACCTCAATGACATGGATCAGATGCAATGCATAAAGATTAAATACTTTAACTATAGTTGTTATTATTTTTAAACCATGTTTAAGGTTTTGAGATATGTACTTGATAAGTTATGATGTGAAAATTTCATATTTAGTTGCATGTAAAGTTTGAGTTACCCAATGTATAAGGGATATCGAGCTGAAATGTAATATTTTATATAATAACTTTGATGAAGTGAATCATAAAATAAATTTGATTCAGAGATGTGTAGATGATAAAGGTTTTAATTCATGGAATTAAAGTAATAAGACAGAAAAGGTTAAATTATTCCGTATTTTATTAGTTTGACATCGAATAATGATGTAAAATCAGAAGTTATATGTATTGTTAATGACCAAAGTTGAGAGTTTAATTGTATGAATTTTGGGGTCGTTACAGATTTGGTTTACCAAAAAAAAGATTTTATTAGATTAAATTTTATTTTGTGATATTTGATGATCTTTCTTGTTTCAATATCCAGAAAAAAAAAATAAGGAAACAAATATTGGGCAAGCTATGGAAAGATTTTTGGAAGATTTCCTAATATGTCCAAGGAAGAGCCCTGCTAGGTTTTGCCTCTCTAGGGTTAACCCTAACGGTTCGGCTCCACAGGGGTTCCCTCTTCTAGGATTCTTGTCTTCAAGACCTGTAAAGTGGAGTCCCACAAAATCATTCAAAAGCTTGAAGTATTCTTGCACGATCGTCTCTTTGGAAAGGCGACTCTCGCACAGGGGGAAAATGTGGGCCCAAGTGAAAATTAGGGTTCCCATGACCTAATTGAACTAAATGCACAATTAGGATTCCACAGTCTCATTAAATGTACAAAATAGGGTTCACACAACTTAATTGAATGAAGACGGAAAAGCTAGAAATAAATGTACTAGACCTGAGAGAAGCCTCCACGTGTCTCGAGATAGAAGGCTCGTGGAGGCGGCTCATTTTGAGAATTGATTGAGGGATTGGATTGGTGGCTATAAGGACATGACGATATGAGAATTATTCTAATGACTAAAGGATATTTTTGGAATTTTCCTGAAGATATGTGCCTGACATGTGACTACTTAAGTTCCAGAAAACTCTATAAATACCCCTTTCATTCTATGAAGGGGGACTCTTTTTGGACTCTAAACTTTGGAGCTGAGACCTCTTTGGGGACTTTGGACTTGGAAATTCTCTCTCAAAGCACTCAAGACTTGGACATTCTCTGTCAACCCGAAGCACTCAAGAAGGCTCCCTGAATCCCTGCTACCCTAACAAGGTTTTCAGATTCTAGGAGTTCTGCCACGCGTCATTGAAGTAATTACTCACCTGTTTTTCTCCCCTATTTAATTAATCAATCAATTTCGTGCTCTTCGTGGATTTCTCTCCTCCTCAGCCAACATGAAATCCTAACTAGCAAGGCACGATTTCCTTGCCCACACCATCCATGATCAACTAACGTAAGCTAGACAAAATTATACCATTAAGGCCATGTTGGTTGAAATAAAATGAAGGGAAGCAACCAACATTAAATGGTTTGCTTCTTTTAGACCTAAACTTACCAAAAATAAAATGTTTCCATCCAACTCTATCTCTTCTCCTATCATCTCATCAGCCCACTTCTCCCTCTCTCTCTTTTTCCATATTCAATTCACCATGTGCTTGAAATGCTTGCAAATGACACTTGGTTATCCTAGCTTGTGACTCACCCCTTAGCTTTTAATTCTTCCTTATCCTATGTGCCAAATTGCATACACATGACACTTGACCTTCCTTTGTTTTGGCTCCAAGTTTGGCTTAGACTTTGGCTCCAATTCTTGCAAGAATTGGCTCAAGTTTTCAAGCCATGACTTTAAGGCTTAAGTCCCCTAACCCTAAGTTTGAGCCTTGGCTCAACCCTAAACCAAGCCATCTCAAACCCTAGTCAAGCCCCTTACATTTTCTAGCCAAGCCATTCAAACCCTAGGCTTGGCCAGACAAAAATTAATTTAATTTCTCATTTTCTTTTTTTAGTTAAAATTTTTAACTTTTTCGGTTACTTTTCGTAACACGCTCGGTTCTCCAAAAAATCAACTTTCGATTTTTGAAAATTCGATTTCGCTACCATTCCCCCTTTCCCGAATAAACGCTATATCACCCTTCAAAAGTTTAAAAAAACGAAGTTACGTTTTTAGTGTGAATAGTGATTTTACATTTTTTTGGTAAAAATATTTTTATTAGAGACTTCGTCTCCATTTTCCAAATAAACACTATGCCGTAATTTGAAAATTTTAAAAAAATAAAAAAGCGTCTTCTGCATTTTATGAATAGTGTTTTTTACGTTTTTTCTCAGAAAAATTTATTTTCTCCCAAAAATTATAAACTCATATTTAGTCGCGTAACTCCTAAACTAGGTCATTAATTGGCCTAAAAACTCATAACACATAATTTATCCTATCAAAACATTTATTTTATTTAATAAATATGAAAAATCTTATTACAAAGATATTCTTCGATCTCGATTGTTACACTGATGAGTTCAAGACCTAATAGTTTAAATTTTTTTAATCAAGTTAGTTTTCAAACATTTGTATAATGTTTTAAGTGCACACACTTGACGTATGAGCTCCCCAATTCTCCACAAAAGACACATGATACTATTAAGATACGTGATCCTCAACCCTATATATATGATGCAGTATGAAAGGTTATGTGCACGATGATTTCAAAAAGAAGCCTGAGCAAATGAAGAAGAATCGTAGCAAGCTACGAGTAGTACATACTGACTCGTAGTAATTTAAGGAGTTGAAGTCGGTATGTATATGTGTTTAGTTGTTTAGTTTAATATTGTCATAAAAATACTAAATAAATGCTATATTAATATATTTATTAGACCATGCAAACGAGTTTGGGCCGACCTCCCACCATGGTCGAGTTTTAGGATAGAGCCCATACGTCGAAGGACTCTACTATGTCTTCTGCATCATTTATCATTAGCTATACAGGTGACATTTGTTATTGTCATGAATAATTATTAATATTAGGTAGTTAATAAACCAATTTAATTAACTAACATATACATAATAAATTACAAGATCGATTTTAGTAACTTCTATGACACTCCCAAAATAGGTAAACATCACCCATCTTGGGTCGCCAGATACAAGGTACTGAATATAAATACAAACTAATTATACAACAGTCGTATAAAATACGACAAAATATAAACTGAGAGTTTTAATAAGAATATTGTTATCTAGACAATATCCACACTCAATGGAGTCCTCATTACATTTATTTTCACACTACTTAACAAAATAGTGAGGACTACTAATGCTATCATCCGACCAATCATTCGTTTCCCCGACTCATCCCAAATTTATATTCTCATTTCTAAAAGAAGAACAGTGAAAGAAAGGGTGAGCTCAACTAGCCCAGTAAGAAATATTATGACTAAGATAATGCAGAATAAATTATCATTAGTCTTTAACAATGTTAAACTGATAAAATACAATAGACATCAAGTTTAACTGCAGCGGAACAAGCAATCCATTAGAAGAGTCAAGTTGAGCATAAAATCTACTATCTTCTATGATTTAAAAAGATTTTCATAAACTTTATCGCTGAGACTCATCTTAATAAATAAACCACATCATCCCTGCACCACGGCCAAAGATATTCATATAATCATCAATGGTCATGATTATACCGAATAATCCCTGGTCATAATCATACCAACAATTGTCCACCAATGAACTACAGGCCAACGAGGACTTTTGCCACATCATTCGTTACAACGGTCATAATTATACCGAATAATCCATGGTCATAATCATACCAAGTCAATCTCTATACATAAGCCAAAAATGACTTTCATCACAATATAAGCATGAGGATGATTGTAAGACCCCAACTTATTATAAATAAAATTAAACTTCCTCTATTTATTATTTTGAAATAGTAAGGGTTGATTTGATTAATGTGGTTAGTTAGGGGTAAAATGCACAAATATTTCAAGTATGCAAGTGGTTATAAAATATTCATTTTTATCGGAGAATATTCGTTTGGTCGTGGAATATTCTTACTTTGTTGAGAATATTAAATCTGACGGTATGTGACAAATTTGTGTGGGCCCCATAATGGAAAGCGATTGGATGAAGAAAACAGCAAGTATGAGTTGTTTATAAATAACGGCGTAGTTGTTACCGTTAATACTGTTGGAATACCCAGTGGTTAAAACACAGTAGCACACGGTATTGCACCAATTATTGATTCTTACGTAGGAAGGCACTACTCAATAATTGTTACGGTAAGAATTATCGCTCAATATTTTATTTTATTGATTCAATAATTGCTATGTTGATATTTTATATTATTGTTGTTTCAATAATTGTCATTACACAATATTTTCCATTATCGGATCAATAATTCATATTATTTGAATAATATTATTAGATAAAATTATTGGCAATGTCTAGAAAGTTTGCTCTAAGAGGAGAGGTTTGGTCACCTAATCATGCGCCAAGAAGAGAGAAATCCTTATTTGAAAGTCCCTCTTTCCAAGAGAATGTACTGGTTGCCAGAGATTGTGATTCTGTAATATTATTTGTGAATAATTAATTATTGATTTATATGATAATGAAAAATATTCATTTTATGTGGATATAGGTGGAGAAAATTTTAATGTGGCAATTGTTGAAAAATTAATATTTTACTTTTTCTGATAAAATAATTTATTTAAATATATTATTATATTTTAATAATATAATAATGGTGATATTTTTACAATGAATGTGGGATATATGAATATATGAGGAGGAAAAGTATTTTGTTACTAAAAATATTTAAAACATATTTTTCATGTTTGTGAACTCCATTTCTCGATTGAAATTTGATTATACTTTTGTAAAATCGCTTGCTTGTGGATTTTCATCAATTTCATTTGGAATTTGGAAATACTTTCTTCTGTAAAGTTGTAGAGAATGAAATTTCCTATGGGAATGACATAAGGTTCGAATTTTTCTGATAAAAGGGCTATGTATTATGAATTATTGAATTTCCGAAATTCCAAAATAATTGATTTTTGAAGTTTTAAATATTTTTAATAAGAAAAATGTTTTTTTTTATTTAGGTGAGGTGGGTCACTCTTGGTGGCTGATGTTTTGAATCATATTATGTGTGCGTAAGAATTTAATAAATATATATTAGTATTTTATTAAATTTTTTGCTTTGATGTTCTAAGCATTTTCCTATAAATAAGGTGCTTAGGTTAGAATTGAAAATCACACCAGAAACTAAAGTTTTTTCTCTCTATATTATCGAGTGTATTCTTGTGAGTATTTTCATACTTTGAGTGTTTTTATATACGGTGCAAGTTACCTTCAGCACTATATCCGGTATTCCAGCTAGAAGTAAAATCTTTTCAAGGTAAGGGATGTTATTTTCTTCTTAAATGATATGATTTTCTTCAATATCATTATGCCGAAATATTGGTTTGAACTTTTAATCAAATTTGGAACTTTTTGTGTCGGGGTTACTATTCACATATATGACTATTCACGATACTGACAATATTCACGTAATACAAGACTATTCATCGAAAAATAAATTTTTTTTCTTTTTTCGTCAAAATATCTATTATGGATACTAGCTTTGATTGTATCCATGTTTTGATCATTCTTAAATTTTACTCCACTATGATTATTTATGAGGTATTTTTGGACAATGGATAAACCGAAATACGAATCCTTAATATTTATTCTTTTGTTTCACTGGATTCGTTTTCTTTAAAATATTTTTCATCATCCTCAGTCCTAAATGATGATATTATTGAATATCTTTGGCATGTAGTGCAAAGATTAATGTGATTTTATGATGAATATCTTTGGCTGTAATGAAAAGATGTACATGTGTTGAGATGAACATGACCAACTGATGAATATCTTTGGTCTGTAATGCAAAGATGAATATTTGATTCCAGATGTATATTGATTGATGTTACAGGGATAAAATATTGATGATGGACTTTTAAATTCATAGATAATAGTAGATTTCATTCTCTACATAACTCATCTATGAATTATTATTTCCACTGAGAATATTGATTTGAAACTTGTTGTCTACTGTATTTTATCAGATTTTTCCCTGTTGAAGACTAACAATAATTTGTTCTATATTATCTTAGTCATAATATTCTTTACTGGGCTAGTTGAGCTCACCCTTTTCCTTTTTGTTCCATTTTTCTTCTTAGGAGGCAAGAATTTAGCGAGTTCTAGTCGGGGTGTGGAATGATGGTTCTAGAAAGATATTTTAGTAGTCCTCACCATTTTTGTAAAATAATGTACCAATAATTGTAATGAGGACTTATTTGGGTGTGAATATTGTCTAGACGACAATATTTGTATTTAAACTCACAGTTTTCATGTTGTATTAATAAAGTTGTAGTTGTTTCTGTACCATGTTATTGACGACTCAAAATAGGTGATGTATACCTATTTTGGGGGCGTCAAAGTTGGTATCAGAGCTTAGGGATATGATCTCTGGCGGAGATCGGGGAATAGAACTAGGAGGGAGAGACGAGTAAATCCTTTGTTAGTGTGTCCTACCTAAGATTATTTGTTGGTTGGTCAGTATATAGGGATATTATGTGATATATTGATTTCTTTAATTAACCTTTGTTTTATGGTAGTATTTGAGAATGTCGACTGAGAATGTTAACAGTGGAATAAATGAGACCGTGGAGACACCTTTACTCATCAACGAGGAGAATGTACAACAGGCTGGCAATGTTCCTCCTGTGAACAACACCATTGAGCAGATGATGAACGACGGGATGTTTAGAAACTTTTTGTAGTTCATGTAAAATCAGACGAGGGAGACTCGTGCACAAAATACAGGTGGAAATGATAACAACGCACGGTTTGTCACAGCCAAGCAGTTCAAAGAGTTAGGACCACCAGAATTCTAGGGAAAGCCGGATCCGATTAAGGCAGAAATGTGGGTCAAACAAATCACCAAGATATTTGATGTCTTGGGATGCACAGAGGAATAGAAGGTTCCATTCGCCACCTTTATCTTCCAGTAATGAGGCAGACATTGGTGGGAAATCGTGAAGCGTACCCATCCACCGCATTCAAAGATGTCTTGGGAGACGTTTCAAAACTCGTTCAATGACAAGTACTTTCCTGAAAGTATTCGTCATATGAAGGAAGTGGAGTTCATTAGACTAGAACAAAATAACATGACGGTGACCCAGTACGAGGCAAAGTTTGTAGAGTTATCCAGGTTTGCACCTCATTTGGTGGAGAATGAGGAACGTATGACGCGGATGTTTCATCTGAGAGGTTTGAAACTCGGCATATGTCAGTATCTCATTTCTCATAAATTTTCTCTCTATTCAGATGTTGTCAATAAGGCTCAATTGTTAGAGCGAGATAACGAGTACGTTCAATCGAGGGACCATAACCAGGATCATACTGGTGACAACAGTCATCAGAACAACGATAACCAGCGGAGAAAGAAGAATACGGACAAGGGCGGTAACCACTCTGGTGGTAATCATGGCCATGAGAATAAAAGAAGTAAGTCGGGAGGAGATTTTAAAAAGAGGAGATTCAACAACGACCATGTGAAGACGTCAGCGCCAGCAGCAACTGGTTCTAAGGGAGGAGAACGACCACCGGTCGTTTGCTATAAATACGAGAAAGAGGGACATATCAGCCCAAACTGCCCACAACAGTTCAAGGTATGTTATAATTGTGGAAAGGAAGGATATATCGCTTCGAGATCAGACAGTAAATAAACCAAGTCCAATGGGATGGTGACTCAAAAGGCTATCCCGTAAAAGTCAAAGTCAACAGTTCTTGGAAGAGCGTTTGTCGTGACTGGTCAAAATGCGAGGAACCCAAACGAGGTGATCACGGGTAAGCTAATCATAAATTCTTGTGAAGTTTATACCTTACTAGATACCGGTGCTACCCATTCATTTATCTCTCCTGCTTGTGCTCAACGTTTAAACTTAACTCAGGAGAAATTAGACTTTGATTTATCTATGGAGACTCGTTAGAGAAACTTTCATCACATCCACTATTTATAAATCTTGTTTGATCCAAGTTGGCACCATCACATTACCGTTGACTCTTATCTCTTTAAAGATACTTGCTTTTGATGTGATTTTAGGGATTGATTGGTTAACTACTCATCATGCCAAAATTGATTATTTTCGTAAGGTAGTTAGTTTTCATATTCCTAACCAACCTGTTGTACGAATTCAAGCAACTAAACCATTAAAATCAATCACTGTCATATCTAGTCATAAAGCTATTCATTTATTAAAAAACAGATGTCAAGCTTTCTTAGCCCATGTTATGGATTTGAATAAAGACACGTCAGATTTGAATAATATTCCTGTTGTTAGTAAATTTCCTGACGTGTTTCGGAAGAACTTCCTGGCCTACCCCGTAACGTGAAGTTAAATTCTTTATTGATCTTGAACCTGGTACAAAGCCCATTTCTAAAACCCCATATCGAATGGCTCCTATTGAACTTTAGGAGTTAAAAGTCCAACTACAGGAATTTTTGGACATCGGTTTCATTCATCCTAGTACATCTCCTTGGGGTGCTCCTATTTTATTTGTGAAGAAGAAAGACGGGAGTATGCGACTTTGTATTGACTATCGAGAATTGAACCATGTAACCATCTCAAGAATAGGTATCATCTACCTCGTATTAATGACCTGTTTAACCAGTTGCAAGGAGCATAATTCTTTTCAAAGATCAATCTTCGTTCTGGATATCATCAGCTGAAGATTAGAACTGAGGATATTCCAAAGACTGCCTTCAGAACTCGGTATAGGCATTATGAATTCTTAGTCATGTCTTTTGGATTGACTAATGCTCCTACAGCTTTCATGGATATGATGAACCGAGTATTCAAGGAATATTTAGATCAATTCATTATTGTCTTTATTGATGACATCCTTATATATTCCAAAAGCCGTGAAGATCATGAGCACCATTTGAAGCTGGTACTCCAAAGGCTTCGTGAAAACAAGCTATAAGCCAAGTTAAAGAAATGTGAGTTCTGGCTTGAGGAAGTAGCATTCCTTGGGCACGTAGTGTCAAAACATGGAGTATCTGTTGACCCAGCGAAGATTGAAGCAATACAAAGTTGGGAGCAACCAAAGTCGGTGACCGAAGTACGTAGCTTTCTGGGCTTAGCTGGTTATTATCGGAGATTCGTGGAAGGATTTTCTAGAATCGCTACTCCATTAACTCAACTGACTCGAAATGATACAAAATTCGTATGGAGCGAGGAATGCGAGAAGAGTTTTCAAGAGCTTAAGAGGAGACTTATTTCGGCACCTGTTATGACAATGCCATCTAGTTCGGATGGATTTGTTATCTACAACGATGCTTTAAGCAAAGGGTTAGGATGTGTTCTCATGCAACATGGGAAAGTCATAACCTATGCCTCATGACAACTTAAAGAATATGAGAGGAATTATCCTACTCATGATCTAGAGTTGGCAGCAGTTGTTTTCGCGCTAAAGATCTGGAGGCACTATCTATATGGAGAGAAAGTGGAGATATATTCAGACCATAAAAGCCTCAAATATTTCTTCACCCAAAAGGAACTCAACATGCGGCAATGATGTTGGCTCGAGCTGTTGAAAGATTATAACAACACTATTCAATACCATCCTGGAAAAGTGAACGTGGTAGCTGACGCGTTGAGTAGAAGATCATATGCGGGAACAAGTACGATGTTGTCAACACAAAGGCCCATTTTGTGTGATTTACAAAAGATGAAGATAGAATTCAAGACTTGGGGACCCATGTGTGATGATGTCAAGTATATGACATAGAGCCAACTTTAATAGAAAAGTTAAAGTTGCTCAAGCCAACCGACCGAGTCGATGCATATGAAGAAGAAAGTACAAGAAGGTGCTATTCTGGAAGCGAGAATCGATGAAGAAGGAATACTTCGAGTCCACTCCAGACTTTGTGTTCCTAACGACTCTAATTTGAAATATAAGATCATGACGGAGGCACATAATACACTGTTTGCAATCCATCCTGGAAGTACCAAAATGTATCATGATCTTCGACATACATTTTGGTGGAACAATATGAAGAGAGAGATTGTAAAGTTTATCTTGAGGTGTTTAACTTGTTAACGTGTAAAGACGAAGCATCAAGTACCTAAGGTTCCGTTGCAACCACTTGAGATTCCGAAATGGAAGTGGGAACACATTACAATGGATTTCGTTACGGGTCTTCCCACGGTTTCTCAAGGTATAAATGTTATTTGGGTTATTGTTGATAGATTAACCAAGTCTGCTCATTTCTTACCGATACGGGAGACTTATTCCCTTGAACGTCTTTCTCATATGTATGTAAATGAGATTGTGAGATTGCATGGCATGTTAGTATCCATAGTTTCGGATCGTGACCCAAGATTCACTTCACGATTTTGGGTTAGCTTACAAAAAGCTATGGGCGCAGATTTATTGATTGAGTCAAAGATACCATCCTCAAAAGAACGGACAATCGAGAGGACTATTCAAACTCTTGAAGATCTATTAAGACTCGTGTCCTAGACTTCAAAGGAGTTGGGATAAGTATTTACCATTGGTGGAATTCTCCTACAACAACAGTTATCAGGCAAGTATAGGGGTAGCTCCATTTGAAGCATTGTATGGAAGAAAGTGTCGCTCTCCAGTATGTTGGGATGAGGTGGGTGAACAACATTGTTGGGACCAGAGTTAGTACGTATTACTACAGAAAAGATCCAAATGATTCGACAATGTATATAAACGGCACAAGATCGACAAAAGAGTTATGCGGATCTTCATCGAAAGGAAGTGGAATTTAGTATTGGGGATCATGTATTGTTGCGTGTTGCCCCATAGAAGTGAGTTACAAGATTCGGGAAGAGATGAAAGCTCAATCCATGATTTATTGGTCCATTTCAGATTCTTGACCGAGTAGGAAATGTAGCCTATAGACTCGCGTTACCTCCAAGTATGTCTCGTGTTCATAATAATTTTCATATATCTGTGCTTCATAAATATGTGAAAGACCCGAACCACGTTATTGAGTTAGAACCGGATGAGATAGCAAAAGACTTAACATACGAGGAGGTACCTGTCAAGATCTTGGATAGGAAGGAGCATGTCTTACGTACAAAGGTCATACCACAAGTCAAAGTTTTGTGGAGGAACCATGCTATTGAGGAAATGACACGGGAGTTGGAAACGAAATGAAAGCGAGGGTATCTCACCTTTTGAAAACACACAGCACGACGTCAATTTCGAGGATGAAATTTCATAAGGAGGGGAGGTTGTAAGACTTCAACTTATTATAAATGAAATTAAACTTCCTCTATTTATTATTTTGAAATAGTAAGGGTTGATTTGATTAATGTGGTTAGTTATGGGTAAAATGCGCAAATATTTCAAGTATACAAGTGGTTATAAAATATTCATTTTTATCGGAGAATATTCGTTTGGTCGTGGAATATTCTTACTGTCGGGGAATATTAAATTTACGGCCAATGACCTTGTGTGGGCCCCATAACGGAAAGTGATTGGATGAAGAAAACGACAAGTATAAGTTGTTTATAAATAACTGGCGTAGTTGTTAACAATAATCATTGTTGGAATACCCTATTGGTTAAAACACAAGAAGTACACTGCAGTATTGCACCAATTATTGATTCTTACGTAGGAAGGCACTACTCAATAATTGTTACAGTAATTACTATTCAATATTTTATTTTATTGATTCAATAATTGCTATGTTGATATTTTATATTATTGTTGTTTCAATAATTGTCATTACATAGTATTTTCCATTATCGGATCAATAATTCATATTATTTCAATAATATTATTAGATAACATTATTGGCAATGTCTAGAAAGTTTTGTCTAAGGAGAGGTTTGGTCACTTAATTTGGCGCCAGTAAGGAGAAATCCTTATTTGAAAGCCCCCTCTTCTGAGGAGAAACACTGGGTCACAAGATTGTGATTCTCGTAATATTATTTGTGAATAATTAATTATTGATTTATATTATAATAAAAAATATTTATTTTATGTGGATATAGGCGGAGAAAATTTTAATGTGACAATTGTTGAAAAATTAATATTTTATCTTTTTTGATAAAATAATTTATTTAAATATATTATTATATTTTAATAATATAATAATGGTGATATTTTTACAATGAATGTGGGATATATGAATATATGAGGAGGAAAAGTATTTTTGTTACTAAAAATATTTAAAACATGTTTTTCATGTTTGTGGACTATATTTTCGATTCGAAATTTGATTATAAATTTGTAAAATCGCCCGTTTGTGGATTTCGGTTAATTTCTGTTTGGAATTTGGAAAAACTTTCTTCTGCAAAGTTGTAGAGAATGAAATTTCCTATGGAAAGGACATAAGGTTCAAATTTTTTTGATAAAAGGGCTATGTATTATGAATTATTGAAGTTCCGAAATTTCAAAATAATTGATTTTTGAAGTTTTAAATATTTTTAATAAGAAAAACGTTTTTTTTTATTTAGGTGAGGTGGGTCACTCTTGGTGGCTGATGTTTTGAATCATATTATGTGTGCGTAAGAATTTCATAAATATATATTAATATTTTATTTAAATTTTTGCTTTGGTGTTCTAAGCATTTTCCTATAAATAGGGTGCTTAGGTTAGAATTGAAAATCACACCAGAAACTGAAGTTTTCTCTCTCTATATTATCGAGCGTATTCTTGTGAGTATTTTGATACTTTGAGTGTTGCTATACGGTGCAAGTTCCCTTCAGCACTATATCCGGTATTCCAGCTAGAAGTACAATCTTTTCAAGGTAAGGGATGTTATTTTCTTCTTAAATGATATTATTTTCTTCAATATCATTATGCCGAAATATTGGTTTGAACTTTTAATCAAATTTGAAACTTTTTGTGTCGGGGTTACTATTCACGATACAAAGACTATTTACGATATCGACACTATTCACTTATCATTTCAAGACTATTCATCAAAAAATGAAATTTTTTTTCCTTTTCGTCCAAAAATATATATTATGGATACTAACTTTGATTGTATCCATGTTTTGATCATTCTTGAATTTTACTCCACTATGATTATTTATGAGGTATTTTTGGACATGGATAAACCGAAATACGAATCCTTAATATTTATTCTTTTGTTTCACTGGATTCGTTTTCTTTAAAATATTTTTCATCATCCTCAGTCCTAAATGATGATATTATTGAATATCTTTGGCATGTAGTGCAAAGATTAATGTGATTTTATGATGAATATCTTTGGCTGTAATGATGTACAGGTGTTGAGATGAACATGATCAACTGATGAATATCTTTGGCCTGTAGTGCAAAGATGAATATTTGATTCCAGATGTATATTGATTGATGTTACAGGGATAAAATATTGATGATGGACTTTTAAATTCATAGATAATAGTAGAATTCATTCTCTACATAACTCATCTAATGAATTATTATTTTCGCTGCGAATATTGATCTGAAACTTGTTGTTTATTGTATTTATCAGATTTTTCCCTATTGAAGACTAACGATAATTTGTTCTATATTATCTTAGTCATAATATTCTTTACTGGACTAGTTGAGCTCACCCTTTTCCTTTTTGTTCCATTTTTTTCTCAGGAGGCGAGAATGTAGCGAGTTCTAGTCGGGGTGTGGAATGATGGTTATAGAAAGATGTTTTAGTAGTCCTCACTATTTTTGTAAAATAATGTACCAATAATTGTAATGAGGACTTATTTGGGTGTGAATATTGTCTAGACGGCAATATTTGTATTTAAACTCACAGTTTTCATGTTGTATTAATAAAGTTATAGTTGTTTCTGTACCATGTTATTGTCGACTCAAAATAGGTTATGTATACCTATTTTGGGGGCGTCACAATGATGACAATAATATAAGCATTAACCAAATGAAAACAAGGATAAATATTAAACACTTTAAATTTATCCAAATATTATCCATCACTTAAATAACTTATAATCTAATATTGTTAATATTATAACAATATTTTAATCACTTTTTAAACTTATAAATAATTTAATTTAATTGTTTACACTTTACCAAATAATGCATTTAATCATTCAAAAATGCATACTCATAAGATTTAATCACCAATGATCAAATCACTCATCAAAAATGTTCATATACCTTATATAGGATTTTCAAGTCCTAAAATCCTATTTACCAATTCATCAACTTCACATAACATATTTAACTCATATATCTGAAACTAAACCATTTTCATGAAAAATTACCAAATCAACTTATTATTTTTCTATCCTTTGTCCAAACATATATACATATATTTCATACACAACAAGTATTTTTTTTATAATTTTTCAACTCTCTTAAGTATTTTTCAAAAATTAATTTCTAATTAATTCCTTAAGAAATTAGCTTCCTCAAGTTTAACTCCAGAAATTCCCAAATCTTGGCAGTATCTTACACATGTTAACGTGAGCTTCCAGTTTAAATTTCATGGTCATCGGAGTTATAGAACTCCGGTTATAGCATTTTTCGTCGGAAAAACCTAATTATTGAAATGGTCATAACTTGCTCATTTTAAGTCGGAATGAGCTCATTTTTGGACAGGAGGTACTTTATACCATATATTTCCATGTCCCAAAAGGCCAAAATTTTTCTCACAAACTAAGTGGCCGAAAATGCCCTTTTAAATTTATGGGCAATAGCTTTTTTGGTACTTTGCAGTTTTTGACTCCTTTGCTAAAATAAGTCCACACAAAAATCTACAACACCTTTTCCAGTGATTCCACTTGGATAAGTTAGAAAACTCATAGATCTAACTCTAAAACTAGACCACACTCAAAAATTTGAAATATAATAGGAGACATGGTCAATTGAATTTCATGTTCCATATTCACCAAAATCTGATTTTCAACCCTTTGTGATTTCTAAGAAACTTTCATGTTTTCACATAATAACCAACATAATTCATCATAACACTTATTAATACTACATATATCCATGTTTTTCATCAGTCCAATGCTTTTATTATGACTTTCATCATAATCAACAGTCAAATGCTTATATTAAGAGTTTCATCATAATCCACATAAACAGATCATGCATGTGGTAATCCACATAGACAGGTTATTCCAACAGAATAATAAAGAATGGAATAACTAAAGAATTCACCATGCATGCAGTATGTGATATCGCACAGATGAGTTATTCCCAATAGAATAATAAAGAATGAAATAACTGAAGAATTCACCATGCATGCGGTACTTCGCATAGACAGGTTATTCCCAATAGAATAATAAATAGTGGAACCAGGTCATGCGTAAATGCACATGGACGTGATATTAAAGCGAATAATAAATAATAGAACTAGGTCATGCGTAAATGCATGCATGAGGATATTCGACAAAATAATAAATAATGGAACTGTGTCAAAGTAAATTGCACCCAATGAGGATGTTCCAATGTAATAATAAAGAATGGAATAACAATGAGAATTTCACCATGTATGCGGTACTTGCGCATGACAAAGTTATTCCAACATAGTAATAAAGAATGGAATAATGAAGAATTTCACCATGTATACGGTGATCAGATAAACAAAAGTTATTCCAACAAAATAATAAGAAATGGAATAATGAAGTTCTCTTCATGAATACGAAAAAAATATTACCCCTTACGAATAAACAACAAATAATATCCCTTAAAGTACAACAAATAATATCCCTTACCTTATAAAGAAGAGTACTCCGACGGTAGAATGGAATATACTTGAAAAAACTTGACTTACGCTCAAAGCTTCTTAAAACTCTAAAGAAATACGCCAAGATTATAAAAGAGAATTCTCAACTTACGGGTGTGATTTCAATTCTAACTAAGCATCCTATTTATAGGAAAATAGAAAGGATACTATGCAATAAAATAATATATATATCTTTATATATATATATATATTATTTAAAATCTAATAAAATAATTAACTTTATAAAAGTATTTTGTTTATATAAAAAGATTTTTACTATGCAAACACTATGCATAATAAAATATATTATATTCTAATTATTGTCTAATAAAATAAATAACTTTATAAAAGTATTATGTTTTATATAAAAAATTTTACTTTACTGCAAAATACTATGCGAGCCTTTAATTATGCAAAACACTATGCATAATAAAATATAATATATTCTAATTATTGTCTAATAAAACAAATAACTTTATAAAAGTATTTCATTTATATAAAAGTTTTTCATTTTTATTACATTAATAATACTAATAAAACAAAATTTATTATATATATATATATATATATATAAACTTTCGTGACTTCATAAAAAGACACCTCAATATATTTAACAACATTTATCATCATTATTATAATTCACAATATTAATCGACCAAGTCGTTCCCAGGAAAGAGGGGGCTTTCCAATAAGGATTTCTCCCTATTGGCGGACAATTAGGTGACCAAACATCTCCTTGGCAGAACTTCTAGTCATCGTTAATATCGCAAATAATAATATTAATAACTTTGTTATCTCAATTATTGATTTAATAATATATAAAATATCGACAATAATTGAATCAAATAACGTGAGATACTATGCAACAATTATTGTAGCAATAATTGAACAAAACTGAGTGACTTCTCACATAAGCATCAATAATCAATACGTGTGCTATTATGCAATCACGCGTATTACTGTACTTTTAACACCGGGTGTTTCAACAGTTAATGGTAAAACTTCCGCCGTTATTTTTATAAAAATATTTTTATCATTTTCTCAATCAAATGATAATAATTTAATTGTGGGTTCATTAATGATGATGATCGCATTAATATTCTAGTTAAAAAGAATATTCCCCGACCAATCGAATATTATATAACAACTTGCATACTTTACAAAATTTATAAATACTATCCACAATTATAACATTATCTCAAATCCACACCATAATATTCAAAAAAAATATTTCGAGAAAATTAAATCTTTATTCGTAAAATTTGGGGTTTTACAATCTCCCCTCCTTATGAAATTTTGCCCTCGAAATTTACGTACGTACCTGGTATGTCGAAGAGGTGAGGATACCTTGACTTCATTTCAAATTCTAACTCTTGAGGTATAACCTTTAAGTGTTGAATACGATCCTTCTTATCCAAGATTTTAACACGTATCTCCTCATACGTTATATCTTCTGCTATATCGTCTAGTTCCAATTTAATAATGTGGTTCGGGTCATCCACATATTTATGTAACATCGATACGTTAAAAACATTATGAACACGCGACATACTTGGCGGTAAAACGAGTCTATAGCCACAGTTCCTACTCGATCGAGGATTTCAAATGGGCCAATTAAATCGAGGGTTGAGATTTTCTCTTCAAAGAACTCTTGCTTTTAAAATAACGTCCTCTTGAACCTTCTTCTTCAGATTCATCACTCACAGGTCTATAGCTTTAGCGACTTTAACATTATTCGACTAAAGTCGCTAGAGTCTCTAATCATATATTCGTTATCTTCACGTAGGTTCGTATATTCATACTCGTAAATGGATACGATCTTCTACTCAACACGTCAGCTACCACGTTCGCTTTTCCACGATGGTATTGAATGGTTGTAACCTTCAACAGCTCGAGCCATCACCTTTGGCACATTATACGTTCATTTTGGGTGAAGAAATATATACTTGAAGGGTTTTAGAAATGGGTTTTGTACTGGGGTCAATACAAAATTCGATTTCACGCTCTAGGGGTAGGCTAAGAAGTCTTCAAGAATACGTTAAGAAATTTATTAACAATAGAAATATCATTTAAAACTGTGACTCTCATCCAAGACTTAGATAGCACGTCACATTGATACCTATCAACTTGTCATCGTCATTCACGACATCGCCTACAGAAAGTCTGGCTTCGGTGCATTCCACACAAGGAAGTCAACAATGAAAGGATCGGGGCTCTTTACTTATGGCTTGATATAACAGTGATTAACTTTAGTGGTTTGGTTGCTTGAATTCGCATAACAGGTTGGTTAGGAATATAAAAGTTAACAACCTTACGAAAATCATGATGAGTAGTTAACCAATCGATTCTTAAAATCACTTCAAAAGCAAGTATTTTTAAAGAGATAAGATCGACAGGTAACGTGAAAGTGTCGATTTGAATCAAACAAGATTTATAAATAGTGAATATAACGAAGGTTTCTCCTAACAGAGTTTCAACAGTTAAGTCAAAGTCTAATTTCTCAAGAGCCAAGTTCAAACATTGAACACAACTAGGTGAAATAAAGAGTAGGTAGAATCAGTATCGAATAAGGTATAGACTTTGCAAGAGTTTATAATTAACTTACCTGTAATAACTTCGTTTGGTTTCCTCAATAAACGCTCTCACTTAAACTACCAAATTTTGACTTGCTATAGAGTACATTCCACCCTTAATTGCTTCGTCACATTCCTGATCCATGATTTGAATCATTATTCTCTGATCCATATCGAATTGGGGTTGACCGCTCTGCACAGGGTAATTCTGAATTCGATGTTGGATTCTCCCAATTGCTATCCAAAAAGAAAATCCATTTCATCTATTTTGGCCTTATTGGATGGGACGTCTTTTTCTACAATATCTACGCGTCGTTCAGCTTTTACCCATGCATCATCTATTCTCCTTCGTTCAGTTGTTTCTTCTTTCATCAGAACTTTGATTATAGCATTCTCAGATTCCAGCTCTAATATCTTATACTCTGCCAAAGAGTTTTTCTGTTCAAGAATCGCACATCGGGTAACACAATTTTGAATTGTTACATCTCTTTGCTCCATGACCACCTGCCATTCTTCAGCCCGCTCTTCTAACTCATGAACACGATTTTGTAATTCTAAATTTATATCATAAAATTCTTCTAATAAATTCTCCTCAGGTTCCTCTTCTTCCTCTCTCTCACCGCTACCTCTACTCTGCAACTAGCAGCTCTGTGCAACTATTAGTTCTTCACTCACCACGTAGATATCTCTAATTTCTTCTTCGTCTGACATCACATTAACCTGGTTAGTGATTAAAGGTGTCTCAACGATCTCATGTGCTTCATTGCTTATCTCAATATTTTTGGATTCCATTTTCAAATACAACCACAAAACAAGGGTTAATTAACATATCAAATATTATCCCTATACTCTGACCGACCAATTAAATACCAAATAAAATTAGGTAGGTCATACTAGCGAAAAGAATTTCAAATCTCCCTCCTAGTTCTTATCTCACATCTCAGCCAGGGATCATATCCCTAAGCTTTGATACCAACTGTGACGCCCCCAAAATATGTATACATCACCCATCTTGGGTCGCCAGATACAAGGTACTGAATATAAATACAAACTAATTATACAACAGTCGTGTAAAATACGACAAAACATAAACTGAGAGTTTTAATAAGAATATTATCATCTAGACAATATCCACACTCAATGGAGTCCTCATTACATTTATTGTCACACTACTTAACAAAATAGTGAGGACTACTAATGCTATCATCTGGACCATCATTCCGTTCCCCGACTCGTCCAAGCTATATTCTCATTTCCTGAAGAGAACAGTGAAAGAAAGGGTGAGCTCAACTAGCCCAGTAAGAAATATTATGACTAAGATAATGCAGAATAAATTATCATTAGTCTTTAACAATGTTAAACTGATAAAATACAATGGACATCAAGTTTAACTGTAGCGGAACAAACAATCCATTAGAAGAGTCAAGTAGAGCATAAAATCTACTATCTTCTATGATTTAAAAATATTTTCATAAACTTTATCGCTCAGACTCACCTTAATAAATAAACCACATCATTTCTATACCACGGCCAAGGATATTCATGTAATCATCAATGGTCATGATTATACTGAATAATCCCTGGTCATAATCATACCAACAACTGTCCACCAATGAACTACAGGCCAATGAGGACTTTTACCACATCATTCGATACATTACGATCATAATTATACCGAATAATCTCTGGTCATAATCATACCAAGTCCATCTCTGCACGTAAGCCAAAGATGACTTTCATCACAATATAAGCATGAGGATGATGACAATAATATAAGCATTAATCAAACGAAAACAAAGATAAATATTAAAGACTTTAAATTTATCCAAATATTATCCATCACTTAAATAACTCATAATCTAATATTGTTAATATTATAACAATATTTTAATCACTTCTTAAACTTATAAACAATTTAATTTAATTGTTTACACTTTACCAAATAATGCATTTAATCATTCAAAAATGCCATACTCATAAGATTTCATCATCAATGATCAAATCATTCATCAAAAATCTGCATATACCTTATATAGGATTTTGAAGCCCTAAAATCCTATTTACCAATTCTTCAACTTCATATAACATATTTAACTTATATGTTTGAAACTAAATCATTTTCATGAAAAATTACCAAATCAACTTATTATTTTTCTATCCTTTGTCCAAACATATATACATATATTTCATACACAACAAGTATTTTTTTTTTATAATTTTTCAACTCTCTTAAGTATTTTTCAAAAATCAATTTCTAATTAATTCCTTAAGAAATTAGCTACCTCAAGTTTAACTCCAGAAATTCCCAAATCTTGGCAGGATCTTACACATGTTAACGTGAGCTTCCAGTTTAAATTTCTTGGTCATCGGAGTTATAGAACTCTAGTTATAGCATTTTTTGTCGAAAAAACCTAAATATTGAAATGGTCATAACTTGCTCATTTTAAGTCGGAATGAGCTCATTTTTGGACAGGAGGTACTTTATACCATATATTTCTATGTCCCAAAAGGCCGGAATTTTTCTCACAAACTAAGTGGCCGAAAATGCTCTTTTAAATTTATGGGCAGTAGCTTTTTTGGTACTTTGCAGTTTTTGACTCCTTTGCTAAAATCAGTCAACACGAAAATCTACAACACATTTTCCAGTGATTCCACTTGGATAAGTTAGAAAACTCATAGATCTAACTCTAGAACTGGACCACACTCAAAAATTCAAAATATAATAGGAGATATGGTCAATTGAATTTCATGTTCCATATTCACCAAAATCTAATTTTCAACCCTTTGTGATTTCTAAGAAACTTTCATGTTTTCACATAATAACCAACATAACTCATCATAACACTTACTAATACTACATATACCCATGATTTTCATCAGTCCAATGCTTTTATTATGACTTTCATCATAATCAACAGTCCAATGCTTATATTATGACTTTCATCATAATCTACGTAAACAGATCATTTTCACAATTTAATAAGCAATGAATACAAAGGATCATTTACCATGCATGTGGTAATCCACATAGACAGGTTATTCCAACAGAATAATAAAGAATTGAATATTTGAAGAATTCACCATGCATGCGGTACATCGAATAGACAGGTTATTACCAACAGAATAATAAAGAATGAAATAACTAAAGAATTCACCATGCATGCGGTACTTTGCATAGACAGGTTATTCCCAACAGAATAATAAAGAATGAAATAACTGAAGAATTCACCATGCATGCAGTATGCATAGACAGAAAAGTTATTCCCAGCGTAATTAATAAATAATGGAACTGTGTCATGCAGAACGCACGATGTGATATTCCGGCGAATAATAAATAATGGAACCAGTCATGCGTAAATGCATGCAGGACAGGATATTACAGCGAATAATAAATAATGGAACTAGGTTGGCAAAATTCGCAAGCAGGATGTTCCAAATGAATAATAAAGAATGGAATAACAACGAGAATTTCACCATGTATGCGGCAGACTTTGATGTATGAGTTATTCTTATTAGGTTTGTAATATTCATAACGCAATCAAATTGCAAAAAAAGTGCTAAGCGTGTAAAATCGAGTTTAAAAATTTACAAACCATATACCCGGATCATCCTTTATGCACAATTATTAATTAAGCGAAAAGATAAAGAATAAATCATACCCTTGAAGATCGAGCTTCCTCGTGTACAAGTTCACCTCCAAATCCTTTCGCGTTCAATCTTGAATCCACCGGGTTTGGTTCCTTCCTTTGATCGGCGTTAGCCACCCAAATGTTTGGCCTCTCAGAGGTGATCCACCGAGGAAGAATAAAATTCAAGAAGATGGGTGTTATGGCTAACCCTAGTTTTTATCTCTATAGAAAAGGCATACTCTCCCAACAATTGGAATTATTACGTATGTTAAAAATCAACAACCCATCACACCCATAATAAGACTCCTCTTATTTATAGATGTGGGCAACCCACCTTAACAATTAAGGAATTGGGTTTTAATTAATTAATTCTTTTAATTAATTAAGCTCCCTAATCTTATTAGGGATAATTAATTAAACTCCTTTAACTAATTTTCCTTTCTAATCCAATTAGGAATAAATGAGAGTACTTATATTAAATTAATTCCTAAACTCTTTTAGAAATTAAAATAATAATAATTGTAATAATATTAATAAGACTCCTCTTATTAATTTATATTTAATATTTCTAAAATATTAAATAATAAATATTAAGCTATTTAATTTATTCTATCACCATAGATTAAATTAAATATACATAACATATTATTACGATTATGCCATTTACTTCTTTAAATAATTATTCTTCCTTTTATGGTGTGACCCTTTAGGTTCTCCATATTAAACCTAGGTTGTGAATAAATCAATTAGAACAATTCTAATCTTATTTAAATAAATAAATTAAACAATTAATTTATTTAAATAATATTTATTCTACAATAGGATAAGCCTCCTAGCGATCAACGACTTTCCGGATAATATAGATTTCAACATTAATCATTAAAGAACCTTTGAGTAAATAGTTACCGTACAATTCAATCCTTCCACCATCTGATGTCCCAATTAAATATAAGACATGGAATTCTTTGTCAAGTCTTATTTTATTTAATTATATGTATTTCGACTCTTAAATGCACAACTCAAATAATGCAAATTAGAAACTCCTTTCTAATTTCATTACGCTTCGCCAAGGACTCTTTGGGTTGTCATTTATCGAATCACATAGGACATTTCTCTTCTTTTATTAGAAGTGGTAGATTCTTTATTGATCATACATTATCTCCATGTATACAACTTATTATACCCAAGCATACCCTTTGATATACCCTAAGGGTCTTAAGGAATAAGTTAAAGTATAACTCATCATACACAAGATACTATGATGATCTCAAGTCCAAGGATTACTTGTCTTACTATCACTACAGAATTCCTATTGTGCAAATAAAACTCCATTAGGTATTCCTTAGCGAGCCACGTTCGGTGAACTTATTCTCTAATAAGCACCTACATACTTGCTTTAGTGTCTCCACACAAATGATCATGAGATCAATCATCCTCATCCAATGAGCAAGCAGCGTATGTACCAATCTATCCAGGATTCACTAATCCCCAATTTAGTAATCCAACGATTGGGAACTATTTTAGTTTTAAGCTTTCTAAGAATTTAGATCTCATTAGAATGATCATCATCATTATTCTAAAAGCATTGCTTAAAACTATGGGTTTATCACATATTGTAAAAACAAGATCATGTAGATAATTAAAAGCCTTTAATAAATTAATACTTTTTATTAATAAATGAATAAGATTGTTACAAAGTATATGCTTTATCATCAAACATGATTGGCTTGTGTGCATACTACTTTCAATCTCCCACTTGCACTAAAGCCAATCGTCATGGTATCTCATACTCTTCTTCTCTAAGTGGCGATTATCCTGCTTTGTTGGATAAGCTTTAGTTAATGGATATGTAATGTTGTTCTTGAGAGTCCACTATCTCTATAGTGATTTCCCATCTTTCAATGATTCTAATAATCAAATGAAAGTGCCACAACACATGTTTAGATCCAAGATGAGATTTAGGAACTATTCTAGTTACGTAATGAACTTTCAATCCAAACAATCAACTTGCGACTTCATTTATAGCTATATACTTTGTCTTTATCACTAAACCGGCAACTCTTTCTTTGTTTGGAACCTTTCCATTCAACGCACCTTTGTTCAAGATAACGCTTTACCTTAAAGTGGATTTTCTTCGTCGTCTTGGTGCATGCGAAAAAACTTGAGTCCATTAAGCCCTCTAGTTTTAATTTAGACCCACCATGAATATGATCACATCCTTAGTGCTTGGGTTAAGAACTTTAAGATGTTTTCAGCGTCTTACGGTGATCTTCTCTCGAATATGACCGATCGACATCGGTCTCGTATATTTCATTGCATACATGATAGTTACTCATGTGATCTCTCTTTTTGAGAGTGCGTGGGGACTATTAAGAGATACACTCCATAGCTCATCGACATGAGACATCTCTTGGAGTTTGCCATGCTAAACGACTTTAGCATCAAATGAATATACGTTCCTTGGGTTAAGTCGAGCATCCTCTTGTATCTATCTATATAGATCTTATCCCCAATTAAGATACTCGTCCCAAACCATTCATGGAGGAATGTTTAGACAACTTTATCATTACTGATTGTAGCATTAGTATGTCATTCCTTATCCGTAGTATATCAACATATAATATTAGGAATGTCACGACGCTCCCACTGACCCTTTTGTACACACTAGAAGTCTTACCTCATCGAATGTAACTCTGGATCATCATCTTCTATGATGCGTACCTCATCATCATCATCCATGATGAATCCATACCTCCTAGGTATCTTCGGTACTATTCCAGATTTACGATTCGGTTGTGGTACAATAGGTCTATCTACAGGTTCCTCTTATTTGACTTATAGTATTTTGTGGTTCTTGAGCTCTTCAAGATCTATTATTCTCCCACTAGCCCCTTCAATGATAAACACCTTTATCTTAGAAGGCAGCGTGTTTCGTAACAAACACTTTTTGTTAAGTAGAATTATAGAACATATACCCTAAACTTACTTTAGGATGTCCCACAAATCTGTACATGTCAAATTTTGTCCCAAGCTTATCCTTTGAAACCTTTTCACATAAGTTGGACAACCCCTTATCTTAACATACTTAAGATTAGGAATCCTCACATCCATAACTTTTATGGAGTCTTGGAAATGGATTTTGAGGTTACCATTTTCGTGAGATATGCGACCATTTCTAGGACATTATCCCGGAAGGATCTTTGGAATGTCGGTAAAATCATTATGGATCGTACCATGTCCAACAAGGTATGATTTTCCTTTTAGATACATGAATCAATTATTGCGTATCGGGATGTGTCCATTATGAGAAAACCATTTGATATGATCTAGAAACTTATTGCACAAGTATTTATTCCTTGATCTAATCAAAGAATCTTAATACTTTGTCAATTTGTTTCATTTGAATTCTTTGAACCTTTCAAATAATTCACACTTGTATTCAACAAATACATACATTCAACTCTTTGAATGATCATCTCATTTTCTTATACTAATTTTTTCAATATGCAAAATTATTTTCATGTAAGTCAAGTATACAAAATCCATTAAGTAATATTTCAGTTCTATACAAAACATTATTATTATAAATAGAACAACAATTGTTCTTAATTATAATACCAAAAATTTTATTGTCCAACAATAAAATGGAAATAATATTTTTAACAAGAATTGGAATACAATAACAACTTATTGACTTAATAGATTTGCCCGTAGGCATTGCTAAACTATAAGTTCCTATGGTTAATGCAGCAACCTTTGCTTCATTTTCCACACATAGGATTACTTATATTTGTTTAGCTTTCTACTTCTGCTTGGTCCCTTCATAAATCTATATTTATGATAACCAAAGTCGGTATCCAATACCCAAGTAGAACCTTGACTTAAAGAAAAATTTATTTTAAATCATGAACAAATTTGTATTATGTAGAAACTTCACTAAGCTTCTTTGGTTAGCCTCTGCAAGATGCTTCTCATGATTTCCTTCCGAGTGTCCAGGCTTATTGCAGTGGAAGCAAACTCCTTTGCTATCCGTATCAGTTTTATTCTTATTATCCTTTGTTTTTGCCTTTTCTATATACCTTCTTAGAATCTTTCTTCTTTTCAGAAGATCCTTTGGCCCCTACCAGTAAGACATGGTCTTTCTTGGTTGGAAAGTGACTCTCAACATTTTTCAACATGTTAAGCAAATCAGTGAGACTGATATCTAGCTTGTTCATATATGAAAATTCACAACAATTGTGAAAGGAGTTAAGGGAGTGAGTGCAAGATCAAATCTTGGCTCAACTCTCCATCCATGACAAAACCAGTTGTCCTAATTGATCAATTAAATTGATTATGTTAAGAACTTTTATACATCTATAGTGCCATTGGCCATTCTAGATCGGAAGAGCTCCTTAGATATCTGATATCTATTAGTCCTACTTTCCTCACCATCAACTACTTGATGTGCAGGAATATAGTAGAAGTATCCATAGTTTCATCTTGTGGCGAAGCTCGTTACTCGTGGATCTGAGCATGATGCATTGAGCCAATTGTGCATCATCTTGCCACTTTCTAAAAGTAGCAATGTCTTCCTCAGAGGCATTGTCTGCAACCATTGCAGGGATAGGCGTATTAAGGACATAAGATAGCTTTTCAGCTATGAGAACTATTCTCAAATTCCTTAACCAATCCGTTTAATTAGATCCAGGTTAATTTAGCATCTAATATGCTTTCTGTGATGATAGTAATTTTAGACATTGTAAAATTACGTAAATGAATTTGTAATTAACAACATTTTAACATACATTCTTTTATTAATTACCAAAATAAATTAGGTCTTGTTTTAAATTGGTATCTCCCACTATTTTCTTCAAACTATATTACCCTCACTTATATAGTTTGGCAAAATCTAATTAAAGATTTGCTAGTGAGAATAAGGATCCCATTTCAAATGTATATAGCCTTGTGGTGACACAACAAACTATATATAAATAAATAGGTAGACAACTTTTGTCAATTACATCAACTATGCAACTCCTTGTATTTTGCCTCTTAGATTATTTTGATCAGTGGTGGCACATCCAGAATCAAAATTATCCAAGTTAAGTCCGACCTAGCACTCTATATATTCAAAAAGAAAAATATCATCCTTGTGGTGACACAACAAAACAATATTGTTCAATTTTCTTTATAAGCATCAAATGTGATAAATTAACATTTTAAATACTTAATACTTGCCTTGTGGTGACACAACAAACTCATATTAAATATTTAATACTCTATTAATTTTATCATGCTAGAAAGCTGACGTTCGATATTCAAATATCTTTGAACGCTAGGACTTAATATAAAAATTGAGGGGTTTGTTATTAATTTGTCTCATCTTGTTTAGCGCATGCACATATATATATATAAAATACGCGTCGTATATTAATGAACATACGACATGTTTGCATAATATATAATATATATATATATAGTATAAGCATGCACATATAGAATACTATATTCTACCTAGATTGATTATGGACTTTTATTCTAGTTTGGTTCACTAGAGCCACCAAGTGAACCAAAAGGTCAAACCCTTAGGGTGCAAGAAATAATATTTAAATATAACTATTACATTTAAACCCGGGCTCTATTACAAACGGGTCTTCAAGCGCTTCTTGTCCCTTGATCTCCAATTCTTCAAAATAATTCTAACTATTCCTATTACAAAACTATTTAAAATAAATAGAAACCTTGATCGTGATCGAGGGGAAGTACATAGGAGGAGATAGAATTTACATTAAGAAAAATTAGAGAAGGCAGTGCATGAGACCCCATTTAATAAAACCCATACATTCATGCATCCAACTAAAATAAAATCCAATCAGTTGGTCGATAGTCCATAATCAATCCCATTTATTATCATACACATCACCATATGCATAAATAAATAAATAATAATAATAAACATTTAATATATATATTGATATCATTTAATGGGCAAATTTAGTTAGTATAAAATCTATTTTTGAATCAAAATAAACTCCTTTATTTTAATCAAATTTAAATCAAAATAAAACTATTTTATTTTAATTTATCTAATTTTGAATAAAATAAACTATTTTATTTTAATCAAAATCTTTAATCAAAATAAACTCCTTTATTTTAATTAATTATGGAATCCAATTCCATGTAAAAAAATCTTTAATTAAAATAAACTTTTATTTTAATTAATTATGGAATCCAATTCCATATAAAAAAATCTTTTATTAAAGGAAACACGGATATTCTTTCCTATTCACAAATAAACTCTTTTATTTTGAATAATATGAAATCTTATTCCATATTTAAATAAACTCTTTTATTTAAGGAAATTAGGATTCTCTTTCCTATTCACAAATAAACTCCTTTATTTTAGGAAAAATAAAATCCAATTTCAACTTCAATTAGTTATCATGGAATCCAATTCCAACTCTAATTAGTTAGCATAAAATTTAATTTTAAAATTAAAATAAACCTTTTATTTTAAGATTAAAATAAACCTTTTATTTTAAAATTAAAATAAACTTTTATTTTAAGATTAAAATAATTATATATATATATATAATATTCAATTTTAAAATTAAAATAAACTCCTTTTATTTTAATATTAAAATAAACTTTTATTTTAAAATTAAAATAAACATTTTATTTTAATTATAAAATAATTATTAAGAATATAATATATATATATATATATATATCCAAATATATATATATATATATCCGAATATATATATATATATATATAATAATAATAACCGAAATCCTGTTTTATACATATAGCAATGCATTTAGTGTACTTCGTATGCTATGTGTAACATACACACACATCTGGATTTCTAATATATAGGATTACTCGATTTCCGTGCCCCTTGTTATTTCATGTATGCTAACATTGCTTTCCTGTTGCTTTTCATTATTCGGCCAAAGAAACCTTTCTTGTAATCTTGCTATTAATCACGTGGCCAGCTGCTACCTTTTGACCGAATAGCACACACATTTTCTATATAGCACATTAACAGCAAAAACCGAACAGACCTTTTTTTTTTTTTTTTTTTTTTTTATACATTAAAATTATGCCCAATTAAATTGTTCTAAACACATATCAATATACATATCAAATATGAACAATTAATAATTCGCATAAAGGTTTGGCTCTGATACCACTGTTAGGTTTGTAATATTCATAACGCAATCAAATTGCAAAAAAGTGCGGAAGCGTGTAAAATCAGAGTTTAAAAATTTACAAACCATATACCAGGATCATCCTTTATGCACAATTATTAATTAAACGAAAAGATAAAGAATAAATCATACCCTTGAAGATCGAGCTTCCTCAGGTACAAGTTCACCTCCAAATCCTTTCGCGTTCAATCTTGAATCCACCGGGTTTGGTTCCTTCCTTTGATCAACGTTAGCCACCCAAATGTTTGGCCTCTAGAGGTGATCCACCAAGGAAGAATAAAATTCAAGAAGATGGGTGTTATGGCTAACCCTAGTTTTCTATCTCTATAGAAAAGGCATACTCTCCCAACAATTGGAATTATTACGTATGTTGAAAAATCAACAACCCATCACACCCATAATAAGACTCCTCTTATTTATAGATGTGGGCAACCCACCTTAACAATTAAGGAATTGGGTTTTAATTAATTAATTCTTTTAATTAATTAAGCTCCCCTAATCTTATTAGGGATAATTAATTAAACTCCTTTAACTAATTTTCCTTTCTAATCCAATTAGGAATAAATGAGAGTACTTATATTAAATTAATTCCTAAACTCTTTAGAAATTAAAAAATAATAATAATTGTAATAATATTAATAAGACTCCTCTTATTAATTTATATTTAATATTTCTAAAATATTAAATAATAAATATTAAGCTATTTAATTTATTCTATCACCATAGATTAAATTAAATATACATATATATATTATTACGATTATGCCATTTACTTCTTAAATAATTATTCTTCCTTTTATGGTGTGACCTTTTAGGTTCTCCATATTAAATGGGTTGTGAATAAATCAATTAGAACAATTCTAATCTTATTTAAATAAATAAATTAAACAATTAATTTATTTAAATAATATTTATTCTACAATAGGGATAAGCCTCCTAGCGATCAACGACTTTCCGGATAATATAGATTTCAACATTAATCATTAAAGAACCTTTGAGTAAATAGTTCTGCAAATACAATTCAATCCTTCCACCATCTGATGTCCCAATTAAATATAAACATGGAATTCTTGTCAAGTCTTATTTTATTTAATTATATGTATTTCGACTCTTAAATGCACAACTCAAATAATGCAAATTAGAAACTCCTTTCTAATTTCATTACGCTCGCCAAGGACTCTTTGGGTTGTCATTTATCGAATCACATAGGACATTTCTCTTCTTTTATTAGAAGTGGTAGATTCTTTATTGATCATACATTATCTCCATGTACAACTTATTATACCCAAGCATACCCTTTGATATACCCTAAGGGTCTTAAGGAATAAGTCAAAGTATAACTCATCATACACAAGATACTATGATGATCTCAAGTCCAAGGATTACTTGTCTACTATCACTCTGAGGAATTCCTATTGACGAGCAAATAAAACTCCATTAGGTATTCCTTAGCGAGCCACGTTCGGTGAACTTATTCTCTAATAAGCACCTACATACTTGCTTTAGTGTCTCACACAAATGATCATGAGATCAATCATCCTCATCCAATGAGCAAGTTAACGTATGTACCAATCTATCCGGATTCACTAATCCCCAATTTAGTAATCCAACGATTGGGAACTATTTTAGTTTTAAGCTTTCTAAGAATTTAGATCTCATTAGAATGATCATCATCATTATTCTAAAAGCATTGCTTAAAACTATGGGTTTATCACATATTATAAAACAGTATCATGTAGATAATTAAAAGCCTTTAATAAATTAATACTTTTTATTAATAAATGAATAAGATTGTTACAAAGTATATGCTTTATCATCAAACATGATTGGCTTGTGTATACTACTTTCAATCTCCCACTTGCACTAAAGCCGATCGTCATGGTATCTCATACTCTTCTTCTCTAAGTGGCGATTATCCTGGCATTGGATAAGCTTTAGTTAATGGATATGTAATGTTGTTCTTGAGAGTCCACTATCTCTATAGTGATTTCCCATCTTTCAATGATTCTAATAATCAAATGAAAGTGCCACAACACATGTTTAGATCCAAGATGAGATTTAGGAACTATTCCTAGTTACGTAATGAACTTTCAATCAAACAATCAACTTGCGACTTCATTTATAGCTATATACTTTGTCTTTATCACTAAACCAAAGAACTCTTGCTTTATTTGGAACCTTTCCCATTCTTTGCACCCTTTGTTCAAGATAACGCTTTACCTTAAAGTGGATTTTCTTCGTCGTCTTAGTGCATGTCTCGAAAAACTTGAGTCTGCATTAAGCCCTCTAGTTTTAATTTAGACCCACCATGAATATGATCACATCCTTAGTCTTGGGTTAAGAACTTTAAGATGTTTTTCAACGCTCTTACAAGTGATCTTCTCGAATAATATTACCGATCGACATCGGTCTCGTATATTTCATTGCATACATGATAGTTACTCATGTGATCTCTCTTTTTGGAGTCTGTGGGGACTATTAAGAGATACACTCCATAGCTCATCAACATGAGACATCTCTTGGAGTTTGCCATGCTAAACGACTTTAGCATCAAATGAATATATCGTTCCTTGGGTTAAGTCGAGCATCCTCTTAAATCTATCTATATAGATCTTATCCCCAATTAAGATACTCGTCCCCAAACCATTCATGGAGGAATGTTTAGACAACTTTATCATTCTTGATTGTAGCATTAGTATGTCATTCCTTATCCGTAGTATATCAACATATAATATTAGGAATGTCACGGCGCCCCACTAACCCTTTGTACACACTAGAAGTCTTACCTCATCGAATGTAACTCTAGATCATCATCTTCTATGATCGTACCTCATCATCATCATCCATGATGAATCCATACCTCTAGGTATCTTGATACTTATTCATTTACGATTTGATTTGTGGTACAATAGGTCTATCTACGGGTTCCTCTTATTTGACTTATAGTATTTTGTGGTTCTTGAGCTCTTCAAGATCTATTATTCTCCACTAGCCCCTTCAATGATAAACACCTTTATCTTAGAAAGGCGTGTTTCGTAACAAACACTTTTTGTTAAGTAGAATTATAGAACATATACCCTAAACTTACTTTAGGATGTCCCACAAATCTGTACATGTCAAATTTTGTCCCAAGCTTATCCTTTGAAACCTTTTCACATAAGTTGGACAACCCCTTATCTTAACATACTTAAGATTAGGAATCCTCCCTGTCCATAACTTTTATGGAGTCTTGGGGCCGGATTTTGAGGTTACCATTTTCGTAGATATGCAGCCATTTCTAGGACATTATCCCAGAAGGATACTGGAATGTCGGTAAAATCATTATGGATCGTACCATGTCCAACAAGGTATGATTTTTCCTTTTAGATACATGAATCAATTATTGCGTATCAGGATGTGTCCATTATGAGAAAACCATTTGATATGATCTAGAAACTTATTGCACAAGTATTTATTCCTTGATCTAATCAAAGAATCTTAATACTTTGTCAATTTGTTTCATTTCTGAATTCTTTGAACCTTTCAAATAATTCACACTTGTATTTCAACAAATACATACATTCAACTCTTTGAATGATCATCTCATTTTCTTATACTAATTTTTTCAATATGCAAAATTATTTTCATGTAAGTCAAGTATACAAAATCCATTAAGTAATATTTCGATTCTATACAAAACATTATTATTATAAATAGAACAACAATTGTTCTTAATTATAATACCAAAAATTTTATTGTCCAACAATAAAATGGAAATAATGTTTCTAAAGAATTGGAATACAATAACAACTTATTGACTTAATAGATTTGCTCGTAGGCATTGCTAAACTATAAGTTTCTATGGTTAATGCAAGCAACCTTTGCTTCATTTTCCACACATAGGATTACTTATATTTGTTTAGCTTTCTACTACGCTTGGTCCTTCATAAATCTATATTTATGATAACCAAAGTCGGTATCCAATACCCAAGTAGAACCTTGACTTAAAGAAAAATTTATTTTAAATCATGAACAAATTTGTATTGTAACCGAAACTTCACTAAGCTTCTTTGGTTAGCCTCTCGCAAGATGCTTCATGATTTCCTTCCGATTGTCGAGGGCTTATTGCGGTGGAAGCAAACTCCTTTCTTTATCCGTGTCGAGTTTTATTCTTATTATCCTTTGTTTTTGCCTTTTCTATATACCTTCTTAGAATCTTTCTTCTTTTTCGGAAGATCCTTTGGCCCTACCAAGAAGACATGGTCTTTCTTGGTTGGAAAGTGACTCTCAACATTTTTCAACATGTTAAGCAAATCAATTGAGAGGCGATATCTAGCTTGTTCATATGAAAAATTCACAACAATTGTGAAAGAGTCAGGGAGTGAGTGCAAGATCAAATCTTGGCTCAACTCTCCATCCATGACAAAACCGGTTGTCCTAATTGATCAATTAAATTGATTATGTTAAGAACTTTTTATCTGTATTTATAGTGCCATTGGCCATTCTAGATCGGAAGAGCTCCTTAGATATCTCGATATCTATTAGTCCTACTTTCCTCACCATCAACTACTTGATGTGCGGGAATATAGTAGAAGTATCCATAGTTTCATCTTGTATTTCAAGCTCGTTACTTTCGTGGATCGAGCATGATGCATTGAGCCAATTTGTGCATCATCTTGCCACTTTCTAAAAGTAGCAATGTCTTCCTCGAGGCATTATGCGCAACCATTCTTGAGGATAGGCGTATTAAGGACATAAGATAGCTTTTGACTATGAGAACTATTCTCAAATTCCTTAACCAATCCGTTTAATTAGATCAGGTTAATTTAGCATCTAATATGCTACTTGATGATGATAGTAATTTTAGACATTGTAAAATTACGTAAATGAATTTGTAATTAACAACATTTTAACATACATTCTTTTATTAATTACCAAAATAAATTAGGTCTTGTTTTAAATTGGTATCTCCCACTATTTTCTTCAAACTATATTACCCTCACTTATATAGTTCGGCAAAATCTAATTAAAGATTTGCTAGTGAGAATAAGGATCCCATTTCAAATGTATATAGCCTTGTGGTGACACAACAAACTATATATAAATAAATAGGTAGACAACTTTTGTCAATTACATCAACTATGCAACTCCTTGTATTTTGCCTCTTAGATTATTTTGATCAGTGGTGGCACATCAGAATCAAAATTATCCAAGTTAAGTCAGAACTAGCACTCTATATATTCAAAAAGAAAAATATCATCCTTGTGGTGACACAACAAAACAATATTGTTCAATTTTCTTTATAAGCATCAAATGTGATAAATTAACATTTTAAATACTTAATACTTGCCTTGTGGTGACACAACAAACTCATATTAAATATTTAATACTCTATTAATTTTATCATGCTAGAAGCTGACGTTCGATATTCCAAATATCTTTGAGCGCTTAGGACTTAATATAAAAATTGAGGGGTTTGTTATTAATTTGTCTCTCATCTTTTTTTTAGCGCATGCATATATATATATAAAATACGCGTTATATTAATGAACATCTGAAGCATGTTTGCATAATATATATATATATATATATATATAGTATAAGTATGCACATATAGAATACTATATTCTACCTAGATTGATTATGGACTTTTATTCTAGTTTGGTTCACTAGAGCCACCAAGTGAAACAAAAGGTCAAACCCTTAGGGTGCAAGAAATAATATTTAAATATAACTATTACATTTAAACTTGGGACTCTATTACAAACGGGTCTTCAAGCGCTTCTTGTCCTTGATCTCAATTCTTCAAAATAATTCTAACTATTCCTATTACAAAACTATTTAAAATAAATAGAAACCTTGATCGTGATCGAGGGAAATACATAGGAGGAGATAGAATTTACATTAAGAAAAATTAAAGAAGAGGCAGTACATGAGACCCATTTAATAAAACCCATACATTCATGCATCCAACTAAAATAAAATCCAATCGATTGGTTGATAGTCCATAATCAATCCCATTTATTATCATACACATCACCATACGCATCAATAAATAACATTCATCTCATGAATAATAAATATTTAATATATATATTGATATCATTTAATGGGCAAATTTAGTTAGTATAAAATCTATTTTGAATCAAAATAAACTCCTTTATTTTAATCCAAATTTAAATCAAAATAAAACTATTTTATTTTAATTTATCTAATTTTGAATAAAATAAACTATTTTATTTTAATCAAAATCTTTAATCAAAATAAACTCCTTTATTTTAATTAATTATGGAATCCAATTCCATGTAAAAAAAATCTTTAATTAAAATAAACTTTTATTTTAATTAATTATGGAATCCAATTCCATATAAAAAAATCTTTATTAAAGGAAACACGGATATTCTTTCCTATTCACAAATAAACTCTTTTATTTTGAATAATATAAAATCTTATTCCATATTTAAATAAACTCTTTTATTTAAGGAAATTAGGATTCTTTTTCCTATTCACAAATAAACTCCTTTATTTTAGGAAAAATAAAATCCAATTTCAACTCCAATTAGTTATCATGGAATCCAATTCCAACTCTAATTAGTTAGCATGAAATTTAATTTTAAAATTAAAATAAACCTTTTATTTTAAGATTAAAATAATTATATATATATATATAATATTCAATTTTAAAATTAAAATAAACTCCTTTTATTTTAATATTAAAATAAACTTTTATTTTAAAATTAAAATAAACATTTTATTTTAATTATAAAATAATTATTAAGAATATATATATATATATATATATATATCAAAATATATATATATATATATATATATATATATATATATATATATATATATATATAATAATAATAACCAAATCTGCTTTTATACATATAAAAATGCATTTAGTGTACTTCGTATGCTATGTGTAACATACACACACATCTGGATTTCTAATATATAGGATTACTCGATTTCCGTGCCCCTTGTTATTTCATGTATGCTAACATTGCTTTCCTGTTGCTTTTCATTATTCGGCCAAAGAAACCTTTCTTGTAAATCTGCTTTATTAATCACGTGGTACAATTGCTACCTTTTCAATCGAATAAAGACACACATTTTCTATATAGCACATTCTTAAAAAAAAAACCGAAACGGACCTTTTTTTTTTTTTTTTATACATTAAAATTATGCCCAATTAAATTGTTCTAAACACATATCAATATACATATCAAATATGAACAATTAATAATTCGCATAAAGGTTTGGCTCTGATACCACTGTTAGGTTTGTAATATTCATAACGCAATCAAATTGCAAAAAGTCTTGAGCGTGTAAAATCGAGTTTAAAAATTTACAAACCATATACCGGGATCATCCTTTATGCACAATTATTAATTAAGCGAAAAGATAAAGAATAAATCATACCCTTGAAGATCGAGCTTCCTCGTGTACAAGTTCACCTCCAAATCCTTTCGCTCAATCTTGAATCCACCGGGTTTGGTTCCTTCCTTCGATCAACGTTAGCCACCCAAATGTTTGGCCTCAGAGGTGATCCACGAGGAAGAATAAAATTCAAGAAGATGGGTGTTATGGCTAACCCTAGTTTTCTATCTCTATAGAAAAAGCATACTCTCCCAACAATTGGAATTATTACGTATGTTGAAAAATCAACAACCCATCACACCCATAATAAGACTCCTCTTATTTATAGATGTGGGCAACCCACCTTAACAATTAAGGAATTGGATTTTAATTAATTAATTCTTTTAATTAATTAAGCTCCCTAATCTTATTAGGGATAATTAATTAAACTCCTTTAACTAATTTTCCTTTCTAATCCAATTAGGAATAAATGAGAGTACTTATATTAAATTAATTCCTAAACTCTTTTAGAAATTAAAATAATAATAATTGTAATAATATTAATAAGACTCCTCTTATTAATTTATATTTAATATTTCTAAAATATTAAATAATAAATATTAAGCTATTTAATTTATTCTATCACCATAGATTAAATTAAATATACATAACTTTATATTATTACGATTATGCCATTTACTTCTTAAATAATTATTCTTCCTTTTATGGTGTGACCTTTTAGGTTCTCCATATTAAACCCGGTTGTGAATAAATCAATTAGAACAATTCTAATCTTATTTAAATAAATAAATTAAACAATTAATTTATTTAAATAATATTTATTCTACAATAGGGATAAGCCTCCCCTAGCGATCAGCGACTTTCCGGATAATATAGATTTCAACATTAATCATTAAAGAACCTTTGAGTAAATAGTTACTGCAGACAATTCAATCCTTCCACCATACAATGTCCCAATTAAATATAAGACATGGAATTCTTTCACGAGTCTTATTTTATTTAATTATATGTATTTCGACTCTTAAATGCACAACTCAAATAATGCAAATTAGAAACTCCTTTCTAATTTCATTCTACGCCTTGCCAAGGACTCTACGGGTTGTCATTTATCGAATCACATAGGACATTCTCTTCTTTTATTAGAAGTGGTAGATTCTTTATTGATCATACATTATCTCCATATACAACTTATTATACCCAAGCATACCCTTTGATATACCCTAAGGGTCTTAAGGAATAAGTCAAAGTATAACTCATCATACACAAGATACTATGATGATCTCAAGTCCAAGGATTACTCAGTACTACTATCACTACAGAATTCCTATTGACAGCAAATAAAACTCCATTAGGTATTCCTTAGCGAGCCAACGTTCAAATTGAACTTATTCTCTAATAAGCACCTACATACTTGCTTTAGTGTCTCCACACAAATGATCGTGAGATCAATCATCCTCATCCAATGAGCAAGCAACGTATGTACCAATCTATCCAGGATTCACTAATCCCCAATTTAGTAATCCAACGATTGGGAACTATTTTAGTTTTAAGCTTTCTAAGAATTTAGATCTCATTAGAATGATCATCATCATTATTCTAAAAGCATTGCTTAAAACTATGGGTTTATCACATATTGTAAAACAGCATCATGTAGATAATTAAAAGCCTTTAATAAATTAATACTTTTTATTAATAAATGAATAAGATTGTTACAAAGTATATGCTTTATCATCAAACATGATTGGCTTGTGTGCATACTACTTTCAATTCCAACATAATAATAAAAAATGGAATAACAGAAGAATTTCACCATGTATACGGTACTTCGCATAAACAGGTTATTCCAACAGAATAATAAGGAATGGAATAACATAAGTTCTCTTCATGAATACGAAAGAAATAATACCCCTTACGAGTACAACAAATAATATCCCTTACGAGTACAACAAATAATATCCCTTACCTTATAAAGAAGAGTACTCCGATGGGTAGGGCGGGGATATACTTGAAGAAAACTTCAGACTACTATTTCAAAGCTTCTTAAAACTCTAAAGAAATACGTTTCAAGATTATGTAAGAGAATTTTCCGAACTTCGGTGTGATTTCAATTCTAACTAAGCATCCTATTTATAGGAAAATATAAAGGATACTATGCAATAAAATATATATATATATATATATATATATATTATTTAAAATCTAATAAAACAATTAACTTTATAAAAGTATTACATTTTATATAAAAAGATTTTACTATGCAAACACTATGCATAATAAAATATATTATATTCTAATTATTATTTAATAAAACAAATAACTTTATAAAAGTATTCATTTTATATAAAAAGATTTTATTATGCAAAACACTATGCAAAACACTATGCATAATAAAATATAATATATTCTAATTATTGTCTAATAAAATTAATAACTTTATAAAAGTATTCTGTTTTATTATATTAATAATACTAATAAAACAATATTTATATATATATATATATGTATATATATATATATAAACTTCCGTGACTTCATAAAAAGACACCTCAATATATTTAACAACATTTATCATCATTATTATAATTCACAATATTAATCGACCAGGTTGTTCCCAGGAAAGAGGGGGCTTTCCAATAAGGATTTCTCCCTATTGGCGCGCAATTAGGTGGCCAAACCTCTCCTTGACAGAACTTCTAGACATCGTTAATATCGCAAATAATAATATTAATAACTTTGTTATCTCAATTATTGATTTAATAATATATAAAATATCGACAATAATTGAATCAAATAACATGAGATACTATGCAATAATTACTGTAGCAATAATTGAACAAAACTGAGTGACTTCTCACGTAAGCATCAACAATCACTACCGTGTACTACTATGCAACCATGCGTATTACTGTACTTTTAACACGAGTGTTTCAACAGTTAATGGTAAAACTTCCGCCGTTATTTTTATAAAAATATTTTTTTCGTTTTCTCAATCCTACAATAATTCCGTTGTGGGGTCCACCAATGATTGTACCGTCGTATGGATATTCCCCGACCAATCGAATATTATAAAACAACTTGCATACTTTACAGAATTTATAAATACTACCCACAACTATAACATTATCTAAAATTCACACCATAATATTCAAAAAATATATTTCGAGAAAATTAAATATTTATTCGTAAAATTTGGGGTTTTACAACTTCGGGACCAACATGTAGCGGAGTTGCTGGTTGTTAGTTGTTAGGGGAGATTCTAAGTCGTTAGATTCCACCATATATCCCTAGACTCGAGATTAGTTTATCTCAGGATGAGGAGATTACTCTTTGGGTCGTGTCTCAGGATGCCCCCACTAGTACTACCATCAGGTATCGAGTGTTGTGTCTGCTGAGGGTACCAACATATACATTACCTAGAGGTATTCATTTTATTATGTTTCTTTTTATTTCATAATTTATATTACTTCATAAATTATTAGTTAAATTATTTTTATTTTCGCAGGCTTTAGCAAGCTTTAGTCTCAGAGAGCATCTGCTGAACCCTCTCATATGGGCGCTAGCTTGGACGACGAGCTATTCCATAAGGTTATGATGGCGGTGTCAGAGACGTTTGTTATGGATTCAATATTCCATCGTCAGGACTTGCCTAGTCGTGCTTGCTTTCATCACCTTGATCAGGACATTGCAACAGGGGCCATGCCAAAGAGTACGATTATTCCTCCAGAGAAGTTCGTCGCAATATGCAACGAGGTGGTACATATGGTGGTTACCCTACTGTTGGAGGCTTTTGAGTCATTGCTGAGTCAACCCTCGACTACTCAGGTATTTTATTCATTTTAAGTTCTATATTAATGTGCATGTTAATTAATTATCATTTAGTTGTTTATTTAATTCTCAATTACAGACTAATAATTTATATTTTTAATTGTATCAACAGGGTGGCGATGCAGAGCAGAGTGAGGATTACAAGCGGGGGGATAATGACGATGATTTTCAGACATCAGAGCAGTACCGTCAACCTCCGACGGATGATATTGATAGGTAGTTGTAGCTATATTTAGTTATTTTTTAAATTGTAGTTAGGTTTACTTATGTTGTACATCATTGTTGATTACGATTGTAGTTTAACTTATATTTGTACATAATTTATTTTATATTGTTTTATTTCTTAGCTTAGCTACTATTATATGTATTTGTACATAACTTATATTTGTATATATTTGTTTTCTTTCTTAGTTTAAAGTTGAAATATGTACTTATGTGTTGCTTGGAGGATTAGCCATGTATGAGGTGTTGTTTGGAGGATTAACTATTTTGACGTGTATTTTGGTGGTTGTGATTTATATGTATATGTTGTTGTTAGAAAAAAATTGGTTGAAAATAGGTACATGTACAAATTGGGGTTTAAAAATCTAAAAATTGTAAAAACGAAAAAAACTATTTTTAAAAAAAATATTATTTCAGACGAAATAAGCTAATTCCGACGGAATTTCTGTCGGAAATAATCTTCCAAAATCAATTTAAAACCAACACGTGACATGATATATCTGACAAAAAATTTCATCATAATTAAATTCTGTCAAAACTACCTTAATGTCGACGGAAATTCCGTCAGTCCTAATTCTGTCAGGAATACTTATTCTCAACAAAATTCTCAACGGACTTATTCCCACCCGATTTATATTCGATTGAATATTTCGTTGGAAATAAGCCTTTTTTTTGTAATAAAAAAGAATTGTTCAAGTAAACAAAAATTCTTAATGTGATAAACTTGTGAGGGAAGATTTTAATTAAGAATATAATTCAGAAGTGAGTTGATTTCTGCATTGAAGAAAAAGTAAAAGAGAATGATTAATGTAAATAGATGGATTCACGATCTTATAATGACTTAAATTTTAGTGTCGAGTTGAGTTTCAGACATGTGTGTTAGTGTCTAATTATGTGTGCCCATGAAATAATGACCTACTTTTATAAAGTATTTTCTTACAAATGAGATGTTTTTGCGAAAATGAGATTTTTTTGTGGAAGTAAGAGAATATATATTATTTCAGGCTGATTAAATGATAAATTATTTACATTTTCTGAAGGATTGAGCTTGAATAACCGAAAGAACGCAATCTTAAAATTAGTAGTTGTTGTACAAAAAAAATTGTCAAAAAATCACACTGCAGCACTTGGCATCAACAAAAAGCATGATTTATTTATTTATTTTATGTACAAAGCAATTAATTGTAACTGATGATTGAATATCCAAGAAACTATAATGATTAGTCTAGTTATATTATCAGCTGAGCACCAATTCACCATTTACACCTATTGATTGGCATTCTAAAAAACATTAAGTACATGCTTTCAAAAAAAAACTACAAAAAGAAGAAGCATGAAGTACATAATGGACATTAGAGAATGAGGTCAAGAGGAGAATTAAGTCTAACCTTATTTGATCCCTTATTTGCGTCTCTATTTGACTTGGGCATTAATGTATCCCCAAAGTGACAACTCCATTGGTCTTATTTCTCATTCTTTTGGAGCTTAAATGTTGCCTTCTTCCCAAATTACCCTCCATTTTGTGTAGGTTGCATGGAAACTACTAGGGCTACAAATGATAATCAGAAAATTCGTATTCGAAAAAAAGCGGATATTATTCGTATTTAGAAAAAAATGAATATATCCGTATTCGGTTTAAAGTAATTTGTAAAGAAACGGATACACACACACACACACACACACACACACACACACACACACATATATATATATATATATATATATATATTAATAACTTACATATATTATATATATTAACTTACAAAAATATATCTAGTAGCTTTTTACATATATATTAATAACTTACATTCACTAATTAATAACATATCTTTATTAAAAAAGATATAATATGGTCGGAGAGGTTACTCTACGATTGATGGAGTCACTCTAAGATTTGTGGAGTGGCTCAACGAATTGACTGGGTGAAGCTCTACGATCAGTAGAGCTATTCCACAATGTGATTATGACTGGTTTAGTTTACTCTACGATCTGCGAGTGTTCAACGATTGAAGTGTAGCCACACTACGATCGTGGGGTGCGCTCCGCGATTCCTAAAACTAGTTCAACTATAAAGTCTAGGTCGATCTGGGACAGAGTTCCACAATCAGCAGAGAGTCTATAGAGTTCATTCCATAGTTTACTCTAGACTTGGCAAACATGGCCCAAGCCCATGCTCAGCAAGTTAGTACATTGCCCACCACAGGCAGGCGTGTATTTCTGATTTTTTAATTTAATAAACTCCCCTTTTTTGGCCTAGTTTTTGCGCCAAATCATGGTGGCCTTTTACCATGCATCATGACTTCTTTCTTTTTAAAATAAAATGTTCTTCTTTGTGGGTTGTGAGAATTTGAACACAAGATCAGAAGAATAAATAAAAGTTCAAACGAATCGAATTTACAACTATTTGTTTTTAATACAATCTTCAATATATTATTTCTTTACTTTTGTTCAAATTTTACTATTCTTAAAAAGAATATTTATTTATATTTATAACAAATCAAATATTATACAGTCAGATTGTTGAGCCAATCAACTATGTATGTCTGCATAACCCAAAACCTTCACCTGCAAGTATCAATACAAAATTTGCCAATCAACTATGTACTCTTTCTGTACTTCTCAGTTCTCACACAGATAATAACCAGTATTTATTGAGCTGCATTGTTATTGGTGGATTTTCTTAAAAATCCTTGTGAAAAAGTCTTAATTATTCAAATAAAAATTTTATTTTTTATAATATATAGAATATCCATAACTTTATTATTAGTAAACTAAATTTTGATAAGTTGATTGTATTTTATAAAGTTAATATATTTTACAATAAATCTAAACCTTAGAATGGTTGAGATATTAAATATTATTGTGGATCCACAATTATTATCTTTAAAGTGCATATTACTATATATAATTATTATTTAAAGCATACATATATATTAACAATCTTCAATATATTATCTAATTGTTTTTTCCTTCCAGTTTAGAGTTCAACTACAATAGTTGTTCCATCGTCTGGAAATTTCTCCATTTCTTGTTTATACAATGTTTAGCTTTTCTTACAAGAAACCTGAATTTTTGCAATCCAATTCTGTCTGCAGAATATTTAAATCAGTATGCTCTCTATTCTGTGCTTTTGTTATTATGCAGCCTCCAATTTTAGTTCGTCACCTGAAGCTTGAATTCAAGAATGTTCCTGCAGCACACAAGCACATAGACTAATTATGTTAACATGTCAACGCTGCTATTAGTTTATTATTAATTATTCAAGGAGTTAAATAATTATTAGTTTATTATTAATTATTTTATTATTTTTAATATTTATTATTATTACTATTTTTGGTGTAGCAAAATTTTGCACAAAAAAAGAAAAAAGGAAGAAGCCATTCACGGCGGTATTACCAACCAACCCGGCCACTTTAGCTTTACAATTTCAAATTTCACCAAAACTCGGACCATTTTAGCCCGGCCCGTTTTCGGCTCGGCCCGCCCGTTTTCCAGGTCTAGTTTACTCAAAGAAGCTTTACGATCGTCGGAGGTAGACTACGATCGTAGTGTTACTGCTACGATTTAAGGCTAATGTATACTTTGGCATTCCAGTTCAAGATAATCTATGACTGACTGAGTTGAGGCTATGCTTTTATATTCAAACCAATTTTCCACTTGGACTGAGTCTGATACACTCGAGGGTTGGAGTGTGGCTTAACATTAGTTCTTTTAACAAGGTATTGGTCATTTTGACGGCTTAACATTAGTTCTTTTAACAAGGTATTGGTCATTTTGACAGATGTCTAGAATTGTTTTCGACAAGGAATCATTGTGGAAGATGTAGTTACACATCACGTTGGTCTTATTTAATTTTTTAAGTATAATCTTTCCTATACCAATACTTATGACTTGCACATGACATAAACACAACACTTTGGGCTCTTTTAGTTTACTGGTTTGACTCTTTATACCATTTGAGCAAGGTGACTAAGTTCATCATTTCTAAATCTGATTCAAGTTATTACTTTGTTAGACACATGTCATGCATTATTACATTATAACAGACTTTAGTTTAAGGATTTTAGGGTTAAGGGGTTTGTGTACCTTCTTGAAGTAAGGAAATGATGCAAGCTTCTTGTTGCCTTCTTCCTTCCTAGACTCCTCTGAGTTACCGAACTGCAGAGTTCTTCGTGGGCTCTCTTTTTTATCTCTCAACTCACTATATCTCTCTTTCTAATGCAGAGTTTATGATTTTAGCAAGACTTATGAGATGAATAAGGGTCTCTAATTATAGGAAAACTTTTGTCCAATCATTGCTCTTTACTCAGATATTTGGACCGGATCTAACTGAATCACCCGTTAGTTAATAGGGGTTTGGTGAAAAGTTTATTACCAACTCACTACTAGCCATACAGAAAATCATTGTAGCCCATATGAGATTAATTTTAATCTAAAGTAACATAGGGTGGCTATAGACCATTGGTCTAGCTCGGCTGAAATCTAAAATTAAAATTCTAACATCACAAGTGAACAACAACTCAGCAATCTGATTTTCCTTCTTTTGACTTACTGATCCGGACCCTAAGGGTTTAATAGACTGTCTAGCATCCTTGGGTTTTGCTCATTACCATTTACAAAATTTGTGGGGCTCTAATAGCTTAATTTGCACGTCCATCGGTTTGGGCTAGAAATACCAATTGGTTGGACTCAGCTAAATTAACTACCCACTTCAGCCTTCCACTTATATTCCACCAGATTTATTAATTCTTCTATAATTCAATATTAAGTCTAGAGAATCACATTAAATCTCTAATCACTTAACTTTGGCAATATTAACTCATTTTTGTTTCATACTTTTAATTGATTCACCATGAATCCTTTGGCCACGCTAGGCTTCCTCTCGAAATCCCTTCAAAATCCAATTTCATTGCATTAATTAATTCTAGGATAACATATTATACACAAATGCATATAATAAATAATTAATAATAATAATAATTAGTCCATCACATTATTTAATCATCCTCTCATTAATTTAATTAATAAATTATTTATTCCATCACTTTGCCACACTAGGCATATCTCATAAGCTTAATTAAGCTCATTATTATTTCCAACACATTCCTCAATTGCCATATACTTAATTCAATTTAAATTGAACTATACCACATTTCATGACACATAAATATATATGCATTTAATATAAATATGCAGACATTTTCATTTTTAATACTAATAATATTTATAAAATTTACGGGTATTATAATGATTATACCAATACACAATTCCTGATTATAATCATACCAATCAACAGTTCATCTTTGCACTACGGGCTAGAGATAACTTTAACCACAATTAAAGTTTGAGGATTATAACAATGATATAAAGAATGAATGAAGTGAGATCAAGGATAAATATTAGATATTTATAATTCAATTTATCCAGAGTTCAAGAGTGTTTAAATGGTCAACATGTTGATCAAAACGTGGATTCAAATTTAAGAATAAGATTCATATATTAAAGATAATATGGAAAGAAAAATAAACTAATTTTATCGTGAATAGTACCCCAAATGAATAGTACAGAATGAATAGTACCCCGTAATGTAAAGTACCCTGAATGAATAGTACCCCAACATGAATAGTAACCCGACATGAAAAGATTAGAATTATAGAAGTAATAATTACCATAGTAAGTTTAGATTTAGGAATATGAAATGAAATAATATACGAAACTGCAAATGAATTTTCCACATAAAAAGAATGTCGGTAGATAGATCATTTTCACAATTTAATAAAGAATGAATACGAAGGGTTATTCACCAGGCATGCGGTAATCCGCGTAGACATGTTATTCTCACATATTAATAAGGAATAGAATGACAACCCTTATATGTGACGCCCCCAAAATAGGTATACATCAGCCATGCATCTTGGGTCGCCAAATACATGGTACGGAAAATAACAACAACTTTATTATTATAATTATCGTGCAAAATACGACAACACATATACTGTGAGTTTAAATACAAATATTGTCTTCTAAACAATATCCACACTCAAATAAGTCCTCATTACAATTATTGATACACTATTTTACAAAAATAGTGAGGACTGCTAAAATAATTGTCTAGAACCATCATTCCATACCCCGACTAGTTCCCGCTATATTCTCACCTCCTGAGAAGAAAAATTGAATAAAAAGGAAAAGGGTGAGCTCAACTAGCCCAGTAAAGAATATTATGACTAAGATAATGAATAAAAAATTATCGTTAGCCTTTAACAAATCAGATAAAATATAATGAACAACAAGTTTTAGATCAATATTCGTAGCGAAAATAACAATTCATTAGAAGAGTTAAGTAGAGAATAAAATCTACTGTCTTCTATGATTTAAAAGTCCATCATCAATATTTTATCCCTGTAACATCCATCAATATACATCTTGAACCAAATATTCATCTTTGCTTTACGGGCCAAAGATATTAATTTGTATCACCAGTTGGTCATGTTCATCTCAACACCTGTCCATCTTTGCACTACGGGCCAAAGATATTAATTTGTATCACCAGTTGGTCATGTTCATCTCAACACCTGTCCATCTTTGCACTACGGGCCAAAGATATTCATCAGGTAATCATTCATCTTTGCGTTACAGGCCAAAGATATTCATCAAGTATCACCATTAAAGACTAAGGATGATGAAAAATATTTTAAAGAACGAATCCAGTGAGATAAAAGGTCAAAGATTAGAGATTCGTACTTTAGATAATCCAAGTTCAAAAATACTCCATAATAAACCATAGTGGAGTAAAATTCAAGAATGAAGATCAAAACATTGATACAATCAAAGATAGTAACCATATTAGACATCTATAATAAAGAAGAGAAAATTTTATTTTTCGGTGAATAGTGCCGTATTTGTGAATAGTGCCATATACGTGAATAGTAACCCCGACACGAAAAGGTAGAAATTCCACAAGAAAAATCATACTTCGTGAACAGTACTCGTGAATAGTACCGTATTCATGAATAGTGTCGTATACATGAATATTGCCTTATACGTGAATAGTAACCTCGACATGAAAAGGTAAAAATTTTATAATAAAATTCATACCAATATTTCGGTATAATGATATTGAAAGAAATAACATCATTTACGAAAAAAATAACATCTCTTACCTTAAAAGAATAGTACTTTTGGCTAAAATATCGGATATAATGCTGAAGAAAATTTGCACAAAAAAAAAACTACACTCAAAGTATCCTTATACTCAAGAAAATACTCACAATACTTTAGAATAAGAATTTTTGAATTTGAAATGGTGTGTTGAGGAAGGAGGGGTTACTCCCTATTTATAGTGTAATCCTCGGAGGAAAAAACAAAATATTCTGCCTAACCTTTATTTATTTTTTCTACGCCTAACTCTTCATTTTCAATCATGCCTAACTTTGAATCATTCTTCCTTGGGGCCACACTTGAAACAAACTTTGCAGGCAATTCTCCACAATTCACAATGGTTGGGGCCCACGCTATTTGAAAACAAAAGCTTTGCAGACCATTTCCTCACCAACCAACTTAGGAAAACAACGGACAAGCTATACAATTTGCTCACTCCTTCTCTTTAATCATATATATATATATATATATATATATATATATATATATATATTATAACAATATTATTATTTAAAAAAACTATAATATATTATAATAATATATTTGAATGAATATTTTATCGAAGAAGATAATTGTAATTCCACAGAAATATATGCCAAACTTTCAACAAATAACTCATGTTGAATTCCTTCATTTATATCCACATAAAATAAATATTTTCTTATCATATAAATCAATAATTAATTATTTACAAATAATATTACAGAATCACAATAATGACAACTAGGTCGTTCCAAAGAAAAAAAGGGGGCTTTCTGATAAGGATTTCTCCTTACTGGCGCGCAATTAGGTGACCAAACCCCTTTCCTAAACAGAACTTCCTTAGACATTGCCAATAATGATATCTAATAATATTATTCAAATAATATGAATTATTGATCTGATAATGGGAAATACTGTGCAGTGACAATTATTGAAACAACAATAATATAAAATATCAACGAGCAATTATTGAATCAAAAAAATAAAATATTGAACTGTAATTACTGTAACAATTATTTAGTAGTGCCTTCTTACGTAAGAATCAATAATCCAAAAATATTATGCAATACTATGTCCTACTGTGCAACCACGCGTATTACTGTATTTTAACCACCAGTTATTCTAACAGTGTTAACGGTAACAATTATGTGGTTATTTATAAAAACTCAAACTTGTCGTTTTCTTCATCCGACCGTTTTTCGTTATGGGGCCCACAAATGACTGCGCCGTCGTACGAATATTTATCGACAACAAGAATATTCCACGACCAAACGAATATTCCCCGACAACAATGAATATTTTATAACCACTTGTTTATTTTACAAAATTTGAACATTTTACCAATAACTAACCACATTAATCAAATTCACTCTTTACTATTTCAAAATAATTAATAGAGGAAATTCAATTTTATTTATAAAAAGTTGGGGTCTTACAGTTTAGGGATTAGAAAACTTGCTCAACATAAGAGTAGGGTTCAGAAACTTGTCTCGTGCGTTGGCTAAATGATTACCACTCATATTCACCACAAGTCCTACACACATACCAAATGTATTCACAACATTCATTAGTTACATTAATATAAACTTTATATATTTAGTTATTTCTTTTAATATGACTTGTTAACTTGGTTTAAGTTCTGATCATTACCATCATTCACATATTCATGACTGATGTCTCAAATCTTAAGTTTAATCAACATTACCTCTTCTCATGAGCATCACATTTTAGCCCTTATACATTTATCAAATTATCATGCAATTTCACTATATAGACATTAATAACCTGGTGTACACCTTATTATATGTCCAACACATTATCATGTTCTTTAGATTAGGTTAAACTAATCATACAATGGACTGTACACAATAAAACTAAAACTGTCCAGTTCTGCTTCCCATCGACTTCCGAAGTATCGACTTCCGAAGTCATGATGCCATCCGGAGCTGAACTTTGGTCGAAGCCGAACTCTGACCCCGAAGACACATGACACCATTCAAAGTCGAATTTTGTCCGAAGCCGAACTTTGACTCCGATGACATATGACGCCATCCAAAGTCAAATTCCGACCAAAGCCAAACTCTGACTCCGAAGACATATGACGCCATCCGAAGTCAAATTCTGACTGAAGCCGAACTCTGACTCCGAAGACAAATGACGCCATCCAAAGTCGAACTTCGACCGAAGCCAAACTCTGACTTCAAAGACATATGACACGACTACCCAGTATCCAATTCTGTAGTTCGTGAATGAACACAACAAAAACCAAATTAGGCCAAAACTTCACATAAACAACGAATTCAATATTACCCATGTGTTCTAAACTTAACAAAAATATTTAATGACATTCTTAGCATGCTTTTAACAACTTAAATCATATAAAAAACTGAATTTGAACTCATAATTTTCATGTTCTTTCCATTTTTCAAAGTTTCATCAAATTTCATGAAATCACAAATTACAGATTCGTTATAACACCAAATCAGTCCGTTTAAGTTTCGTTCTTTTCGTTTTACATGTATAAACATAATTAGTTATCCATTCACCGATTAATATGCAATTGAAGCATGAATTTTCGTACTTTAAGTTATATTCATATGTTCTTACTCTATAAACTACAAATTTCCAATACAACACAATTACATGGATTTTATTACTCTAAAGCACATATAAATCATATATAATTGAACTATATATGGTTATAAACATCTAACATCAAGTTTTTAACAAATAATTCATGAATTTTGAATTAACAGAGAATCTTAATTAAACTTTCATGGAGAAACTCAAGAACATAATTTTAAAGCTTGAGATTAAGGAATTACCCTTGATTTCTCTACTTAGATGGCTAGAATGTGAAAGAAAGCTTCTTTAATTCTCCAACTTCTTCTTCAATCTCAAAGATTCTTAAATTTTCTCTCTTTTCTCTCTGTATTCTCCAACTGATATGATATAATGAAGTTTGATAATAGTATATAATACGCATACAAAATAACTGGTGGGATCATGGGCAGCAGTTAAGCGCAACATGGAATTAACTGCTCTCATATTCCTTAGGTCATGTTTGGCTAGCACCAAATTATCTCCTTTCTCATTATTTTAATTAATTAATTTATTATATAGTTTATTTGTCACACTTTAATTAATTAAATAATATTATTTAAATCAATTAAATAAAAGGCAATATTACCCATTAAATCACATCATCACATACTTAAAATTCTCATTTATTATTTATAAAAACTAAATAAACCTCTAATTAATTATTAAATTAATTAGAATAACATTAAAATTATTTAACAACTCATTTAATTTAATTATCTCAATTAAATTCTCACTTTGATCTATAAAATTATTCCACATTAAGTTAATTAATGTGTCACACTCAATTAAATTAATCTACCACAATTTTATCAAATAATTATTTAACTCAATAAATAAATCAACAAAATATTTATTTAATTCAATAAATATTTAAAAATTAATTACAAAAATCTCGTTTGTCACATTGATCATGGTAGATACTTGAGTATAAGAAGTATTAGGATGTATTATGTTGATTTACGATGGATAATGTTTTATTAACTAAGAGATCATGGAAGTTTTCTTTGAAATCATAAAGGATAGAAAAACTGATTTTCTAGGAAACGATACATGAAGTTCGAACGATCATATCTTTTATTTTATTTTGAATTTTTGAGGGTGGTTAATTTCTGGAGTTAGATCTATGAGTCTTCTAACATCTCCAAGTGGAATCACTTTAAAATTCCTTTAAAATTTTTGTTTGGATAGTTTTTAGCAAAGTAGGCAAAATATGAAAATACCGAAAAACAAAATGTCCAAAACTTTGCAGGGGAATATTCGGCCATTTAATTATTGAAATAAATTCCAGTCTTTTGTTACATGAAAATATATGATATAAAGTAGTTCCTATCCAAAGATGAGCTTATTCCGACATATATCGATCGAGTTATGACAATTTCAAATTTTGGGTTTTTCCGACGAAAACTACTATAACTGGAGTTCTATAACTCTGATGGTCACGAAATTTAAACTGGAAGTTCATGTTAATGTGTAAGATTCTTCCAAGAGTTGAGAATTTTTGGAGTTGAGCATGGTATAGCTAACTTTCCTAAGTTACAAACTAAAAATAGATTTTTGAAAAATACTTAAGGAAAATGAAAACTTCCAGAAAAATTAATTTGTGCCTAAAATATTGTATATTTATGTTTTTGAGAAGATGGGAAAGTAATAAGTTGACTAGGTATTTTTAATACCTATGGATGAGTTAAAATAATTGAGAAAATTAAGTTATGATAAGTCATAAAATTACATAATGTGATTTTAGTGACTAATGATCATTAATATGATATATAAAGATTTTCGAGGGTAATTTGGTCATTTTAATAAAATGGTATGTGTATGGCATGTTATGTTTGCTAAATAAATTAAATAGTAAGAAATAAACAATTAAATTAAAATTGTTTATAAGTTTTAAATAATTAAAATATTATTAAATGATTAATAATATTAGAATGTGATTAAAATATTATTATATGATTATAATATTACTAATTTATTTAAATATTATTAATTAGTTAATAATATTAGTAAGAGATTAAAATATTATTAAAGGATTAATAATATTTGTAAATGATTAATAATATTAGAAGATGATTAAAATATTATTAAATGATTAATAACATTTGTAAAGGATTAAGATATTATTAAATGATTTATAATATTAGGAGGTGATTAAAATATTATTAAGTGATTAATAATATTTTTAAATGAATAAAATATTATTAAATGATTAATAATATGATACGAAAGATTAAGATGAATAATAAAGTAGTTAAGAAGGCTTAATGAGGGTATTAGGCTTTCAACAGAATAAAAATAATTAGAAACTGACAAGTCGGGAATTGTCGAAGCAAATTAAATCGACTAGAGTCGGTCAACTTGTGACGTATGAGTCTATAAAAAGTTTAATCACATATTTTTATACGAATATTATAAATGTAATGTGAAGTGATATATACTTTGATATAAGTCGAAAGGACAACTACTAGGTTAAGTTACGAGGTGATGATTAATTATTTAATCAAATAGATGCTCATCGATGCTGTGAGTTATCAGTTGAAGCAAATTATGAATGAGAATGAAATAGATGATAAAACGCCGGTGCGCGCGAGTTTTTCAAAACTTGAGTTTATATGTTAAGTGTAAAGAAAAAAAGAAATGTAATAAGACGTAAAATGAAGTTTAACGTGTAAGACCCCAACTTTTATGAATAAAGAATAATTTTCTCTAAATATCATTTTGAATATTGTGGTGTGAATTTGATATAATGTTATAGTTGTGGGTAATATTTAAAAATTTTGCAAAGTAGTAAGTTGTCATAAAATATTCATTTGGTCGGGGAATATTTATACGATGGCATAATCATTGGTGGACCCCACAACGGAATTACTATCGGAGTTAGAAAACGACATAAATATCTTTTTATAAAAATAGCGGCGAAAGTTTTACCGTTAACTGTTGAAATAGCTGGTGATAATAGTATAGTAATACGCGTGGTTGCATAGTAGCACACGGTATTTGATGCTTACGTATGAAGTCACTCACTTATACTCAATTATTGCTATAGTAATTGTTGCATAATATCTCACATTATTGATTCAATTATTGTCACAGTATCAACTGCACAATATTTTATATTATTAAATCAATAATTGAGACGACAAAGTTATTCATATTATTATTTGCATTATTGACAATGTCTAGAAAGTTCTGTCGAGGAAAGAGGTTTGGTCACTTAATTACGCGCCAATAGGGAGAAATCTTTATCGGAAAACTCCCTCTTTTCTGGGAATGATCTAGTTGTTAATATTGCAAGTTATAATATTATTGATGAATAATTGTTGTTAAAAATGTATTTTGTGAAGCCAAGTGAATTGAGATAAATAAAGGAGATTTTTAAGAAGTATTTGTTATAAATTTCCCTTTTTACATGGACCCCCACTAACTCATTTTTTCAAAATAATCGGTGGAAAGATAATATATATATATATATATATATATATATATATATATATATATGGGCATGTGTGTGTGTGGGGTGTGTGAGATGTGGGCATGTGTGTGTGTAAAATTTGGGTGATGGTGGTGTGCCGTTCAAATGAGGGAGTATATATATATATAATATTATATTTTATTTAAAGTTTTTATTTTACTTGAATATTATATTATTAATTTGAAAAATGGGGCGTCTGAAGTTTTTTTTTTCTTTCGCCCGTGATTCTACAAATTATTTCGTCCAAAATTACTGTGCAGTCCGTGATTTTTCCTAAATAGTATCCTTTCATTCTCCTATAAATAGGATGTTTAATTTAGAATTGAAAATCACCCCAGAATCAAAAAATTCTTCTATAATATTAAGCGTATTTCTTTTGAGTTTAAAGAAGCTTTGAGCGTAGAAAACAGTATAAGTTTTCTTCAAGAATATCCCTGCCTTACTAGTTAGAAATACTCTCTGTCAGGAATAAGCATATGAATGATATTCCTATTTATATATGATTTGATTATGATATATATATGAATGAATATGCAAGTATGCTTGCATCAAGAAAAGTTGTAAAGTCCTTTGATAGATAATAGAAACATATGTACAAGGACTTAGAATGAATTGATCAAATGTGTTAGGTTGATCCTACATAAGCAAAACAGCTTTGTGAAGTCCTTAAAAAGAAATAATGTACAAGGACTATAAATATAGAAAGATGAAGCCTGTTAGGTTGATCTTATGATGTAATAGATAGCTTTGTTCGATCGTCGAAAGCACCGCACTGTAAATCGTAGTCTGCCAGGAGAGTCAAAGAAAAATCGAGAGCTGTCAAGGCAGAATTGTAGTCTGCAAGATAGTAGATCTCGGAGTTCGTAGACTGCCAGGAGAGACGAGGAAGGATCGTAGTGTGTCGAGAAGAACTTCCTCAAAGCCGTAGTCTGCTGAGGAAGTCATGTGCAGAATTGTAGAGACAGCCTGGCTACGAGCCGATCGAGCATCTGCCGAAGCCATGTCAAGAATTGTAGACTACACTTGGAGTCGTAGAGTCTTTTGATGTCGAAGCCAAGTCAAGAATCGTAGACTAGACTCAGAATCATAGAGTCTACTAATCGTATCAGAGGTAGAAAGCGTAATCGAGCAAGATCAGATGAAGACAACAAGCACAACGACAGAAATCGTAGAGTGTCAAGATCTGATCTTGGAGTCGTAGTGTCTGCACAGCCGAAGCTAAATCGTAGAGTATATAACTGAGACTTCAACAGATGTGCTCACAACGCCAAGACAGAATCGTAGAGCAAACATAATTCTCAACAATTGAGCACTCCCAGAATATCTAAAGGAATGAAGCCTCTGGTTGGTACTACAAAGATACATCCCACTTAAAGGAAACCAGAGAGCACTCAACGAATGACATGTAAGCTAACAGAAGATTTAAGCACCAACTCAATCAACATCCAGATTGAAAGTTGTGAAGCCATTCGAGATGAAGTCTTCCACAAGTTGATCAGAAGAAGACTTAAGTAACTGACTAAGGAAAGTTAGCAAGTGCAGTAGCTGTCAAGTAAATAGAAGACGACGATCATGAAAGCAACCAGAATCATAGTGTTGTCTAAACAAAGAAGGAACTGATGGAGTGTATAAAAAGATACAAGTTATCCTCTGAAGAACAAGACTACAGTGATTAAGCATTGGGTCAGTCCATTGATTATAAGTGAACGGGAGATCACAAGGAGAAAGCGAGCTGGACACACCACAAATCTGAAGTGTCTTGCTATTCAGAAGGGGCCATAACAAAGAGTCAAGCCATCAGTATCTGAGAGCAGTCGAAGCAAACAGAAGTGTTAAAGCACTACATAAGAGAAGGAAGAGGTGTTCTGAATTAAAGATCCAATCAACACTCTTCAAGATCGTAGTGTTGTCTCTACCTGTCAACTAGACACTACGATCAAGTCCAAGAAGATATACATAAGAATCGTAGAGTTCGGTCATCTGAAGGATGAAGCATTGACAACGGTTCAATCTGAAGATTGATGGTCGAACAGAGCTTATTGAGAGCATTGATGCAAAAGGATAACATCTGATCGAGAAATCAGAAGGAGGAAATAAAGTTGACTACCTGCTAGAGACATCAAAGTGACATCTCTGACAGGGTAGGTGAAACAGTAGACTGCAGTATCAGAAAGTCAGAAAAGGGGATGTCATGTCACATATGCAGTCTACACTAAACAACTCGAGATCTGCAAAGCAATTCAAAAAACTTTTAACGGCTACTTTTCAATGGGAAGATTGGGAAGGAGTATAAATCAACAGAGCTTTAAAGATCAAGAGTAACTGATGATTGCTAAATTGAAAAATCGTTGAGTTGTTGGAATGCTATCGTTGACTCTACGAGTTCCACCAGAGATCAACAAGAACAAGTCTTAGTGACAGTGAGACTATATAGGTGGAAGTGAAGCAGCTTTGAAGAAAGACTTAAACAGATTAGAGCTTCACTCAACGAAGATAAGAATGCCACTAAAGATGGTAGCTAAGCTGAGAGCCTAGAAGGACAAGAAGATAACATTCAAAAAAGTGGCAGAGTACAAAGAAGATCAAGAGAGCCACTCTATAGATCACCATGAACCAAAGGCTGAAAAATAACAGAAGCAGAATCATGTCTGCAAAACATTCAAGAGGGGTTCAGGGATTTCTAAGTGCCAAACGAAGTCTACCAAAAGCTCAGAGACTTAGCAAATCCAGATGGTGATGGTGCACATCTGACATTAAATGAAGATGAGCAGAAAAGAGAGGAGATCAACTGCACCAGAGAAGATGTGGTCCAGACTTGAAGCAGAATGCAAAGAGGACCACGCCAAGCTGCTAAATACATAAGATGTTCAAGCTTAAAGACATCTTAGCAGTTCAGCACCAACACCACCAACACCAACAACAACAAGAAGCCAGGGCCTGAGGGGTCATTGTCTAGAGGGACTAAATGAAGTTCCAAGCCTATTGGGCTTGAAGAGTTCCTAGGGAAATAGAGTTCTAAGGATACTGGCCTTGAAGAGTTCTTAGTGAACTGAAGTTCCAAAGTCATTGGCCTCAAGGAATCTTAGTGATTCTGTGGTGCCGCCTTCCTTAGTGGAAATCCTCGCTAGTTGAAAAAGCGTAAGAGTGGATTAGAGCTCGAGTCTCGAACCACTTAAAATCCCTTGTGTCTTTTACATTATGTCATTTACATTATGTTCTTAACTACTATAACTGCTATGTATGTATTAACTGCTTACAACTTAACTAACTCTAAGAACAATGTCTGTATGATTATGAATATATCAATGAAGGGGATCTTTTACCTATTCATTGTGCTTGAAAAGATTCTTATGTTTGTCATATGCCAATTCATTAGCAATACAAAATAAAAGTGAAAAGTATTTGAAATTAAAAGGATCTATTCAACCCCCTTCTAGATCTATCAGGTGCCCACCGAACTAACAATTGGTATCGAAGCGAGTTCTCATGCTATATTCAAAAAGCTAATCGCTTTGAGTCCGATCTCAGGCACAAACATTGTTCTAAACTTAGTTTAGTTGTAAGTCACTTGTAAATGCAGATGAGCTCACAAGTTGTAAAATATTGTATGTGTAAAATATGTATATACACTTCAAGTCGCCAGATTGGTCCATGTTCTTAAAAGCTATAGTAGCAACACCAATCCGTGTCCATAATCAATCGTGCAGTATGAATAACAGATATGGGAGCTCAAGGGGTACCAACAGCAAATAGTCAAGCATCCACCAGACTGAAAAATGAAAAGGCCATATGTGCTAAGAAGTACTCATTCAAAGAAGAAAGAAGAATCTATCAAATCTATATTTAGCCAACCAACAACTGGATGTGAACCTTTAGGACTCAAGGTTGTCAAAGAACTAAAGATGTCAAGATTCTCTTAGCCTACATCTTCAAGACTATGACTGATTAATCAAAGGACAACTGGAGCAACAAGCTATTAGAAGTAAAAGAAAAAGTATGCACATCAATGCCTAACCTCAGTATATCAAGATAAATGACTGTCAAGAAATTGACAATGTATAGGTATGGTTCTTCATCAGTATAAATGTGTACATCATATTGCATCACCTTATGCACTATAACCGCATTCTATCAAGAGGCTATACTCTACCAAAAAAAGGAGAAGAGAGAAAGTAGTACATCAAGTTGGAAACTCAAATGCTAACAAACTTTCTCTCCATCCAAGTTTTAGGTTGAAGATAACATCTTGAAAGAAGTTTGAAATAGGTCATAAGCTTACCAAGGTTTAATTAATTTTAAGTGGAGAAATCTTTGCTGATGGGTTAGTATGTACAAACCTATGTTCTAAGTTTTTGATAACACATAGAGTATGATCAGTTCTATAAGAGTATCTTGAAGATTTATAGAAACTGATCACCTTCATAAATCAACCAGATACAAATAAGTGTTAGAGTTGATTCTCACTCTGTGAACATTTAAACTCTGTGAACATAACTAAGCAAATGATGAAACAATCAAAGAAAAAGTGTGTCTTATTAAATTAATTAATCTTACACACACTCATTATCATGCATCCTAAAAATGTTATATCTAAATTAGATACATGCATGAATATGATTGTTGATGATCAATATGATGAAATTTCAAGTATATGAGGAACAGGGATTTTGAAAACTGACCTAGCAGAACCCATTTAACCATGGGTACCAAAAAATAGAAATTTAACTAACCTGTAGGTACCTGGTCTATTTGGCCACACTAAGGAATGCTGAAGTAAAGGACTTCAATCAAGAAAGAATCAACCATCAGAAGGCTTAAGACTGTTTAGAAATGATTCTGATAAAATTCCTATATATCAAAGTCTGACCTTGAAGACCTGCTGAGCTAATCTAAATGAAGCTCACATGGTTGCTGATCCTTATATGGATGCATGCCACTTAACCAAAGATGGAAAGGGTCTTGTATGCTCAATTATGCAAAGCATGTCATAAGAAAAGAATCCTCAAGAAAGCTCACCTCAGAGGATCATCGAGCATCAAATATGAGGAACTCATTACTGGAGCAGAACTCTAAGTACAAGCTGTCAAGGAAGACTACGTTCGTAGTGCTGTCAAAGGATCATAGAATGATCAACCCTGAAGATACTCATTTCTACGACACAAGAAGATTTGATGACGTCAGCCATAATGAGATATGCATGACTGCCTTTTGCTACACATGAAGAAGAAGAACTTATGTCTCTCTGAGAAGATAATATAACTATGGGGGAGCAGTGATCTGCTAACAGAACAGCAGCTTTAAAACATTAGAGATATACTATGAAACAATGTACCAGTTACAGAGTCCCAAAACTCTATGGCTGACGAACCAAATGAAGATCCATAGTCAGTAGGAACGTCTCAAAATGTACTACTGATAACCAGTCAACCACCAACTCAAAATCGAGGAGAGCCTACGATCAAACATCTAATCGTAGTGTAAGAGCAAAAGAAAACCACGATTACAACCAATGCAAATGTCTAAAGGTGGTAGAGGATCTCTCCAGTAGAAAAGGTTAATTGAGATAGCAGTGCAAAACACTTCTAAAAGGTTTTTCATCTGGAAAGTGCCTCAGAGATAAACCAGACCCTTAGTTCACTCTAAGAGGTTGGACCTTCTTGAGCTACCTTAACCCAGAAGGAATGCTTAGTAAAATTCATCTCAAGGACCAAGTTAGTCAATGATTATAGTGTAAAGATTAAAGAGAACTCAACGATCGTGGATCAACCTCAGTGATCGTAGAAGCAGACTCGATGATCGCAGTCTTGCCAGAGGATACCCTAGCTCATAAGGAGCTTGGAAGAATTGGATACTTGCTCAATTACTCAGATCGTGTGGAGATAAATACGAACACAGTTTGGAAAGACATCATGCAAATGCACCTCAGACCTTAAGTGCCCAAACTGGTTTGGGGTACATCAGTGATCAAGCTATGCAGTTTCAAGATGAGGATCAGTGCTAAAACCATCCACTGCAGCATCTCTCGGAAGAAGATCATTGAGTCAACAAAGGAAAACGTAGAGTCCATAGCTACCTCACCAAGATACTCTACGAACCAAAAAGGTCAACGGTCAATCCACGTCAGTATTGCTTATTCTCTTAAAAGGAATATAAAACTGAAAAGGTTATGGGGAGTTACAGCTCATTACTGGGCATCGTTCAACCAATGGCTAGTTGACACATCATAGCACATGCAGAGTCAGAAGGGACTGCCATAAAGACAAATTCAAAATTTGCAAACAGTTATAAAAAATTGTCAAACATTTCTCCCTCCCAGTTTTCAAACCCTAGAATCTTTTCTAAGCCAGAATCTGTTAACCCTCTAGAGCATTGCCCAAATCACATTCATTGATCTCTCAAAAGATTCTCTAAATCAAATACCCATATTATTTGAACTCTTTAAATGGAAGATTGACAAGTAATCACTGGCATTCAGCTAGGAACCAAGTTGTTTGAGAAATCCGAAAAGAAGTTCAGAGACATTCTTAAACTTGTAAAGAAAGCTGGATTCTCAAAATGTCTTGAGGCAAGCACTCGAGTATATACTGAACTGGCTAAGGAGTTTTACTCAAATGCATCAATAAATTCTGGAACCCTTTCTACCAAGGTCAAAGGTTAGTCTCTAAAGCTGAAATCATCTGATATCAATCAATGCTTAGGCTTTCCTTACCAAAGACTGAAAAACCTTGATGAGATCGACACTGAACACATAAAGAAAATTATGGGGTACCAAAGAAACCCTAGTCTGAAGGACATAAAGAAAAAGGAGTTTCCAGAAGAATTCGAGTTCCTTGCTAAGATAGTGGGCAAATGTATACTATGCAAGAACACTGCACATGACACTGTGCTTGATCAACAATCAAGATTATGTCTCTGCAATAGTTTCAAGAAGCAAATAACTTTTGAGCTATCTTGTTCGATCAAATCTCCAAATGGGTGGAAAAGGCTGAGACGAAGAAGTTTACGGATAAACCCCTCACAAAGGTTTTTCATGGAAGACTATTGAGCATTGTGCTAAAGAAGAAATTGGGAGGCAAGATCAAGGATGATGAAGGAGAACCTCTGAATATTCACAAAGTAATGTCTCCACAACTGTTTGTGAACCGGAAGAAAACCCCAAAGGAAAATAGGAGGATAACAACAACTGGGAGCAGCAGAAAGAACTCTACGAAGAAGAGGAAGGCGAAAGTGGTGGAAAGCTCTGAATCTGGTGAATCTGTACGAATAGCGACCACACCAGCAAGGAAGAAATCCAAGGGTGTGAAGAAAACTGAGTCCTTACCAAGAAGTCTCTCCACAGAAGACAAGGATGAAGATGAAAAGGTCTCAACTGCAGAGATCACAAAGAGGAGAAGTAACAAATTACTTCAACGGCCATCCAGAAAGAAAGCCAAGGTGGTAAACAGGCCAGCCCCAGTTTCCCAAAAAAGTACATCTGACAAAGAAGAGGACGTAGAGTCAGAAGAAGAGAAGGGAACTGATGGTCTCAAGACTGAGTCCCCAAAGAACAAATCCAGCAATGAAGATGAAGTTGGATTCATGAAAAAAAATGCAAACCCTGTTGATGAAAAAGAATATGCAAGCCCTGTGGCTAACTCTCAGAGCATTCACTCTAATGATGAAGAAAAGCTACAAGATGACCCAACTGCATCTCGAAATTTAAATGTTCCAACAAGCCCAGATGATGAGTCAAATGATGTTGATTCGAAAGAAGAAGGACTTGACCCTGCCAATGTTGAACGTCAAGGAAGTTTGCCTGATGATACAAAGGCCTCAGAGTCTGAAGAGGAAGAACAGTCTGACTCTCCTATAGCTGAACCCTCAAGGAGAAGAAAAAGCTATAGACTACTTGCTAGATTTGCCCCTAAGAATAAAAGTGATCACTCTACTACAGTCATTGAAGTAAGTGATGATGAATCTGAATCAAAGGAAAAAAAGTGCTGAAGGTGGGACTAGTAATGAAGAGTCTGAATCAAATGGAAAAGATGCTGAAGAAGATACTAGTAATGAAAATAAGCAAGAAGGATTCACTGATGAATCAGATAAAGGAAGTCAACATGATTCAAGTTCAGAAGGTAAAGAAATGGAAAAGATCGGGTTCGCAAATCAGAATCGGAGGAACCAAGAGACTATCTCGTTTCTTTCTCCAAAGAAGAATTAGCAGAGTAAGAATAAGTGGTGGAAGTTTTTGATGAACCACCAAATTTGAACCAACAAAGAAGATGGATAAGTCATGGAAATGAACAACTTCGAGTTGTAAGAATGACTACAGATGAGGTGCTTCACAATTAGAAAAATATGGAGTTAGATTGCATAACAATATTGTATAATTCTGAAGATCTTCTAATGAGATGGTTCTTTCCGTGGATGCCTTGGCTAAAAGCACATACTGATAGAGATGAGAGCTACTTTAGCTAGTGCTACTCTCAGTTTCCAAATCTGGAGCTGGTATTTTTTTTTGCCAATATTAGCTTCAATCAAATTAGTCTTAATTTAAACATTTTTTTCTTTCTTTCTTTATTTTTATTTTATTTTTTTAACTTCTTCTTTTTCTCTCGTTTCAGGTACCATGGCCGGATTCAATTATCAAAGGCCATATTCGAGTATGACTCAACTAAGGGGAGCGGGGATTGATGGACTCAATGTATTTTCTGCATTATCCGCACAACTTGAGACACTTTCGAGGAAGTTGGACGTTGTTGCAGCCCAACGTAATCGAATGATAGCAGTTAATTGTAATTATTGTGCTGGTAATCATCCGAGTCATCAATGCACCGTTAGTTTTGGGTCGGGACAACATGGTGGTGAATACCTCAACGATTATACATATGCTAATTATCATCAAGTTTGGGGGTATCACCCAGATTCTTCGTGGATCTATACTTATGAAGACCAATACTATGCTTCAAATCCAACATACATACTGGAATTTTCATGTCCACCTTCATTGCCATAAGAAGAAAAGCCAAATCCAAGGGATGTAATATTGAAGGGCATATCAAACCTAGAGGAGATGAGGATTAGCCAAGATCTGTCAACCCAAAATTTTAATGATCAAATGGAACAATTCGTCACTACCTCAACCAATGGTCCTCAATATATGGCTTCCGAGACTGAGACAGATAATTCAAAGTTGGAGGAATTGTGGTCCAAGTTCGTAGCATCAAATGAGGAGAGGAAGATTAATCAAGAGATATCAATTCAAAATCTGCAGAACCAGATGAATCAAATACTCAAAGCCTTGAACAATTGTCCTCAAAATAATTAGTGTTATGACGAGGATTCCAAGATTGATGAAGTGCCCGAGCCAAATCTACACCTGGATGACACACATGATGTTGAAAAAGAGGAGATAAGTGGGGATAATGAAAATAAGGTTGGTGAAGAACTAACTATAAGTACCAACGAGGATGAGCTGATGTTATTAGTGCCCCAAGTTCCTTCTTCGCCAAAGATCAAGGGTCTAGTTAGATTTGCAAAACTATGCTCACTTGGTAGTCATGTCATCTGTGAAGCTCTTTATGACATAAGAGCGAGTGCAACAATGAAGCCGTGGTGGGACGAGAAAGAGAAGATAGATGAAGAGCCCGTTGTGTTTGACATACTTCTATGCCCAAATATGATTACAAACACAGTGGAGATAACACCTAGTTATTTGCCCTTCTTTATGGAGATTATATAGAGTCAGAGCATGCTAGGTGACTTTGATGCTATGACCATCGCTTGTGGGAACTTCCCAAAGGATTATTTGCTACTGATGGATGGAGGATTCCTCAATTACCGAAGAGGAATTGGATAGCGTTGACTAGACAAAGTCAAAGTTGAAAGATCGTGTAAATCAATTGACGATTGGGAGGCAAACCCAGATTTTTTTTATATTTATATGCTTTCCTAGTTTATTTAGTAGATAGGAATCACATTATATTCCAAAGTGCTATTCTAATCCATTTTGTCTCTCTTCATTGCGGTATTGGAGGTTCAATGGATAGGAAAATGATCGTTACGCCATCGCCTTTATCGCCACCATCACCTCATGCTTGGTGATTACTGAGGAAGTTCTCTCTACTTACCACTATATTCTTACAATGAGGACATTGTAATTGCTAAGTTTGGGGGAGTTTAGTTTACTTCTTTATTGCATGTTTAGTTTCATGTTTATGTTATGTTATGTGCATATGTTGTTAATTTAGTTTAGGATCATTATGTTTGCATTCATGTAGTACAACTGCATAAATAGTTGCATAGTAGTATAGTTTGAATAGCATTATATTCAGTTTCTTGTTTTAAAAAAAAAATCAAAAATTCAAAAATAACAGTTAGTTACTATGATGGTTTAGTTTATTTTGGCCAATGATGAGAATGGAATTGAGTAAGCAAGTATAGTACTGACTATTAGAGCTTTGTTATGATTTCTTGTTATGAATTAAATCTTTTCCTGTTTAAAATTGGTATAATAAGGTTAGCACGTTAGAGACAACTTTGTTGATTGATTAAGTTTAAATTGATACATAATTGACTTCTTAAGGATAATATTAGTTTGAATAAATGAAAGACATGAATAGGCGGAGATGGCTAAATTTAGACAAAAAATTAAGTTTGGGGGAAAAATTTGGGATATATAAGCTTGAAAAAAAAGGAAAAAAAAAGAAAAAAACAATAAAAAATGATGAAAAAAAAATATTGTGGCTAGTCTTGTTTCGGGGCCTTTGTTACTTGAGTAAGTACGCCCGAGGGGATTTTCTTTACACCTAGCGCCCTAAGGTCTTATATGGTCTGGGAGTCATTGGTCGAAAGCTCGCTAAGGGGTAGCACTGTTAGCCTAATGGAATGAGACATTGCGCATTCATGGTAAAAAAAAATAATAAAACGGGAAAAGAGCAAAAAGCCCCCGTAATGCAAAGTAAAGCATAAGTATCCCGGATTGGACTCTTGAATTTGGTGGAAGTTTGACTTTAGTTTGATCTAGCTTGTTCGTGAATTTTATGAGTTTGCATTGTATGATGCCTTTAAAGAGATCTATTATGTGTTGTGTTTAACATTATATCAGTTAGCATGGATGTTGAGCACACACGCACTATACCGAGAATAATGATTTAAGATTTGATGATTGATTGACCAGAAATTGTTGATTGGTTTTGATATGAAGTATTATCATGTTTACTTGATTTCTCCAAGGCCGGTTGAATAGACTTGTCTTTGTTATTACTGCTAGAATCGTAGGCATATAGATTTGTTGCATTCCATTTCATTGCATAGCATTTTTGTTTTGTTTTTGCTTGAGGACAAGCAAAGGTTTAAGTTTGGGGGTATTTGATAAGTAGGTTTTGTACCTACTTATCCGGTATCTATTACTTGAATTATTTTCTTAAACTCGTGTTTTTTAGTTACTTTTCATGTATTTTGTGTTCATTTCGTAGATTATATGTTTGGGAGCTGTGTGAGCGACTATTGGTATAAAAACGTAAAGAAAAGCAATCAGTACATCGTTTGTGCTTTCATGTTTATTTCATGTTCTTGGCTTGGAATTTGGACTATATTGTAGAGCTTCTTCTTAGCTTTCCAGAACATCTTGAATCATTCCAATCGGAGTTCGGATGCAAGAGTTATGACATTTGTACCAACGAACATTGAATTTCGCTGTTTTGGGTGGTCATTTACATAGCAGTCACTTCCAGTCCAATTTTGACCTTCATCCGTTCGTTATTTCTCAAAACTCAAAGAATACAAGTTGTAGAAGAAGATAAGAAGATAGAATCTATTATCTATAGATTTGATGCTCCCTCATTGCTCCTACTTTGAATCTTCAATGGTCTCCAAGTTGCTTCAATCTCCAAATTTAATAAGAACTAGGATTTTTCCCAATATACTCTAATATAATCTAATGGAATTCTTCTAAAAAATTCCTCTAATCCTTGTAATTCTACTCCTTTTATATACCTCTTTATATGTCTTTAAGTCATCTTGAGAGTCCTTGTGTCAATCAGCTCGAATCAATCCTTATCGGACTCAAATTCAGACAAAATCTACTCTTTCTGCGCATATCAAAGCCAGCTTGGGTATTGCCTTGTAAATAGCAAGCCCCGGCTTGCTATGCTACTGATTTTGACTCAGGACCCCAAGCCCTGGCTTGGGTATAAGGCATAAAAGAGCAAGCCCCGGCTTGGGTGCAAGCTGCTAATTATTTTTTCTACTATAGTATCCTCTGGTAAAATGGCCATAACGTTTGATCCGGGAGGAGTTACAGGGTTTGCCACCTATCAAATCGAAGCTATCGACGAGCTCTACAACTTTCATTTTATGAGTTTTGAGACATAACGAACGGATGAAGGTCGAAAGTGGTCTGGAAGTGACTGCTATGCAAATGACCACCCAAAATAGCGAAATTCAACGTCCGTTGGTACAAATGTCATAACTCTTGCATCCAAACTCCGATTGGAATGATTCAAGATGTTCCGGAAAGCTAAGAAGAAGCTCTAAAATATATTCCAATTTCTAAGCCAAGAACATGAAATAAACATGAAAGCACAAATGATGTACGGATTGCTTTTCTTTGCATTTTCATACCAAAAGTCGCTCACACAGCTCCTAAACATATAATCTACAAAATGAACACAAAATGCATGAAAAGTAACTAAGAAACATGAGTTTAAGCAAATAATTCAAGTAATAGATACCGGATAAGTAGGTATAAAACCTACTTATCAGTGTCACAGAACTTCCCAAGGGTAAAGAAGTTTGCAACCATGATGATCAAAGACCAGCCTCACTACAAAATCTACTGACATGCTGGCAATCACTACATTTCTTATGATCATAGAGTGGGGTCTATTGGCAGAAGGATCATGACCAATTTAATGATTGTAGAGTCCCTTCACTCTACCATTGAAAATGATCAAGTCCAAAATGAGAAGCCTCTCTCTGCCCAAGCACTGTTACCCGACATTCCGTCATCCTCCAATAGCGATTGGAACTCAACGATTATTTATATTCTCAACGCTTTTGAAAATCTATCCAAAGATGAAAATCGTAGAGCCCAATTTGGTGTTCAACAAGAGGATGCCCAATCAGATGACCAAATTTCCATGGAGAATGAGCTATTGAAGAATTCTGATGAGCTGGTTGAAAAGATATCTCAGATCAATGAAGAATAAAATATGTTGAAAGCAGCAGGAGATAATTCAGCTCAAGACAGACTTGAAGCCACTATTGCTGATGTATTTCTCAGAATCAAAGAGAGAGATAAAATCTATCTGAAGGCCATACATGTTCAGAAGGCAGAAGCTCTACGAGCATAGAAGGCAAATGAAGAGCAACTTCAAGTCCTCTCCGACAAGATTGACAACCTGAATCAGTCTTTCTCCATGCAACTTGAGCCGACCCAACAAGAATTCAAGATTGAAGTTAGTAACTCATCCTATCTGATGGAGCAGCTTATGTCCCACATGAAACAACTCTCTCAAGTGATTAATGAAAAAAAGGGGGAGAAAAAGAGGAATAGAAAGAGGCATTGAAGGAAGAGCAAGGAGTGCAGAAGAAGTAAAGATAAGAAGGCCATGAGGAAGAATAAGAAGAAGACAGCAGCAGCAGAAGTAGAAGAAGAGTAATCGTCTGAGGGGGAGCCAAAGGATGATGATCCCATGAATGCAAAGTTTTAGGGGGAGCTAGCAAACGAAAATGAAATGAAGTCAACATCCCAGGGGGACCAGGAGCAAGAAGATCAAGCAGATGAGTAGCTGATTAATAGACATCCTGGAAGAAACACATGGAGCCAAAGAGGTACATCTCTAACTAGTTAGGTATGTTCTGGATCCAGGATGTAGAGTGTCATAGCTTGTATAATTCCACATTATTATCAATGACATTCATGATTATCTTTTTAGAAATCTGATTTGCTCATTTGTATATAAGATTCATTCATAACATGCATATGCACTTATTATTTTTGTCATAATCAAATAGGGGGAGATTGTCAGGAATAAGCATGTGAATGATATTGCTATTTATATATGATTTGATTATGATATATATATGAATGAATATGCAAGTATGCTTGCATTAAGAAAAGCTGTAAAGTCCTTTGATAGAGAATAGAAACATATGTACAAGGACTTAGAATGAATTGATCAAATGTGTTAGGTTGATCCTACATAAGCAAAACAACTTTGTGAAGTCCTTAAAAAGAAATAATGTACAAGGACTATAAATATAGAGAGATGAAGCTTGTAATAGATAGGCTTGTCTGATCGTCGAGCACTGCACCGGAAATTATAGTCTGCCAGGAGAGTCAAGGAAAACTCAAGAGCTATCGAGGCAGAATCGTAGTGTGCAAGATAGTAAATCTCGGAGTTCGTAGACTGCCAGGAGAGAACAGGAAGGATCGTAGTGTGTCGAGAAGAACTTCCTCAGAGCCGTAGTCTATTGAGGAAGTCATGTGCAGAATCATAGAGACAGCCTGGCTACGAGCCGACCGAGCATCTGCCGAAGCCAAGTCAAGAATCGTAGACTACACTCAGAGTCGTAAAGTCTATTGATGTCGAATCCAAGTCAAGAATCGTAGACTAGACTCAGAATCGTAGAGTTTACTAATTGTATCAGAGGCAGAGATCGTAGTCGAGCAAGATCAGATGAAGACATCAAGCACAACGACAGAAATCGTAGAGTGTCAAAATCTAATCTCAGAATCGTAGTGTCTGCACAGCCAAAGCTGAATCGTAGAGTGTAAAACTGAGACTTCAATAGATGTGCTCACAATGCCAAGGCAGAATCGTAGAGCAAACACGATTCTCAATAATTGAGCACTCCCAGAATATCCAAAGGAACAAAACCTTTGGTTGGTACTACAAAGATATATCCCACTTAAAGGAAACCAGAGAGCACTCAACGAATGGCATGTAAGAAGCTAACAAAAGATTTAAGCACCAACTCAATCAACATCCAGATTGAGTTATGAAGACATTCAAGATGAAGTCTTCCACAAGTTGATCAGAAGAAGACTTCAGTAACTGTCTAAGGAAAGTCAGCAAGTGTAGTAGCTGTCAAGTAAATAGAAGACGACGATCTTGATAGCAACCAGGATCATAGTGTTTGCTAAACAAAGAAGGAATTGATGGAGTGTACACAAAGATACTAGTCAGCCTCTGAAGAACAAGACTAAAGTGATTAAGCATTGAGTCAGTCCATTGATGATAAGTGAACGGGAGATCACAAGGAGAAAGCGAGATGGACATGCCACAAATATGAAGTTTCTTGCTATTTAGAAGGGGACAGAACAAAGAGTCAAGCCATCAGTATCTGAGAGCAGTCGAAGCAAACAGAAGTGTTGAAGCACTACATAAGAGAATGCAGAGGTGTTCTGCATTAAAGATCCAATCAACACTCTTCAAGATCGTAGTGTTGTCTCTACCTGTCAACTAGACACTACGATCAAGTTCAAGAAGATATGCATCAGAATCGTAGAGTTCGGTCGTCTGATGGATGAAGCATTAGTAATGGTTCAATTTGAAGATTGATGGTCGAACAGAGCTTATTGAGAGCATCGATGCAAAAGGATAGCCTCTAATCGAGAAATCAGAATGAAGAAATAAAGTTGACTACCTGCCAAAGACATTAAAGTGACATCTCTTTATTGTGGTAGGTGAAACAATATATCGCATGATGTCGAGAAAGTCGAGAAAGGGGATGTCATATCACATCCACAGTCTACACTAAACAACTAGAGATCTGCAAAGCAATTCAAAAAGCTTTTAACGACTACTTTTCAACGGGAATATTGGGAAGAAGTATAAATCAACATAGCTTCAATGATCAAGAGTAGCTGATGATTGCTAAATTGTAAAATCGTTGAGTTATTGGAATGTTATCATTGACTCTACGAGTTCCACCAGAGATCAACAAGAACAAGTATCAGTGACAGTGAGACTACATAGGTGGAAGTGAAGCAGCTTTGAAGAAAGACTTAAACAGATTAGAGCTTCACTCAACAAAGATGAGAATGCCACTGAAGATGGCAGCTAAGCTGAGAGCTGAGAATGACAAAAAGATAACATTCAGAAAAGTGGCAGAGTACAAAGAAGATCAAGAGAGCCACTCCACAGATCACCATAAACCAAAGGCTGAAAAAGAACAGAAGCAGAATCATGTCTGCAAAAAATTCAAGAAGGGTTCAGGGATTTCTAAGTGCCAAACGAAGTCTACCAAAAGCTCAGAGACTTAGCAAATCCAGATGGTGATGGTGCACATCTGACATCAAATGAAGATGAACAGAAAAGAGAGGAGATCAACTGCACCAGAGAAGATGTGGTCCGGACTTGAAGCAGAATGCAAATTGGACCATGCAAAGCTGCTAAGTACATAAGATGTTCAAGCTTAAAGACATCTTAACAGCTCAGCACCAACACCAATAACAACAACAACAAGAAGCCAAGGCCTGAGGTGTCCTTGTCCAGAGGGACTAAATGAAATTCCAAGCCTGCTGGGCTTGAAGAGTTCCTAGGGAACTAGAGGAGTTCCAAGGCTGCTGGCCTTGAAGAGTTCTTAGTAAACTAAAGTTCCAAGGTCAGGCTACCAAGGAATCTTAGTGATTGTGGTCTTGCGCCTTTCTTTAGTGGAAATCCTCGCTAGTTGAAAGCAGAAGAGTGGATTAGGAGCTTGAGTCTCTGAACCACTTAAAATCCCTTGTGTCTTTTATATTATGTCATTTACATTATGTTCCTAACTACTATAACTGCTATGTATGTATTAACTGCTTACAACTTAACTAACTCTAAGAACAATGTCTGTATGATTATGAATATATTAATGAAGGGGATCTTTTACCTATTCCGCTATGCTTGAAAAGATTCTTATGTTTGTCATATGCCAATTCATTAGAAATACAAAATAAAAGTGAAAAGTATTTGAAATTAAAAGGATCTATTCAACCCCCCTTTCTAGATCTATTATGTGCCTACTAGGAACTAACACTCTCCTTTTAAGGCAAGGAATATTATTTTTGTTCAATATTTGTATAAAATAATATTTTCTTCCATACTCTGTAGTATGTAAGTAATATTATTTTGTTTCACATTCTGAATTCTACACTCATTTTGTTAAAGTATTGCTTCAATACTCCTTGAAATTAGTAGAATATCCTTGAAATTTGCGCTTTATCTAGTATCGTTTCATAAGGATATTTTTTTGAACATTCTTGTTAAATTTTAATCTTTTCATTCTGAGGTATTATTCACGGGATACTATTTACGAAGTACTATTCAAGGGGTACTATTCACCAGGGTACTATTCACCCAAAAATTGATTTCTTTTTTGTCCAAATTATTTTTGATACATGGATATTATTCTTTAATTTTAATCCACAAAGCAGTTATCATGTTGTCAATTTGGACATTTTTTAAACTCTGGATAAATTTAAAATCTTTAATATTTATCCTTGATTTCGTTTGATTGAATTCTTAAATCATTGTCATCATCCTCATGTTTATATTGTGATGAAAGTCATATTTGGCCCATAGTGCATAGATAGACTGTTGATTGGTATAATTATGTCCAGGGATTATTCGGTATAATCATAACCTGTAATGTTAAAAATGATGTGGTAAAAGTCTTCATTGGCCCGTAGTGCATTGATGGACAGTTGTTGGCATGATCATGACCATGTGTGATAACACGAATATCCTTGGCCCGTAGTGCATGGATAATTCAGTGATGTGAATTATTTATTAAGCTGAGTCTCAACAATAAAATTGATGATACACTTTTAAATCATAGAAGATAGTAGATATCATGCTCTACTTGACTTTTCTAATGGATTGTTTGTTTCGCTACAGTTAAACTTGTTGTCTATTGTATTATATCAGTTTAACATTGTTGAAGGCTAACGATAATTTATTCTGCATTATCTTAGTCATAATATTCTTTAGTGGGCTAGTTGAGCTCACCCTTTGCTTTCATTGTTCTCTTCAGGAAATGAGAATTTAGCTGGGACTAGTCGGGGAACGAAGTGATGGTCCAAGATGATGGTTATAGTATTCCTCACTATTATATGAAATAGTGTGATAATAATTATAATGAGGACTCTATTTGAGTTTGGTTATTGTCTACGAGACAATATTCGTGTTAAAACTGTCAGCTATGTTTTGTCATATTTTACACGACAGTTGTATAATTAAGTTATATTTGAATTCTGTACCATGTATTTGGCGACATAGAATGGGTGATGTATACCTATTTTGGGGGCGTCACAGTTGGTATCAAAGCTTAGGGATATGATCCCTGACTGAGATGTGAGGCTAGAACTAGGAGGGGAGAGATGGGAAATTCCTTCGATAGTATGACCTACCTAAGTTTATTTGTTAATTAATTGGTCGTTTAGAATATAGGGATAATATATGCCATGTCAATTAACCCTTGTTTTGTAGCAGTATTTGAAAATGGCATCTAAAAATGTTGAGATAAACAATGGAGCACAGGAGACCGTTGAGTCACCATAAATTAATAACCAAGATAATGTGCATCAAGAAGGCAACAATCCTCATGTAAACAACAACACCGACCAAATGATGAACGAAGGGGTGTTTAGGAACTTTTTGTAATTCATGCAACATCAGGCGAGAGAGACTCCTGTGCAAAATGCAGATGGAAACACTGGCAACTCACGGATTGTCACCACTAAGAAATTTAAGGAGCTTGGACCACCAGAGTTTTTGGGAAAGCCAGAACCACTTAAGGTAGAGACGTGGATTAAGCAGATCACCAAGATATTTGATGTCTTGGGATGCTCCGAGGAGCAAAAGATTCCCTTTACCACCTTCATGTTGCGAGGAGAGGCAGGTCATTGGTGGGAATTTGTAAATCGTACTCAGCCTGCCGCACTGAAGATGTCTTGAGAGAAGTTCCAAGATTTGTTCAACAACAAGAACTTTCCTGAAAGTCTTCATCACATGAAGGAGGTAGAATTCATCAAGCTGGAGCAAAACAATATGATCGTATCGTAGTATGAGGCTATGTTTGCAGAGTTATCCCGGTTTGTATCCCATTTGGTAGATAATGAGGAGCGTATGACGCGAATGTTGTTGGGTTTTGTAATATTCATGAACGCAATCAAATTGCAAAAATTAAGCGGAAACGTGGAAAATCAGAGTTTTAAAATTTTACAAACCATATACCCGGATCATCCTTTATGCACAATTATTAATTAAACAAAAAGAATAAGAACAAGAATCATACCCTTGAAGATCCGAGCTTCCTCAGGTACAAGTTCACCTCCAATCCTTTTCGCGTTCAACTTGAATCCACCGGGTTTGGTTCCTTCCTTTGATCAACGTTAGCCACCCAAGTGTTTGGCCTCTAGAGGTGATCCACCAAGGAAGAAAAATGATTCAAGAAGATGGGTGGTTGGCTAAACCCTAGTTTTTCTATCTCTATAGAAAAGGAGCGTACACTCCAACCATTGGAATTATCACGTAGTCTTGATATCTGATATAAGACTCCTCTTATAAAGATATCAAGTTACCCTATTAAAATAAGGTATTATTTAATTAAACCCTTTTAATTAATGGGGCTCCCTAATCTTATTAGGGATAATTAATTAAACTCCTTTAACTAATTTTCCTTCCTAATCCAATTAGGAATAAATGAGAGTACTTATATTAAATTAATTCCTTAACTCTTTTAGAAATTAAAATAATAATAATAATTGTAATAATATTAATAAGACCCTCTTATTAATTTATATTTAATATTTCTAAAATATTAAATAATAAATATTAAGCTATTTAATTTATTCTATCACCATAGATTAAATTAAATATACATAACATATTATTACGATTATGCCATTAACTTCTTAAATAATTATTCTTCCTTTTATGGTGTGACCCTTTAGGTTCTCCATATTAAACCCGGTTGTGAATAAATCAATTAGAACAATTCTAATCTTATTTAAATAAATAAATTAAACAATTAATTTATTTAAATAAATAATATTTATTCTACAATAGGATAAGCCTCCCTAATGATCAACGACTTTTCAGATAATATAGATTTCAACATTAATCATAAAAGAACCTTTGAGTAAATAGTTACCAGACAATTCAATCCTTCCACCATACAATGTCCCAATTTAATATAAGACATGGAATTATCACAAGTCTTATTTTATTTAATTATATGTATTTCGACTCTTAAATGCATAACTCAAATAATGCAAATTAGAAACTCCTTTCTAATTTCATTCGCCTTCGCCAAGGACTAATGGGTTGTCATTTATCGAATCACATATGACATTTCTTCTTTTATTAGAAGTGGTAGATTCTTTATTGATCATACATTATCTCCATGTATACAACTTATTATACCCAAGCATACCCTTTGATATACCCTAAGGGTCTTAAGGAATAAGTCAAAGTATAACTCATCATACACAAGATACTATGATGATCTCAAGTCCAAGGATCACTTAGACTACTATCACTACAGAATTCCTATTGATGCAGCAAGTAAAACTCCATTAGGTATTCCTTAGCGAGCCAACGCTCAAATTGAACTTATTCTCTAATAAGCACCTACATACTTGCTTTAGTGTCTCCACACAAATGATCATGAGATCAATCATCCTCATCCAATGAGCAAGCAACGTATGTACCAATCTATCCGGATTCACTAATCCCCAATTTAGTAATCCAACGATTGGGAACTATTTTAGTTTTAAGCTTTCTAAGAATTTAGATCTCATCGTAATGATCATCATCATTATTCTAAAAGCATTGCTTAAAACTATGGGTTTATCACATATTATAAAACAAAGATCATGTAGATAATTAAAAGCCTTTAATAAATTAATACTTTTTATTAATAAATGAATAAGATTGTTACAAAGTATATGCTTTATCATCAAACATGATTGGCTTGTGTGCATACTACTTTCAATCTCCCACTTGCACTAAAGTCAATCGTCATGTTATCCCATACTCTTCTTCTCTAAGTGACGATTATCCTGCTGTTGGATAAGCTTTAGTTAATGGATATGTAATGTTGTTTTTGAGAGTTCACTATCTCTATAGTGATTTCCCATCTTTCAACGATTCCTATAATCAAATGAAAGTGCTACAACACATGTTTAGATCCAAGATGAGACTTAGGAACTATTCCTAGTTCTGTAATGAACTTTTAATCCAAACAATCAACTTGCAGCTTCATTTATAGCTATATACTTTGTCTTTATCACTAAACCAGCAACTCTTTGCATTGTTTGGAACCTTTCCAATTCACTGCACCATTGTTCAAGATAACACTTTACCTTAAAGTGGATTTTTTTGTCATCTTGGTCTGTCTGAAAAACTTGAGTCTGTTAAGCCCTCTAGTTTTAATTTAGACCCACCATGAATATGATCACATCCTTAGTGCTTGGGTTAAGCACTTTAAGATGTTTTTCACCGACTCATAGTGAACTTCTCCATAATATGGTGATCAACATCAAGTCTCGTACATTTCATTGCATACATGATTGTCACTCATGCGACCTCTCTTTTTCGTGAGTCTGTGGGGACTATTAAGAGATACACTCCATAGCTCATCGACATGAGACATCTCTTGGAGTTTGCCATGCTAAACGACTTTAGCATCAAATGAATATACGTTCCTTGGGTTAAGTCGAGCATCCTCTTGTTAGGTTTGTAATATTCATGGGCGCAATCAAATTGCAAAATAATGCGGAAACGAGTAAAAATCAGAGTTTAAAAATTTACAAACCATATACCCGGATCATCCTTTATGCATAATTATTAATTAAACGAAAAGATAAAGAATAAAATCATACCCTTGAAGATCGAGCTTCCTCAGGTACAAGTTCACCTCCAATCCTTTTCGCGTTCAACTTGAATCCACCGGGTTTGGTTCCTTCCTTTGATCAACGTTAGCCACCCATGTGTTTGGCCTCTAGAGGTGATCCACCAAGGAAGAATAAAATTCAAGAAGATGGGTGTTATGGCTAACCCTAGTTTTCTATCTCTATAGAAAAGGCATACTCCCAACAACTTGGAATTATTACGTACTTTGTTAAAGTCAACAACCCATGACACCCATAATAAGACTCCTCTTATTTATAGATGTGGGCAACCCACCTTAACAATTAAGGAATTGGGTTTTATTTAATTAATTAAATTCTTTTAATTAATTAAGCTCCCTAATCTTATTAGGGATAATTAATTAAACTCCTTTAACTAATTTTCCTTCCTAATCCAATTAGGAATAAATGAGAGTACTTATATTAAATTAATTCCTAAACTCTTTTAGAAATTAAAATAATAATAATTGTAATAATATTAATAAGACTCTCTTATTAATTTATATTTAATATTTCTAAAATATTAAATAATAATATTAAGCTATTTAATTTATTCTATCACCATAGATTAAATTAAATATACATAACATATTATTACGATTATGCCATTAACTTCTTAAATAATTATTCTTCCTTTTATGGTGTGACCCTTTAGGTTCTCCATATTAAACCGGTTGTGAATAAATCAATTAGAACAATTCTAATCTTATTTAAATAAATAAATTAAACAATTAATTTATTTAAATAATATTTATTCTACAATAGGATAAGCCTCCCCAGCGATCAACGACTTTCCGTAGATAATATAGATTTCAACATTAATCATTAAAGAACCTTTGAGTAAATAGTTACTCAGACAATTCAATCCTTCCACCATATAATGTCCCAATTAAATATAAGACATGGAATTCTCACAAGTCTTATTTTATTTAATTATATGTATTTCGACTCTTAAATGCACAACTCAAATAATGCAAATTAGAAACTCCTTTCTAATTTCATTTCTCGCCGCCAAGGACTAATGGGTTGTCATTTATCGAATCACATATGACATTTCTCTTCTTTTATTAGAAGTGGTAGATTCTTTATTGATCATACATTATCTCCATGTACAACTTATTATACCCAAGCATACCCTTTGATATACCCTAAGGGTCTTAAGGAATAAGTCAAAGTATAACTCATCATACACAAGATACTATGATGATCTCAAGTCCAAGGATCACTTCAGACTACTATCACTACAGTGAATTCCTATCGACAGCAAATAAAACTCCATTAGGTATTCCTTAGCGAGCCAATGCTCAATGAACTTATTCTCTAATAAGCACCTACATACTTGCTTTAGTGTCTCCACACAAATGATCATGAGATCAATCATCCTCATCCAATGAGCAAGCAACGATGTACCAATCTATCCGGATTCACTAATCCCCAATTTAGTAATCCAATGATTGGGAACTATTTTAGTTTTAAGCTTTCTAAGAATTTAGATCTCATTAGAATGATCATCATCATTATTCTAAAAGCATTGCTTAAAACTATGGGTTTATCACATATTATAAAACAAAGATCATGTAGATAATTAAAAGCCTTTAATAAATTAATACTTTTATTAATAAATGAATAAGATTGTTACAAAGTATATGCTTTATCATCAAACATGATTGGCTTGTGTGCATACTACTTTCAATCTCCCACTTGCACTAAAGCCAATCGTCATGGTAACTCATACTCTTCTTCTCTAAGTGACGATTATCCCGTTTGTTGGATAAGCTTTAGTTAATGGATATGTAATGTTGTTCATGAGAGTCCACTATCTCTATAGTGATTTCCCATCTTTCAATGATTCTAATAATCAAATGAAAGTGCCACAACACATGTTTAGATCCAAGATGAGACTTAGGAACTATTCCTAGTTCTCAGTAATGAACTTTTAATCCAAACAATCAACTTGCGCCTTCATTTATAGCTATATACTTTGTCTTTATCACTAAACCAAAGAACTCTTTTACCTGTTTGGAACCTTTCCAATTCATCGCACCACCTGCTCAAGGTAACCCTTTACCTTAAAGTGGATTTTTTCGTCGTCTCTTGGTGCGTCGAAAAACTTGAGTCTCGTTAAGCCCTCTAGTTTTTAAGTTAAGACCCAACATGAATATGATCACATCCTTAGTGCCTTGGGTTAAGCACTTTAAGATGTTTTTCACTCGACTCATAGTGAACTTCTCCGAATATGACCGATCAACATCGTGTCTCGTATATTTCATTGCATACATGATAGTCACTCATGCGACCTCTCTCTTTTCGAGAGTCGTGGGGACTATTAAGAGAGATACACTCCATAGCTCATCGACATGAGACATCTCTTGGAGTTTGCCATGCTAAACGACTTTAACATCAAATGAATATACGTTCCTTGGGTTAAGTTGAGCATCCTTTTAAATCTATCTATATAGATTTATATCCCCAATTAAGATACTCTTCCAAATCATTCATGGAGGAATGTTTAGACAACTTTATCTTTTCTGATTGTAGCATTGATATGTCATTCCTTATCCGTAGTATAACAACATGTAGTACTAGGAATGTCACGATGCTCCCACTGACCCTTTTGTACACACTAGAACTCTTACATCATCGTATGTAACTGGATCATCATCTTCTATGATGTGTACCTCATCATCATCATCTATGATGAATCCATACCTCCTAGGTATCTTGGTACTATTCCGCATTTATTTATCGGTTTGTGGTACAATAGGTCAATCTATAGGTTCCTCTTATTTGACTTATAGTGTTTTGTGGTTCTTGAACTCTTCAAGATCTATTATCCTCCCACTAGCCCCTTCAATGATAAACGCCTTTATCTTAGAAGGCAGCGTGTTTCGTAATAAACACCTTTTGCTAAGTAGGATTATAGAACATATACCCTAAACTTACTTTAGGATGTCCCACAAATCTGTATTTGTCAAATCTTGTCCCAAGCTTATCCTTTGAAACCCTTTTCACATAAGTCGAACCCTTATCTTAACAAACTTAAGATTAGAATCCTCCATGTCCATAACTTTTATGGAGTCTTGGGCCGGATTTTGAGGTTACCATTTTCGTAGATATGCAGTCATTTCTAGGACATTATCCCAAAAGGATACTGGAATGTCGGTAAAATCATTACGGACCGCACCATGTCCAACAAGGTACGATTTTACCTTTCAGATACATCAATCAATAATTGTGTATCAGGATGTGTCCATTATGAGAAAACCATTTGAGATGATCTAGAAACTTATTGCACAAGTATTCCTTCCTTGATCCGATCAAAGAATCCTAATACTTTGCCAATTTGTTTCACTTTTGAATTCTTTGAACCTTTCAAATAATTCACACTTGTATTTCAACAAATACATACATTCAACTCTTTGAATGATCATCTCCTTTTCTTATACTAATTTGTTCAATATGCAAAATTATTTTCATGTAAGTCAAGTATACAAAATCCATTAAGTAATATTCCATTCTATACAAAACATTATTATTATAAATAGAACAACAATTGTTCTTAATTATAATACCAAAAAATTTTATTGTCCAACAATAAAATAAAATAATGTTTCTAACAAGAATTGGAATACAATAACAACTTATCGACTTAATAGATTTGCTCAGTAGGCATTGCTAAACTATAAGTTTCTATGGCTAATATGGCAACCTTTGCTACATTTCCCGCACTTAGGATTACTTATATTTGTTTAGCTTTCTACTGCTTGGTCCTTTTCATAAATCTATATTTATGATAACCAAAGTTGGTATCCAATACCCAAGTAGAACATTCGACTTAAAGAAAATTTATTTCAAATCATGAACAAATTTGTATTTGTAATCAAACTTCACTAAGCTTCTTTGGTTAGCCTCGCAAGATGCTTCTTGCAGCTTTCTTTCCAAGTTGTTCAGGCTTATTGCAAAGGAAGCAAACTCCTTTGCTATCCGTGATCGCTTTTGTTCTTATTATCCTTCGTTTACGCCTTTCTATTTACTTTCTTTGAATCGTTCTTCTTTTTCGGAAGATCCTTTGGCCCCTACCAAGAAGACATGGTCTTTCTTGGTTCGAAAGTGACTCTCAACATTTTTCAACATGTTAAGCAAATCGCCAAAAGTCGATATCTAGCTTGTTCATATGAAAAATTCACAACAATTGTGAAAAGAGTCCGGAGTGAGTGCAAGATCAAATCTTGGCTCAACTCTCCATCCATGACAAAACCGGTTGTCCTAATTGATCAATCAAATTGATTATGTTAAGAACCTTTTATCTGTATTTATAGTGCCATTGGCCATTCTAGATCGGAAGATCTCCTTAGATATTCGATATCTATCACCCTACTTTCCTCACCATCAACTACTTGATGTGCAGAATATAGTAGGAGTATCCATAGTTTCAGTCGACGACGAAGCAAGCTTGTTACTCACGGATGCGAGCATGATGCATCGAGCCAATCAGTGCATCATCTTGCCACTTTCTAAAAGTAGCAATGTCTTCCTCAGAGGCATTATCTCGCAACTATTGCGAGGATAGGCGACATTAAGGACATAAGATAGCTTTTCAAACCATGAGAACTATTCTCAAATTCCTTAACCAATCCATTTAATCCATCCGTTAATTTAGCATCTAAATATGCTTCGCAGTTGATAGTAATTTTAGACATTGTAAAATTTCGTAAATGAATTTGTAATTTAACAACATTTTAACATACATTCTTTTATTAATTACCAAAATAATTTAGGTCTTGTTTTAAATTGGTATCTCCCACTATTTTCTTCAAACTATATTACCTCACTTATATAGTTCGGCAAAAATCTAATTAAAGATTTGCTAGTGAGAATAAGGATCCCATTTCAAATGTATATAGCCTTGTGGTGACACAACAAACTATATATAAATAAATAGATAGACAACTCTTGTCAATTACATCAACTATGCAACTCCTCAGATTTTGCCTCTTAGATTATTTTGATCAAGTGGTGGCACATCCGAATCAAAATTATCCAAGTTAAGTCCGACCTAGCACTCCATATATTCAAAAAAGAAAAATATCATCCTTGTGGTGACACAACAAAACAATATTGTTCAATTTTCTTTATAAGCATCAAATGTGATAAATTAACATCTTAAATACTTAATACTTGCCTTGTGGTGACACAACAAACTCATATTAAATATTTAATACTCTATTAATTTTATCATGCTAGAAGGCGACGCTCGATATTCCAAATATCTTTGAACGCTTAGGACTTAATATAAAAAATTGAGGGTTTGTTATTAATTTGTCTCATCTTGTTTAGCGCTGCATTTACATATATATATATAAAATACGTTATATTAATGAACATGCGAAGCATGTTTGCATAATATATATATATATATAAGTATAAGCATGCACATATGAATAATACTATATTCTATCCAGGATTGATTATGGACTTTTATTCTAGTTTGGTTCACTAGAGCCACCAAGTGAACCAAAAGGTCAAACCCTAGGGGTGCAAGAAATAATATTTAAATATAACTATTACATTTAAACTTGGGGCTCCATTACAAACGGGTCTTCAAGCGCTTCTTGTCCCTTGATCTCTAATTCTTCAAAATTAATTCTAAATATTCCTATTACAAAACTATTTTAAAATAAATAGAAAACTTGATCAGCAGTCAAGGGGAAGTACATATGAGGGAGATAGAATTTACATTAAGAAAAATTTAGAAGACGAGGTACGCAGAATTCCATTTAATAAAACCCATACATTCATGCATCCAACTAAAATAAAATCCAATCGCATCGGGTCAATAGTCCATAATCAATCCCATTTATTATCATACACATCATCATACGCATCAATAAATAACATTCATCCTATGAATAATAAACATTTAATATATATATTGATATCATTTAATGGGCAAATTTAGTTAGTATAAAATCTATTTTTGAATCAAAATAAACTCCTTTATTTTAATCCAAATTTAAATCAAAATAAAACTATTTTATTTTAATTTATCCAATTTTGAATAAAATAAACTATTTTATTTTAATCAAAATCTTTAATCAAAATAAACTCCTTTATTTTAATTAATTATGGAATCCAATTCCATGTAATAAAAAAATCTCTAATTAAAATAAACTCTTTTATTTTAATTAATTATGGAATCCAATTCCATAAAAAAAAAAAAATATTTTATTAAAGGAAACACGGATATTCTTTTCCTATTCACAAATAAACTCCTTTATTTTGAATAATATGAAATCTTATTTCATATTTAAATAAACTCCTTTATTTAAGGAAACATGGATTCTCTTTCCTATTCACAAATAAACTCTTTTATTTTGAATAATATGAAATCTTATTTCATATCTAAACAAACTCCTTTATTTAAGGAAAGATGAATTTACTTCCCTATTCATAAATAAACTCCTTTATTTTAGGAAAAATAAAATCCAATTTCAACTCCAATTAGTTATTATGGAATCCAATTCCAACTCTAATTAGTTAGCATGAAATTCTAATTTTAAAATTAAAATAAATCTTTTATTTTAATATTAAAATAAACCTTTTATTTTAAGATTAAAATAAATCTTTTTATTTTAATTATAAAATTATTTAAAATTAAAATAAAACTTTATATTTTAATATTAAAATAAACCTTTTATTTTAAAATTAAAATAAATTTTATTTTAATTGTGTAATAATTAAGAATATATATATATATATATATATATATATTATATATATATATATATATATATATATATATATATATATATATATATATATATATATATATATATATAACCATCCGTTCCTTTTTAAAAAAATTTGATGATCCTGCCATGTCATGGACAACCAGCCTCTTCTGTAAATCACGTGAACCTTTTAAAACCCGTGGCACGTTGGTATGACCTACTTGCTTGTTTTCCTTTTAAAATGATCATGAAGCCATATCCGTTCCTGTTTCTTTTTTTTTTTTTTTATTTAAACCGTGACTTCCTTAGTCTGGATTAAAAGGAAGCACGTGGCTTCATGATTTCCGTTCAGCATGTTACCAATTAAAAGAATATATATAATATATATATATATACTCCTGCCAAAAAAAAATTGCATGAACTGATTTTTTTTTTTTTTTTTATTAAATTTTATACAATAAAATTATGCCCAATTAAATTGTTCTAAACACATATCAATATACATATTAAATTAAAATAATTAATAATTTGCATAAAGGTTTGGCTTTGATGCCACTGTTAGGTTTGTAATATTCATGGGCGCAATCAAATTGCAAAATAATGCGAAAGCGAGTAAAAATCAGAGTTTAAAAATTTACAAACCATATACCCGGATCATCCTTTATGCATAATTATTAATTAAACGAAAAGATAAAGAATAAAATCATACCTTCAAGATCGAGCTTCCTCGTACAAGTTCACCTCCAATCATTTTCGCTCAACTTGAATCCACCGGTTTGGTTCCTTCCTTTGATCAACGTTAGCCACCCATGTGTTTGGCCTTCAGAGGTGATCCACCAAGGAAGAATAAAATTCAAGAAGATGGGTGTTATGGCTAAACCCTAGTTTTCTATCTCTATAGTAAAAAGCATACTCCCAACAACTTGGAATTATTATGTACTTTGTTAAAGTCAACAACCCACATACACCCATAATAAGACTCCTCTTATTTATAGATGTGGGCAACCCACCTTAACAATTAAGGAATTGAGTTTTATTTAATTAATTAAATTCTTTTAATTAATTAAGCTCCCTAATCTTATTAGGGATAATTAATTAAACTCCTTTAACTAATTTTCCTTCCTAATCCAATTAGGAATAAATGAGAGTACTTATATTAAATTAATTCCTAAACTCTTTTAGAAATTAAAATAATAATAATTGTAATAATATTAATAAGACTCCTCTTATTAATTTATATTTAATATTTCTAAAATATTAAATAATAATATTAAGCTATTTAATTTATTCTATCACCATAGATTAAATTAAATATACATAAATATATTATTACGATTATGCCATTAACTTCTTAAATAATTATTCTCCTTTTTTATGGTGTGACCCTTTAGGTTCTCCATATTAAACCGGTTGTGAATAAATCAATTAGAACAATTCTAATCTTATTTAAATAAATAAATTAAATAATTAATTTATTTAAATAATATTTATTCTACAATAGGGATAAGCCTCCCTAGCGATCAACGACTTTCCAGATAATATAGATTTCAACATTAATCATTAAAGAACCTTTGAGTAAATAGTTACCAGACAATTCAATCCTTCCACCATACAATGTCCCAATTAAATATAAGACATGGAATTACTGTCAAGTCTTATTTTATTTAATTATATGTATTTCGACTCTTAAATGCACAACTCCAAATAATGCAAATTAGAAACTCCTTTCTAATTTCATTCGCCGCCGCCAAGGACTCTTTGGGTTGTCATTTATCGAATCACATAGGACATTTCTCTTTTTATTAGAAGTGGTAGATTCTTTATCGATCATACATTATCTCCATGTACAACTTATTATACCCAAGCATACCCTTTGATATACCCTAAGGGTCTTAAGGAATAAGTCAAAGTATAACTCATCATACACAAGATACTATGATGATCTCAAGTCCAAGGATCACTTGTACTACTATCATCACTACAGAATTTCTATCGACAGCAAATAAAACTCCATTAGGTATTCCTTAGCGAGCCACGCGCTCAAATGAACTTATTCTCTAATAAGCACCTATATACTTGCTTTAGTGTCTCCACACAAATGATCATGAGATCAATCATCCTCATCCAATGAAAGCAAGCAACGATGTACCAATCTATCCGGATTCACTAATCCCCAATTTAGTAATCCAATGATTGGGAACTATTTTTAGTTTTAAGCTTTCTAAGAATTTAGATCTCATTAGAATGATCATCATCATTATTCTAAAAGCATTGCTTAAAACTATGGGTTTATCACATATTATAAAACAGCATCATGTAGATAATTAAAAGCCTTTAATAAATTAATACTTTTTATTAATAAATGAATAAGATTGTTACAAAGTATATGCTTTATCATCAAACATGATTGACTTGTGTGCATACTACTTTCACCTCTTGTATCTATCTTTATAGATTTTATCCCCAATTAAGATACTCTTCCCAAACCATTCATGGAGGAATGTTTAGACAACTTTATCATTACTGATTGTAGCATTGGTATGTCATTCCTTATCCGTAGTATATCAACATATAATACTAAAAATTTCACGACGCTCCCACTGACCCTTTTGTATACACTAGAAGTCTTACCTCATCGAATGTAACTCTGGATCATCATCTTCTATGATGTGTACCTCATCATCATCTATGATGCGTACCTCATTGTCATCTTCTATAACAAGTCCATACCTGTCTGGTATCTTTGGTACTCTTCCAGATTTACGAATAGGGTGTGGTACAGAAGGAATCTCTACTTGGTTAGGTACCTCACTTTGATCTGTAGTATTTTGTGGTTCTTGAACCTCTTCAAGATATATCTTACTCCCACTGACCCCTTCAAGGATAAACTCCTTTTCCAAGAAGGCATCATGTTTCGCAACAAACACCTTTTGATCAGTTGAATGATAGAAATAATACCCCGATGTTTCTTTAGGGTATCCCACAAATCTACATTTGTCAGATCTAGTCTGTAGCTTATCGTTTTCAAACTTTTTGACATAAGCTGGACAACCCCAAGTCTTAACATGCTTAAGATTTGGTTTCCTCCCTGTCCATAACTCATATGGGGTCTTGGGGACGGATTTTGTAGGTACCTTGTTAAGTAGGTATGCGGTAGATTCTAGGCATATCCACGTAAAGATACCGGAATGTTTCGGTAAAATCATTATGGACCGCACCATGTCCAACAAGGTACGATTTTTCATTCGAGATACATCAATCAATTATTGCGATCGATGTGTCCATTATGAGAAAAACATTTGAGATGATCTAGAAACTTATTGCACAAGTATTTATTCCTTGATCTAATCAAAGAATCTTAATACTTTGCCAATTTGTTTCACTTCTTCAATTCTTTGAACCTTTCAAATAATTCACACTTGTATTTCAAGAAAACATACATTCAACTCTTTGAATGATCATCTCCTTTTCTTATACTAGTTTGTTCAATTTACAAAATAATTTTTCACGTAAGTCAAGTATACAAAATCCATTAAGTAATCTTTTCATTCTATACTGAAACATTATTATTATAAATCGAACAACAATTGTTCTTAATTATAATACCAAAAATTTTATTGTCTAACAATAAAATAGAAATAATATTTCTAACAAGAATTAGAATACAATAACAACTTATTGACTTAATAGATTTGCCCGTAGGCAGTGCTAAACTATAAGTTTCTATAGCTAATGCAGCAACCTTTGCTTCATTTTCCACACATAGGATTACTTATCTTTGTTTAACTTTCTACTTACGCTTGGTCCCTTCATAAATCTATATTTATGATAACCAAAGTCGATCCAATACCCAAGTAGAACCTTGACTTAAAGAAAAAATTATTTTAAATCATGAACAAATTTGTATTTGTAACCAAAACTTCACTAAGCTTCTTTGGTTAGCCTCTCGCAAGATGCTTCTCGCAGATTTCTTTCCAATGTCATGTGCTTATTGCGGTGGAAGCAAACTCCTTTGCTATCCGTATCAGTTTTGTTCTTATTATCCTTTGTTTACGCCTTTCTGTTTACCTTCTTTGAATCGTTCTTCTTTTCAGAAGATCCTTTGACCCCTATCAGTAAGACTCGGTCTTTCTTGGTTGGAAAGTGACTCTCAACATTTTTCAACATGATAAGCAAATCAGCGAGGCTGATATCTAGCTTGTTCATATGAAAAAATTCACAACAATTGTAAAAGGAGTCTGGGAGTGAGTGCAAGATCAAATCTTGGCTCAACTCTCTATCCATGACAAAACCCGTTGTCCTAATTGATCAATCAAATTGATTATGTTAAGAACTTTTTGTCTGTACTATAGTGCCATCGGCCATTCTAGATCGGAAGAGCTCCTTAGATATCTGATATCTATTAGTCCTACTTTCCTCACCATCAACTACTTGATGTGCAAGAATATAGTAGGAGCATCCATAGTTTCATGCTGACGCTGAAGCTCGTTACTCATAGATGCGAGCATGATGTATTGAGCCAACTGTGCATCATCTTGCCACTTTCTAAAAGTAGCAATCTCTTCCTCAGAGGCATTTTCTGCAACCATTGCAGGGATAGGCGTATTAAGGACATAAGATAGCTTTTCAGCTATGAGAACTATTCTCAAATTCTTTAACCAATCTGTTTAATTTGGTCTGGTTAATTTAGCATCTAATATGCTTCGCAGTGATAGTAATTTTAGACATTGTAAAATTATGTAAATGAATTTGTAATTAACAACATTTTAACATACATTCTTTTATTAATTACCAAAATAATTTAGGTCTTATTTTAAATTGGTATCTCCCACTATTTTCTTCAAACTATATTACCCTCAATATATATAGTTCGCAAAATCTAATTAAAGATCTGCTAGTGAGAATAAGGATCCCATTTCAAATGTATATAGCCTTGTGGTGACACAACAAACTATATATAAATAAATAGGTAGACAACTTTTGTCAATTACATCAACTATGCAACTCCTTTTCTTTTGCCTCTTAGATTATTTTGATCAAGTGGTGGCACATCCGAATCAAAATTATCCAAGTTAAGTCCGACCTAGCACTCCATATATTCAAAAAAGAAAAATATCATCCTTGTGGTGACACAACAAAACAATATTGTTCAATTTTCTTTATAAGCATCAAATGTGATAAATTAACATCTTAAATACCTAATACTTGCCTTGTGGTGACACAACAAACTCATATTAAATATTTAATACTCTATTAATTTTATCATGCTAGAAGGCGACGTTCGATATTCCAAATATCTTTGAACGCTTAGGACTTAATATAAAAATTGAGGGGTTTGTTATTAATTTGTCTCATCTTTATTTAGCGCGCATGCACATATATATATAAAATACGCGTCATATTAATGAACATGCGAAACATGTTTGCATAATATATAATATATATAGTATAAGCATGCACATATAGAATACTATATTCTACCCGAATTGATTATGGACTTTTATTCTAGTTTGGTTCACTAGAGCCACCAAGTGAACCAAAAGGTCAAACCCTAGGGGTGCAAGAAATAATATTTAAATATAACTATTACATTTAAACCCGGGCTCCATTACAAACGGGTCTTCAAGCGCTCCTTGCTCCTTGCTTCTTGATCTCTAATTCTTCAAAATTAATTCTAACTATTCCTATTACAAAACTATTTAAAATAAATAGAAACCTTGATCGTGATCGAGGAGAAGTACATAGGAGGGGATAGAATTTATATTAAGAAAAATTAGAGAAGACGAAGTCATGAGACCTCATTTAATAAAACCCATACATTCATGCATCCAACTAAAATAAAATCCAATCATATCGTCAATAGTCCATAATCAATCCCATTTATTATCATACACATCATCATATGCATCAATAAATAACATTCATCTTATGAATAATAAACATTTAATATATATATTGATATCATTTAATGGGCAAAATTTAGTTAGTATAAAATCTAATTTTGAATTAAAATAAACTCCTTTATTTTAATCCAAATTTAAATCAAAATAAAACTATTTTATTTTAATTTATCTAATTTTGAATAAAATAAACTATTTTATTTTAATCAAAATCTTTAATCAAAATAAACTCCTTTATTTTAATTAATTATGGAATCCAATTCCATGTAATAAAAAAATAAATAAATAAATAAATAACTCCTTTATTAAAGGAAACACGGATACTCTTTCCTATTCACAAATAAACTCTTTTATTTTGAATAATATGAAATCTAATTTCATATCTAAATAAACTCCTTTACTTAAGGAAAGATCGGATTTTTTCCTATTCACAAATAAACTCTTTTATTTTGAATAATATGAAATCTTATTTCATATCTAAATAAACTCCTTTATTTAAGAAAAAATAGAATCCAATTTCAACTCCAATTAGTTATCATGGAATCCAATTCCAACTCTAATTAGTTAGCATGAAATTTCAATTTTAAAATTAAAATAAACTCTTTTATTTTAAAATTAAAATAAATAAGAATATTATATATATATATATATAATAATTATTCCTAGATTCGTTTGATATATTAATATTATATATATAATATATCAATAATCGATCATAAAAACAAGAGGAAAATAAAACCATAAAGAAAAGTCAAGTTCACCCATGAAAGTAAGCTCAATTGTCAAAACCTTTTCTCGACACATTTTCATTCTCACAAGAATATACAAATTAGAATTTAACGCAGTAGGCTTTTCAAGCAAGCGTGAGTAATGTGAGAATCTCCATTGAAAACATCTTCAAGAAAACATTTTTCTAGGGGTGGGCTCGGGGTGGATTAAGTTTTTGCATGTATATTAAAATTCGTATGAAATATTCCAGAATATAATAGGATTCGGCATACTTGTAACTTTTTCAATATGATTAGTCATCAGTTGAATCATGCATATACAAGCTTCGCGATTTTTTTTTTCTTCATAAAATAAATTTTATACAATAAAATTATGCCCAATTAAATTGTTCTAAACACATATCAATATACATATCAAATCTGAACAATTAATAATTTGCATAAAGGTTTGGCTCTGATGCCTCTGTTGGGTTTTGTAATATTCATGAACGCAATCAAATTGCAAAAATTAAGCGGAAACGTGGAAAATCAGAGTTTTAAAATTTTACAAACCATATACCCGGATCACCCTTTATGCACAATTATTAATTAAACAAAAAGGATAAGAACAAGAATCATACCCTTGAAGATCCGAGCTTCCTCAGTACAAGTTCACCTCCAATCCTTTTAAGCGCTCAACTTGAATCCACCGGGTTTGGTTCCTTCCTTTGATCAACGTTAGCCACCCAAGTGTTTGGCCTCTAGAGGTGATCCACCAAGGAAGAAAAAGGATTCAAGAAGATGGGTGGTTGGCTAAACCCTAGTTTTTCTATCTCTATAGAAAAAGAGCGTACACTCCAACCATTGGAATTATCACGTAGTCTTGATATCTGATATAAGACTCCTCTTATAAAGATATCAAGTAACCCTATTAAAATAAGGTATTATTTAATTAAACCCTTTTAATTAAAGGGGCTCCCTAATCTTATTAGGGATAATTAATTAAACTCCTTTAACTAATTTTCCTTCCTAATCCAATTAGGAATAAATGAGAGTACTTATATTAAATTAATTCCTAAACTCTTTTAGAAATTAAAATAATAATAATAATTGTAATAATATTAATAAGACTCCTCTTATTAATTTATATTTAATATTTCTAAAATATTAAATAATAATATTAAGCTATTTAATTTATTCTATCACCATAGATTAAATTAAATATACATAACATATTATTACGATTATGCCATTAACTTCTTAAATAATTATTCTTCCTTTTATGGTGTGACCCTTTAGGTTCTCCATATTAAACTAGGTTGTGAATAAATCAATTAGAACAATTCTAATCTTATTTAAATAAATAAATTAAATAATTAATTTATTTAAATAAATAATATTTATTCTACAATAGGATAAGCCTCCCTAGCGATCAACGACTTTTCGGATAATATAGATTTCAACATTAATCATAAAAGAACCTTTGAGTAAATAGTTACCGTATAATTCAATCCTTCCACCATACAATGTCCCAATTAAATATAAGATATGGAATTATCGTCAAGTCTTATTTTATTTAATTATATGTATTTCGACTCTTAAATGCACAACTCCAAATAATGCAAATTAGAAACTCCTTTCTAATTTCATTCTGCCTTGGCCAAGGACTACTGGGTTGTCATTTATCTAATCACATAGGACATTTCTTCTTTTAAGAAGTGGTAGATTCTTTATTGATCATACATTATCTCCATGTACAACTTATTATACCCAAGCATACCCTTTGATATACCCTAAGGGTCTTAAGGAATAAGTCAAAGTATAACTCATCATACACAAGATACTATGACGATCTCAAGTCCAAGGATCACTTGTACTACTATCACTACTGTGAAATTCCTATCGATGACACAAGTAAAACTCCATTAGGTATTCCTTAGCGAGCCAACGCTCAAATTGAACTTATTCTCTAATAAGCACCTACATACTTGCTTTAGTGTCTCCACACAAATGATCATGAGATCAATCATCCTCATCCAATGAGCAAGCAACGTATGTACTAATCTATCCGGATTCACTAATCCCCAATTTAGTAATCCAATGATTGGGAACTATTTTAGTTTTAAGCTTTCTAAGAATTTAGATCTCATTAGAATGATCATCATCATTATTCTAAAAGCATTGCTTAAAACTATGGGGTTATCACATATTATAAAACAACATCATGTAGATAATTAAAAGCCTTTAATAAATTAATACTTTTTATTAATAAATGAATAAGACTGTTACAAAGTATATGCTTTATCATCAAACATGATTGGCTTATGTGCATACTACTTTCAGATGTTTCTAAGAGGTTTGAAGCTCGAAATACGTCAATACCTCATTTCTCACAAACTTTGCTTGTATTCAGATGTTGTGAATAAGGCTCAATTATTGGAGCGCAATAATGAGTCAACCTAACCAAGAGATAGCAGCCGACAAAACAATAATACCAGTGGTAGCAGTCATCGAAGCGATGACAACAAACGTGGAGGAAATTAACATGCTAGAAATGGTAACCACTTCGGTGGTAATCCTGGCCAAGATAATAGAAGTGGAAATTTCAAAAAGAGAAAGTTCAACAATGATGGAAAGACAACAGCACCAGCACCAGCACCCGTTTTCAAGGAAGGAGAACGACCACCGGTCATATGTTATAAATGCAGAGGGTAGGGACACATTAGTCCAAACTGTGACGCCCCCAAAATAGATATAAATCACCCATCTTAAGTCGCCAACTACATGGTACAAAATACAAATAAAAACTTAATTATACAACTATCGTGTAAAATACGACAAAACATATGCTATGAGTTTTAATACAAATATTGTCATCTAGACAATATCCACACTCAATGGAGTCCTCATTACATTTATTATCACACTATTTAACAAAATAGTGAGGACTACTAATGCTATCATCTGGACCGTCACTCCATTCCCCGACTCGTCCCAGCTATATTCTCATTTCCTGAAGAGAACAGTGAAAGATAGGGTGAGCTCAACTAACCAAGTAAGAAATATTATGACTAAGAAAATGCAGAATAAATTATCATTAGTCTTCAACAATGTTAAACTGATAAAATACAATAGACATCAAGTTTAACTGCAGTGGAATAAGCAATCCATTAGAAGAGTCAATTAGAGCATGGTATCTAGTATCTTCTATGATTTAAAAATATTTTCATCAATTTTTTTTTATTTTATCGCTGAGAATCAGCTTAATAAATAAACTACATCATCGAATCATCCCTGCACTACGTGCCAAGGATATTCATTAAATCATCAATGGTCATGATTATACCGAATAATCCTTGGTCATAATCATACCAAAAATTGTCCATCAATGCACTACCGGCTAATGAGGACTTTTACCACATCATTCGTTACATTACGGTCATGATTATACCGAATAATCCCTGGTCATAATCATGCCAAGTCCATCTATGCACGTAAGCCAAAGATGACTTTCATCACAATATAAGCATGATGATGATGACAATGATATAAGCAATAATCAAACGAAATCAAATCAAACGAAATCAAGGATAAATATTACAGACTTTAAATTTATTCAAATATTATCAATCACTTAATAAACTCATAATCTAATATTATTAATATTATAATAATATTTTAATCACTTCTTAAACTTATAAACAATATATTTCAATTGTTTACACTTTACCAAATAATGCATTTTAATCATTCAAAAATGCCATACTCATAAGATTTCATCACCAATGATCAAATCCCTAATCAAAAATCTGCATATACCCTATATAGGATTCCCAAGTCATAAAATCCTATTTTCTAATTTTGTTACTTCACATAACATATTTAATTCATTTACTCATAACTAGTTCATTTTCATGAAAAATACCAAATCAGTCCCAAAAATATTTCTTTTCTGGAATTTAGCAGAATATAGTCCCATATTGAACATATATTTTTCTCGAAATTTTTAAAATTCATTTACTATTTTTCATATGGCCAAAATTGCCGAATATTTAAACATTTATCATAAATTGTACTTTTGTCCAAAAATTCTGAAATTTACAGGGTATACTCCTATTATATACATGTACTCCCAATAAAAATTTTACCAATTTTGGAGTTAACCACTAGGAGTTATAAGAGTTTACTTTTAAAATAGTCTTTTCCCATAAAATCCATAACTCTTAATCTATACATCCAAAAATTGCCATCTTTGGACACAATATAGAAAACTCATCAAATTATCATTTCAAATTTTTCTAGAATTTTTGAGTGTCAGAAAAATTACGAAACTACAAATGGATTTTTCACCCGCCATGCGGTAATCAACGTAGACAAACCATTTCTACAATTTAATAAGGAATGAATACAAAGGATCATTCACCATGCATGCGGTAATCCACATAGACAGGTTATTCCAATAGAATAATAAAGAATGAAATAACAAAAGAATTCACCATGCATGCGATAGACCGCACAGACAAGTTATTCCTAACGAATAATAAAGAATGGAACCAGTAAGTCACGTAATTAAATGCATGACGAGGATATTCCAATGTAATAATAAAGAATGGAATAACAAATGAATTCACTAGGCATGCGATAGAATCGCATAGATAAAAGTTATTCCAATAGAATAATAAATAATGGAACTAGGTCACGCGTAATAACGCATGCATGGGATATTCCAAATGTAATAATAAAGAATGGAATAACAGAAGAATTTCACCATGTATGCAATACTTCACATAGACAAGGTTATTCCAACATAATAATAAAGAATGGAATAAAGAAGCTCTCTTCATGAATACGAAAGAAATAATACCCCTTACTTTAGAATAAAGTTAGATCTTTGGAATAGAGAGTAATGAGACTTTCTTCTTCTTTCTCTCTATAATTTCTCTCTATAATAATTGTTCTATAGCTTTAGTGAATTGGTGAGAAATGAAGGAAAAATGATCTTCTTTTTATAGAAAAATATAGTTTCGATAATTGACGTTTTGGGGCTCGAAAAATTACAAAGACAATACCTCTAACTTTTCTTTCATTTTTAATTTAGTCTTGCAAGTATTATCAAACTTGCACCACCTCCCCTAATAGTAAATAATGTGAATCAATAGTTTAATCATGTGAATCAATAGTTATAATCATCTGAAAATACAAATTACAGTATAGTACCTCCATATACACCTCCATTTTTAACTTAGTCATGCAAGTATTATCAATCTTGCACCAACTCCCCTAATAGTAAATGAATGTGAATCAATAGTACACACATGTGAACAAATAGTTATAATCATGGGAATTAATAGCAATTAATTGCTCATTTATTCGATTAATTACCCGATTGGTCAATATAACCTCCAGACATCAATTATTATCGAAATAAATGTCGATTTCCACTAACACTAACAATCCCAACACAATGGAAATATTTTTCTCAAAAATTTCATTTTTGAAATTTCAAAGTTTGACTTTTTCTGAAAAAGTCAACTGTTGACTTTTTTGACCAAAAAGTCAACCCCAACAAATTTTGTGTTTATAGTCTATTTCTACTAATTTCATTGTTTCAGACTTAAATATGACGTCTGCGTCTCTAAATTCAACTCCAAACTCAACTTCATTTTTTAATAACATTCATCATTAATATTATAATTCATAATATTTAACAACCAGGTCGTTCCCAGGAAAGATGAGACTTTCCAATAAGGATTTCTCCCTATTGGCGCGTAATTAGGTGACCAAACCTCTCCTTGATAGAATTTCTAGACATTGTAAATATTGCAATTTAATAATATTAATAACTTTGTCGTCTCAATTATTGATTTAATAATATATCATATTATGCAGATGATACTGTGACAATAATCGAATTAATAACATGAGAAATATGATGCAGCAATTATTGTAGCAATAATTGAGTATAATTGAGTGACTTCTCACGTAAGCATCAATAATCAATACCATATGCTACTATGCAACCACGCGTATTACTGTACTTTTACTACCTAGTAGTTCAACCGTATTAACGGTAAAACTTTTGTCGTTATTTTCATAAAATATTTTTGTCGTTTTCTCAATCCGATAGTAATTTCGTTGCGGGGTCCACTAATGATTGCGCCGTTGTACGAATATTCCCTGAAAAAATGAATAATTATAAGAAAATTGAATACTTTCATTTCATAAAATTCGGGGTCTTACACAAATTGTATGCAGCAATCTAAAGCGTGTTATAATTGCGGAAGAGAAGGTCACCTAGCTCGATTTTGTCATGTAGTGAAGACAAGTCCAGCTGGGATGGAGGCATCAAAGGCCATCCTAGACAAGTCAAAGTCGGTAGTTCAAGGGAGAGCATTTGTCGTGACCTCCCAAAAAGTGAAGAACCCGAAAGAATTCATCACGGGTAAGCTAATCATAAACTCTTGCGAAGTCTATACCTTATTTGATACTATTTCTACCCATTCTTTAATTTCTCCTACTTGCACTCAATGTTTGAATTTAACTTTGGAGAAATTAGACTTTGACTTATCTGTTGAAACTCCGTTGGGAGAAACCTTCATTACATCCACTATTTATAAATCTTATTTGATTCAAATCGGTAACCTCATGTTACCGGTCGATCTTATCTCTTTGAAAATACTTGCATTTGATGTGATTTTAGGGATTGATTGGTTAACTACTCATCATGCTAAAATTGATTATTTTCGTAAGGTTGTTAGCTTTCATATTCCTAACCAACCTATTATGCGAATTTAAGCAACTAAACCACTAAAGTCAATCACTGTCATATCAAGCCATAAAGCCATTCGTTTATTGAAAAACAGATGTCAATTTTTCTTAGCCCATATAAAGTATTTAAATAAAAATACGTTAGATTTGATTGATATTTTGTTGTTAATAAATTTCCTGATGTATTCCCTGAAGAACTTCTTGGCTTACCCCCAGAGCGTGAAATTGAGTTTTGTTTTGACCTTGAACCCGGTTAAAAATTCATTTCCAAAGCCCCATATCGAATGACTCCTATTGAACTTTAGGAGTTAAAAACCCAACTGCGGGAATTGTTAGACATCGGTTTCATTCATCCTAGTACGTCTCCTTAGGGTGCTCTTGTTCTATTCATAAAGAAGAAAGATGAAAGTATGCGACTTTGTATTGATTATCAAGAGTTGAATCATGTCACCGTTAAAAATAGGTACTCGTTGCCTCTCATTGATGACATGTTTGACCAGTTGTAAGGAGTTAAATTCTTTTCAAAGATAGATCTTCGTTCTGGATATCATTAGTTAAAGATTAAAATCGATGACATTCCAAAGGTTGCTTTCAGAACTCGGTACGGGCATTATAAATTCCTAGTCATGTCTTTTGGATTAACTAATGCTCCTGCAGCCTTCATGGACATGATGAACCGAGTATTTAAGGAATATTTGGATCATTTTGTGGTTTTCTTTATTGATGACATCCTCATATACTCCAAAAGTCGTGAAGATCATGAGCATCACTTGAGCCTGATACTCCAAAAGCTTCATGAAAATAAGAGATATGCCAAGTTGAAGAAATACGAGTTCTGGCTTGAGGAAGTAGCATTCTTTGGACACATGATATAAAATATTGGAATATCTGTTGACCCGATAAAGATTGAAGCAATTCAAAGTTGGGAGCAACCTAAGTTAGTAACCGAAGTACGTAGCTTTCTGGGCTTAGCTGGTTATTATCGGAGATTCGTGGTAGGATTTTCTCGAATCGTTACTCCATTAACTAAGCTGAATCAAAAAGATACAAAATTGGGTTGGAGCGAGAAATATGAGAAGAGTTTCCAGGAACTCAAGAGGAGACTCATTTCAACACCTGTTCGTACAATACCATCTGGTTCGGAGGGATTTGTCATATACAGCGATGCTTCAGGCGAAGGTTTAGGATGTGTTCTCATGAAACATGAAAAACTCATAGCCTATGCCTCAGAACAACTCAAAGAATATGAGAGGAATTATCCTACTCATGATCTAGAGTTGGCAGCATTCATTTTTGCGCTTAAAATCTGGAGGCATTACCTGTATGGGGAGAAAGTGGAGATCTATACGGATCATAAAAGCCTCAAATATTTCTTCACCCAAAAGGAACTCAACATGCGGCAATGACGTTGGCTCGAGCTGTTGAAAGATTGCAATCATACCATTCAATACCATCCTGGAAAAGTGAATGTGGTAGTTGACGCATTGAGTAGAAGATCATATGCGGCTACGAGTGCAATATTGTAACCGCAAAGGCCCATTTGGTATGACTTACAAAGGATGGAGATAAAGTTAAAGACTTCAGGGACCCACATGATGATGTCAAATATACGAGTAGAACCGACTTTAATCGATAAAGTTAAAGCTGCTCAAGCTACGGACCTGGAGCTAATGCGTATGAAGAAGAAAGTGAAAGAAGGTGCTATTCCAGAAAAAAGAATCAATGAAGATGGAATACTTTGAGTCAACTCCAGACTTTGTGTTCCTAACGTATCTAATTTGAAGTATAAAATCATGATGGAGGCGCATAACACACCGTTTATAATCCATCCTAGGAGTACCAAAATGTATCGTGATCTTCGACATACATTTTGGTGGAACAATATGAAGAAAGAGATAGCAGAGTTTATCTCAAGGTGTTTTACTTATCAACGTGTCAAGGCAGAGCATCAAGTGCCAAAAGGTCCATTGCAACCACTTGAAATTCCAGATTGGAAGTGGGAGCACATTACCATGGATTTCGTTACTGGCCTTCCCAAGGTTTTTCAAGGCATAGATGCGATTTATGTCATTGTTGATAGATTAACCAAGTCTGCTCATTTCTTACCAATACAAGAAACTTATTCACTTGAACGTATTGCTCGTATATACATAAATTAGATTATAAGATTTCAAGGTATGCTAGTATCCATAGTTTCTGATTGAGAACCAAGATTTACTTCACGATTTTGGGTTAGTTTACAGAAAGCTATGGACAAGAATTTATGTTTCAGTTTGGCATATCATCCTCAGACAGACGGGTAGTCAGAGAGGACTATTCAAACTCTTTAGGATCTATTAAGACTCTATGTCCTTGACTTCAAAGGAAGTTGGGATAAGTTCTTGCCATTCGAGGAGTTATATAGACGCAAGTGTCGTTCTCCAGTATGCTGGGATGAGGTGGGTGAAGTAACGTTGTTGGGACCAGAATTAGTAAGCATGACAACAGAAAAGATTCAAATGATTCGGCAATGTATAAAAACCTCAGAAGATTGACAAAAGAGTTATGTTGATCTTCCTCGAAGGGACGTGAAATTCAATGTTGGAGAGCATGTGTTGTTACGTGTTGCTCCATGGAAAGGAGTTATAAGATTTGGAAAGAGAGAAAAGCTCAATCATTGATTCATTGGCCCATTTGAAATCCTTGATCGAGTAGGAACTATGGCCTATAGACTCGCTTTACCTCCAAGTATGTCTCGTGTTCATAACATTTTTTACATATCTATGTTAGGTAAATATGTGTAAGACCCGAACCACATTATTGAATTAGAACCAGACGAGATAATGGAAGATTTAACATATGAAGAGGTACCTGTTAAAATCTAGGATAAGAAGGAACATATTCTATGCTCCAAGGTAATACCACAAGTTAAAGTTTTGTGGAGAAACCACGATGTTGAGGAAATGACCTGGGAGTTAGAATCTGAAATGAAATCAAGGTATTCTCACCTCTTTGACATACTAGGTACGTACACCAATTTCGAGGATGAAATTTCATAAGAAGGGGAGGTTGTAAGACCCCAACTTTTATGAATAAAGAATAATTTTCTCTAAATATCATTTTGAATATTATGGTGTAGATTTGGTATAATGTTATAGTTGTGGGTAATATTTAAAAATTTTGAAAAGTAAGCAAGTTGTCATATAATATTCGTTTGGTTAGGGAATATTTGTACGACGACATTTATTGGTGGACCCCACAAGTTGTCATATAATATTCATTTGTACGATGACACAATCATTGGTGGACCCCACAACAGAATTATTGTCGGAGTTAGAAAACGACAGAAATATCTTTTTATAAAAATAACAGCGAAAGTTTTATCGTTAACTGTTGAAATACTCGGTGATAAAAGTAGAGTAATACGCGTGGTTGCATAGTAGCACATGGTATTTGATTCTTATGTGAGAAGTCACTCAGTTATACTCAATTATTGCAACAGTAATTGTTGCATAGTATCTCACATTATTGATTTAATTATTGTCACAGTATCATCTACATAATATTTTATATTATTAAATCAATAATTGAGATGACAAAGTTTTTCATATTATTTTTTGCATTATTGATAATGTCTAGAAAGTTCTGTCGAGGAAAGAGGTTTAGTCATCTAATTGCGCGCCAATAGGGAGAAATCCTTATCGAAAAGCCCCATTTTTCCTGAGAATGATCTGGTTGTTAATATTGCAAGTTATAATATTATTGACAAAAAATTGTTGTTTAAAAATGTGTTTTGTGAAGCCAAGTGAATTGAGATAAATAGAGGGGATTTTTATGAAGTATTTGTTATAAATTTCGCTTATTACATTGACCCCCACTTACTTATTGTTTTAAAATAATCGGTGGAAAGTTATAATATATATATATATATATATATATAAGTGTGTGGAGTGTGTGTGTGATGTGGGCATGTGTGTGTGTGTGTAAAATATGGGTGGTGGTGGTGTGCCATTGAAATGAGGGAGTATATATATATATATATATATATATATATATATATATATTATTTAAAGTTTTTTGTTTTACTTGAATATTACATTATTAATTTGAAAATTGTGGCGTCTGAAGTTTTTTTTCCTTTCGCCCGTGATTCTGCAAATTATTTCTTCCGAAATTACTGTGCAGTCTGTGATTTTTCCTAAATAGTATCATTCCATTCTCCTATAAATAGGATGCTTAGTTTAGAATTAAAAATCACTCCAGAATTAGAGAATTCTTTTTCTATAATATTAAGCGTATTTCTTTTGAGTTTAAGGAAGCTTTGAGCGTAAAAAACAGTATAAGTTTTTTTCAAGAATATCTCCGCCCTACCAGTCAGAAATACTCTCCTTTTAAGGTAAGGGATATTATTTTTGTTCAATATTCGTATGAAATAATATTTTCTTCCATACTCTGTAGTATATAAGTAATTATTTCGTTTTAGATTCTGAATTCTACACTCATTTTGTTAAAGTGTTGCTTCTATACTCCTTGAAATTAGTAGAATATCCTTGAAATTTGTGCTTCATCTAGTATCATTTCACAAGGATATTTTTCTGAACATTCTTGTTAAATTTTAATCTTTTCATGCTGGGGTATTATTCATGGGGTACTATTCACGAAGTATTATTCATGGGGTACTATTCACCCGAGTACTATTCAGCCAAAAAATTGATTTCTTTTATGTCTAAATTATTTTTGATACATGGATATTATTCTTAAATTTTACTCCACAAAGCAGTTATCATGTTGTCAATTTGGACATTTTTTAAACTCTGGATAAATTTAAAATCTTTAATATTTATCCTTGATTTCGTTTGATTGAATTCTTAAATCATTGTCATTATTCTCATATTTATATTGTGATGAAAGTCATCTTTGGCCTGTAGTGTATAGATGGACTGTTGATTGGTATGATTAAGACTAGGGATTATTCGGTATAATTATGACCTGTAATGTTACAAATGATGTGGTAAAAGTTCTCATTGGTGAAAGTAGTATGTACATAAGCCAATCATGTTTGATGATAAAATATATACTTTGTAAAAATCTTATTCATTAATTAATAAAAAGTATTAATTTATTAAAGGCTTCTAATTATCTACATGATGCTATTTTATAATATATGATAAACTCATAGTTTAAACAATGCTTTTAGAATAATGATGATGATCATTCTAATGAGATCTAAATTCTTAGAAAGCTTAAAACTAAAATAGTTCCCAATCGTTGGATTACTAAATTGGGAATTAGTGAATCCGGATAGATTGGTACATACGTCGCTTGCTCATTGGATGAGGATGATTGATCTCATGACCATTTGTGTGGAGACACTAAAGAAAATATGTAGGTGCTTATTAGATAATAAGTTTACTGAATGTGGCTCGCTAAGGAATACCTAATAGAGTTTTACTTGCCCGTTAATAGGAAGTCCTGTAGTGATAGTAGTACAAGTGATCCTTAGACTTGAGATCATCATAGTATCTTGTGTATGATGAGTTATACTTTGACTTATTTCTTAAGACCATTAGGTTATATCAAAGGGTATGCTTGGGTATAATAACTTATACATGGAGATAATGTATGATCAATAAAGAATCTACCACTTCTAGTAAAAGAAGAGAAATATCATATGTGATTCGATAAATGATAACCCAGTAGTTATTGGCCAAGGTAGAATGAAGTTTGAAATGAGTTTCTAATTTTTATTATTTGGTGTTGTGCATTTAAGAATCGAAAAACATATAATTAAATAAAATAAGACTTGACAGTAATTTCATGTTTTATATTTAATTGGGACATTGTATGGTGGAAGGATTGAATTGTACGGTAACTATTTACTCAAAGGTTCTTTTACGATTAATGTTGAAATCTATATTATCTGAAAAGTCGTTAATCGCTAGGGAGGCTTATCCCTATTGTAGAATAAATATTATTTATTTAAATAAATTAATATTTTAATTTATTTATTTTAATAAGATTAGAATTGTTCTAATTGATTTATTCACAACCGATTTAATATGGAGAACCTAAAGGGTCACACCATAAAAGAAAGAATAATTATTTAAGAAGTTAATGACATAATCGTAATAATAAGTTAAGTATATTCAATTTAATCTATGGTGATAGAATAAATTAAATAGCTTAATATTTAATATTTAATATTTTTGAAATATTAAATATAAATTAATAAGAAAAATATTAAATATAAATTAATAAGAGGAGTCTTATTATTATTATTACTATTGTTATTATTTAATTCCTAAAGTAGTTTGGGAATTAATTAATAAAAGTACTCTCATATATTCCTAATAATATTAGGAGACTAATTAATTAAAAGAGTTTAATTAATTATTCCTAATAAGATTAGGAGCCTAATTAATTAAAGGAGTTTAATTAATTAAAATAAAACTCAATTCCTTAATTGTCAAGGAGGGTTGCCTATATCTATAAATAAGAGGAGTCTTATTATGGGTGAGTATGGTTGTTGGTTTTTTCACAAGACGTAATTCCAATAGTTAGGAGAGTACACCTTTTTTTATGAGAGATAGAAAACTAGGCTTTTGCTAAATACCATCTTCTTGAATCTTTCTTCTTCCTTAGTGGATCACCTCTAGAGGCCAAACATTTGGGTGGCTAACATTGATCAAAGGAAGGAACCAAACCCGATGGATTCAAGTTGAACGCGAAAGGATTTGGAGGTGAACTTGTACCTGAGGAAGCTCGAATCTTCAAGGGTATGATTCTTATTCATTATCTTTTCGTTTAATTAATAATTGTGCTTAAAGGATGATCCGGGTGTATGGTTTGTAAAATTTTAAAACTCTAATTTTCCATGCTTCTGCTTATTTTGTGCAATTTGTCATGAATATTACAAACCTAAAAATTGGCCCGTAGTGCATTGATGAACAATTGTTGGCATGATCATGACCATTGATGATAACATAAAATCCTTGGCCCGTAGTGTATGGATAATTCGTGGATGTGATAATAATGAATATCTAATGAGTGAGTTTTATACACAAGAATTGGATACATTCGGGCTTAATTTATTGTTGTTCTCAAGTCTTTTAGAATATTTTTTAAGTATTTGTGTCCATTCATGCATGTTTTATGTTGTTTTGTAGGAATTGGAATAAAAGTTACTTGGATCGACTTTCGGGGTGGCTAGATTCGCATTTTCGGCTTGCCATTTACACAGCAGTCACTTCAGAGCCAATTTGAGTATAGCTCCAGACTTTATTTCGAAAAACTTAAAGAATGAAAGTTGTAGATCTACTTCTCCTCTTTTCGGATAATCTTGAATCATTGAAATCGGAGTTCGGACGAAGAAGTTATGGCCATTTTCCCAAAGGACGTCGGAGCAGAAAATGTCGAGAATATATGTGCTGACCGGGGCATACAATAATAGGCTTATGCTTGATGGGCGGGCGTTTGGGGGCAGGGTTTGAGCGTCAAGCCCAGCGCTGAGGTACTGGGGAAGGGCTTAGTGATGGCCTGGACGCGTTTTTGAGCGAATTTTGACACCTTTTTGACTCCAAATTGGATTGGGTTTGTTCCTAAGCTAAAAATTGGACTTGTAACCTATAAATACATGATGTAAGGCATAAAATAAAGGGAGATTACATAGATTAGACTAGATTAAACACTATATTAAATTAGAATATAAACCCTAGTTCTTAGCTAGCCATTGGAGATTGAAGCAAATTGAAGAACATTGAAGATCAAGAGCAAGAGCAAGAGGGGAGCATCAGATTTTCTGACAACAGATTCTATTCTCTTCTGTTATCATACTTTTATCTTTTAATGTCTATTCAATTGTGGATTCTTGGTTTTAATTCATTAATTATGAACTAACTCTTTTATTAAGATTTCAATTGAATCTTTTATGGCTATAAATTAGTTATTTAATTTATTCCAATTCTTTGTGTCAAAGTGAGTTGTTTATCATGCCTTATGCTTATTGATTAATTATCTGATCAGTAATTACCTTGTTACTCTAGAAGGAATTGAGAAAGGAATTCTAGGGTTAGAACTGGGCATGATATCATGTGACTTAGTTATTTGCACAGTGAATAATTAGATTTGTGAATAGAATGAGAATATCTATTTGCCACATGTAACACATAAAGAATTGGGATTGTAGCGAGTTTAATTCATTTGTTTTGCATAGAGATATAGTAAAATTAATCTGGGTTAAATAGAAGGCAAATGATCGCTTGAGAAAGGGCTTTTGGCATTTGAGAATTCCTGTTAACAATTCAGTAGACATAATAATTGGGATAATTGGATAATTGGTTTATAGTTCATAATTGGGGATATTGGAGTCTTAACTTTTATTTATTTGAATTTTTTTATAAAGCAATTCAGTGTAATTAGTTAATTTAGTTTTCTTAATTAGAAAAATCACACTTGCAATTGTTTAAATAAAATTGATTTGGTTAAGAGTTAGTACTTGGTGATTTTTATTAAATAATTCCTCCTGGGAACGATACTCTACTTTTACTTTATTACTTGTTGACCGTGTATACTTGCACATATTCATTGATTGCGAAATCGATCAACAATATCCTTGGCCTGTAGTGCATGGATAATTCAGTGATGTGAATTATTTATTAAGCTGAGTCTCAGCGATAAAATTGATGATTAACTTTTAAATCATAGAAGATAGCAGATATCATGCTCTACTTGACTTTTCTAATGGATTGTTTGTTCCGCTACAGTTAAACTTGTTATCTATTGTATTCTATCAGTTTCACTGTTGAAGGCTAATGATAATTTATTCTGTATTATCTTAGTCATAATATTCTTTACTAGGCTAGTTGAGCTCACCCTTTGCTTTCATTATTCTCTTCAGGAAATAAGAATATAGTTGGGACTAGTCGGGGAACAGAGTGATGGTCCGAGATGGTGACTATAGTAGTCCTTACTATTCTATAAAATAGTGTGATAATAATTGTAATGAGGACTCTATTTGAGTTTGGATATTGTCTACGAGATAATATTCATGTTAAAACTCTCAGCTATGTTTTGCCGTATTTTACACGACAGTTGTATAATTAATTTGTATTTGAATTATGTACCATGTATTTGGCGACTCAGAATGGGTGATGTATACCTATTTTGGGGGCGTCACATTGTTGTTGTGTTGTTATTGCTACACTCGGTCTATTTTGTGGTTGTTCTCACTGTTGTTGTTGCTATGTTGTGCAGCTGCAATTGGTTTCGTTTTGCTGCTGGTGCGACTGTTGGTTTGCTTCAATTCTCATGGTCTGTCTTGTAAAGTCATTTGAAAAGATTGTCCAAAGATATTGAGTTAGTTAGGTATTGCATGTTTTTGTATTTTATTGTGATATTCTAACTTTTACAATAAGTTACACAACATAACATAATAGTAAAATCGTGCTAATTCAAAAGTAGTATGACACATGTTTTAGAACAAAATAAAGAAAATGCCAATTAAAAACTTGATCATCAATATAAAAATGTGAAAAAAGAGGTCGAAACGTGCTTATTGGGTATATCTTAATTTTGGGCAATAATTTACTAATCATTGAAAAAAAAAGTATAAAATACGCAACGGGAAAAAATTATTGACAATGAATGTGGCCCATATTAGGCAACGAAATATAGCAACAAAAATATTTTTGTTGCTGACGAAGAGGATAAATCTTATCGGCAACATAAAAGTAAATAGGCGGGGGGGGGGGGGGGGTGGGTGGTATTTTTCCCGCCAATGATTTGACAACGAAATTTTGCAACGACTTATGAATTTCGTTACAAAAAATGAAAGTCTTTCACAAACTTCAATGGATGACAAATTTCGTTGCTAAACATGCATTTTTGGCAACAACTATATAAATCGTTGCCAGAAAAATCGTTGCCAAATATCCATTTTTTTAGTGGCTAAATTTCAATTAAGGTACAAAAGTAATGTTTTCCCTTACTTGTTTTAATTTAAATTATATTTATTCTTCTGATTTGTTGTGGGAGGTTGGTTGTGATGGGGAATCATATAGGATTTCGGAGTTCTAAGGATTAAATTGGTATGGAGAATATGTATTAATATATGAAAATTGAGTTGTAAAAAACATGCACACCTAGTGTTTGATAAAATGCTTTAATGAGTTTAATTTGTTAAAACATGATACTTAGATAATTATTATTAGTTGTTAATGTTGTTAAGACTTGGGGTTTGTTAAAATATGAACATAGTAAGTCATGGTATGTGTTTAAGCTTAATATGAGTGTTACTGATCAACCGAATCAAGGAGGAAAACTAATTTTAAACTATTCCTGTGAGTAATTTTAAGCCTACTTCGGATTGGAATCCTGAATTTAGATTTGAATGAAAGTTGTAGTGGAGATTTTAATGAAAACAGACTCAAGAATCACCCAAAAATGTTAAGAAACAAAGAAGTTACGACTGTTTTAGCGAAGGAGGGTAGTGCAGTCCAGAATTTGAGTTTTTGGAATTTTGGTCTAGTGCAGATGCACTTGGGGAGAGCACAGCTGTGCCCAAGCATGCTGATTTTAGGTTTTAGGTTGTCTAGGTTGAGCCGATTTCGTAAGAAATAATGAAGGAATAAGCTTCTATTTATAGGAGAATGGACTGAATAGTAACTAATTCCTGAACGGTCCAGATTGATTTACTTTTAAATGGACGGTCCGGATTGGTTTACTATAAAATATTCTAATAGAACAAAATCTTTTAAATAAAATATAATGTATTCTATTTATAATCTAATAAAACGAATAACTTTATAAAAGTATTTTGTTTTATATAAAAAGAATTTACTATGTAAAATACTATGCATAATAGAAAATAATATATTCTATTTAGAGTCTAATAAAATGAATAACTTTATAAAAGTATTCTATTTTATATAAAAAGCTTCTGTTTTATTACATTAATAATACTAACAAAACAAAACTTCATCATCATTATTATAATTCACATTATTAATCGACCAGGTCGTTCCCAGGAAAGAGGGGGCTTTCCAATAATGATTTCTCCCTATTAGCGCACAATTAGGTGACCAAACCTCTCATTGACAGAACTTCTAGACATCGTTAATATTGCAAATAATAATATTAATAACTTCGTCGTCTCAATTATTGATTTAATAATATATAAAATATTAACAATAATTGAATCAATTAACGTGAGAGATCTTATGCAACAATTCTTTGAAGCAATAATTGAACAAAACCGCGAGTGACTTCTCACGTAAGCATCAATAATCAATCACGTAGTGCTACTATGTAACCCGTGTATTCCTGTACTTTTAACACCGGTGTTTCAACAGTTAATTGTAAAACTTCCGCCGTTATTTTCATAAAAATATTTTTGTCGTTTTCTCAATCAAACTAATAATTCCGTTAATGGGTCCACAATGATGGTGTGAGTCGTCACGAATATTCCCCGACCAATCGAATATTATAAACAACTTGCGTACTTTGTAAAATTTCTAAATATTACCCACAACTATAACATTATATCAAATTCATTCCATAATATTTAAAAATGATAATTATAGAAAATTCATCTTTATTCATAAAAGTTGGGGTCTACAATCTCCCCTTCTTATGAAATTTTAGCCCTCGAAATTAGGGTGCGATTCCGGTATGTCGAATAGGTAAGGATACCTTGATTTCATTTCAGATTCTAACTCCCAGGTCATTTCCTCAACATCATGGTTCCTCCATAAAACTTTGACTTGAGGTATACCCTTGGAGCGTAGAATATGTTCCTTCTTATCCAAGATTTGAACATGAACCTCTTCAAACGTTAAATCTTCCGATATTTCATCCAGTTCTAACTTAATAATGTGGTTCAGGTCTTTCACATATTTACGTAACATGGATATATGGAAAACGTTATGAACATGAGACATACTTGGCGGTAAAGCGAGTCTATAGGCTACAGTCCCTACTCAATCGAGGATTAAAAATGGGCCAATGAATCAAGGATTGAGCTTTCATCTCTTTCCAAATCTCGTAACTCCTTTCCATGGAGCAACACGTAACAACACATGATCTTCAATATCGAATTCCACGTCCTTTCGATGAAGATCAGCATAACTCTTTTGTCGGTCTTGTGAGGTTTTTATATGTTATCAGATCGTTTGAATCTTTTTCGTAGTCATACGTACCAACTCCGGTCCCAACAACGTTTCTTCACCCACCTCATCCCAGCATACTGGAGAACGATACTTTCTTCCATACAACGCTTCGAATGGAGCCATGCCAATGCTTGCTTGATAACGGTTGTTGTAGGAAAACTCCACCAAGGGTAAGAACTTGTCCCAACTTCCCTTGAAGTCAAGGATATAGAGTCTTAATAAATCTTCAAGAGTTTGAATAGTCCTCTCTGATTGTCCGTCCGTTTGAGGATGATATGCCGAACTAAATCGTAAATCCGTGCCCATAGCTTTTTGCAAACTAACCCAAAATCGTGAAGTGAATCTTGGGTCTCGATCAGAAACTATGGATACTGGCATACCATGCAATCTTACAACCTCGTTTATGTACATACGAGCAAGATGTTCAAGTGTATAAGTTTCTCGTATAGGTAAGAAATGAGAAGACTTGGTCAATCTATCAACAATGACCCAAATTGCATCTATACCCTAAGAAACCTTGGGAAGACCAGTAACGAAATCCATGGTAATGTGCTCCCACTTCCATTCTAGAATTTTAAGTGGTTGCAATGGACCTTTTGGTACTTGATATTCTTCCTTGACTCGTTGACAGGTTAAACACCTTGAGATAAACAGCACTATCTCCCTCTTCATATTGCCCCACCAAAATATATGTCGAAGATCATGATACATTTTGGTACTCCCAAGATGGATTGCAAACGGTGTGTTGTGCGCCTCCATCATAATTTTATACTTTAAATCAAGGTCGTTAGGAACACAAAGTTTGGAGTTGACTCGAAGTATTCCTTCTTCATCGATTCTTTCTTCCCGCATAGCACCTTCTTGTACTTTCTTCCTCATATGCATCAGCTCCAGGTCTGTAGCTCGAGCAGCTTTAACTTTATCGATTAAAGTCGGTTCCACTCGTATATTCGCCATCATCACATGGGTCCCTGGAGTCTTTATCTCTATCTCCATCCTTTGCAAGTCATACAAAATGGGCCTTTGCGTTGACAATATCGCACTTGTACCCGCATATAATCTTCTACTCAATGCGTCAGCTACCACATTTTCTTTTCCAGGATAATATTGGATGGTATCATCATAACCTTTCAACAATTCAAGACAACGTTGCTGTCGCATGTTGAGTTCCTTTTGAGTGAAGAAATATTTGAGGCTTTTATGATCTGTAAAGATCTCCACTTTCTCCCCATACAAGTAATGCCTCCAAATTTTAAGTGCGAAGACAACATCTGCCAACTCTAGATCATGAGTAGGATAATTTCTCTCATATTCTTTGAGTTGTTGAGAGGCATAGGCTATGACTTTCCCATGTTGCATGAGAACACATTCTAACCCTTTGCCCGAAGCATCACTGTAGATGAAAAATCCCTCAAGGCAGGATGGTATTGTCGAGCAGGTCTTTGAAATGAGTCTTCTCTTGAGTTCTTGAAAACTCTTCTCACATTCCTCACTCCAACCGAATTTTGTATCTTTCCGAGTCAGCTGAGTTAATGGAGTAGCGATTCAAGAAAACCCTTCTACGAATCTCTAATAATAACCAACTAAGCCGATAAAGCTACGTACTTCGGTCACTGATTTAGGTTGTTTCTAGCTTTGAATGGATTCAATCTTTGCCGAGTCAACAGATATTCCATGACTTGATACCACGTGCCCAAGGAATGCTACTTCTTCAAGCCAGAACTCGCATTTCTTCAACTTAGCATAAAACTTATATTCACGAAGCTTTTGGAGTATTAGCCTCAAGTGTTGCTCATGATCTTCACGGCTTTTGTAATAAATAAGGATGTCATCAATAAAGTGATCTAAATATTCCTTGAATACTCGATTCATCATATTCATGAAGGCAGCAGGAGCATTAGTCAATCCAAAAGACATGACTAGGAATTCATAATGCCCGTCTTAGGAGTTAAAAGCCGTTTTGGAATGTCATCAGTTCTAATCTTTAATTGGTGATATCTGGAACGAAGATCAATCTTTGAAAAGAATTTGGCGCCTTGCAACTGGTTAAACAGGTCATCAATACGTGGCAATGGGTACCTATTTTTGATGGTGACATGATTCGACTCCCGATAATCAATACAAAGTCGCATACTCCCATCTTTCTTCTTCACGAATAGAGCAGAGCACCCCAAGGAGAAGTACTAGGGACGAATAAAGCCGATGTCTAACAATTCTTGCGGTTGGGTCTTTAACTCCTAAAGTTCAATAGGAGCCATTCGATATGGGGCTTTGGAAATGGGTTTTTGTCTTAGGGTTCAAAGTCGATACAAAATTCAATTTCACGTTTCTAAAGGGTAGGCGGGAAGTTCTTCAGGGAATACTTCAGGAAATTTATTAACAATAGAAATATCATTCAAAACTGACATATTTTTGTTTAGATCCGTGACATGAGCTAAGAAAGATTGACATTCATTTTTAAATAAACGAATAGCTTTATGGCTTGAGATGACAGTGATTGATTTTAATGGTTTGGTTGCTTGAATTCGCATTATAGGTTGATTAGGAATATGAAAGCTAACAACCTTACGAAAACAATCAATTTTTGCATGATGTGTGGTTAACCAATCAATCCCTAGAATTACGTCAAATGCAAGTATTTTCAATGAAATAAGATCGACAGGTAATGTGAGGGTACCGATTTGAACCAAACAAGACTTATAAATAATGGATGTAATGAAGGTTTCTCCCAATGGAGTTTCAACAAATAAGTCAAAGTCCAATTTCTCCGGAGTCAAATTTAAACGTTGAGCGCAAAGTAGGAGAAATAAAAGAATGGGTAGAACTGGTATCAAATAAGGTATATACTTTGCTAGAGTTTATGATAAGCTTACCCGTGATGACCTCATTCAGGTTCCTTGCTTTCTGGGAGGTCACAACAAACGCTCTCCCTTGCACTACTAGCTTTGACTTTTCTGGGGCGTCCTTTGGTGCCTCCATCCTAGCTGAACTTGTCTTCAGTGAACGATAAAATCGGGCTAGGTGACCTTCTCTTCCACAATTATAACATGCTTTGGACGGCATCACACAGTTTAGACTGATGTGTCCCTCCCCTCCGCATTTGAAGCATATGATAGGTGGTCGTTCTCCATCCTTAACAACAGGTGCTAATGCTGACGTCTTTCTATCATTGTTGAATCTCCTCTTCTTGAAATTTCCATTCTTATTGCTTTGACCATGATTACCACCGAAGTGGTTACCATTTCTGGCATGTTGATTCCCTCACGCTTATTGTCACCGCCCGATGATTGTTATCCTTTGGTATTATCATTTTCTTAAATTTGCTCTCTTTTGGTTGGGTTGCCTCATTATCGGCGCTCCAATAAGCGAGCCCTATTAACAACATCTGAATACAAACACAGTTTATGAGAGATAAGATATTGACGTATCTCGGGTTTCAAACCTCTTAGAAACATTCATGTCATTCTCTCCTCGTTATCAACCAAATGGGATACAAACCGGGACAACTCGGCAAACTTGGCTTCGTACTGCGACACGGTCATGTTGTTTTGCTCCAGCTTAATGAACTCTACCTCTTTCATGTGACGAATACTTTTGGGAAAGTACTTGTCGTTGAACAATTCTTGGAACTTCTCCCAAGTCATCTTCAGTGTGGCAGGTTGAGTACGTTTTACAGATTCCCACCAGTAATCTGCCTCTGCCCGCAACATGAAGGTGGTAAAGGGAACCTTTTGCTCCTCGGAGCAACCCAAGACATCAAATATCTTGTTGATCTGTTTTATCCACGTCTCCGGCTTAAGTGGTTTTGGCTCTCCAAAAAACTCCAGTGGTCCCAACTCCTTGAACTGTTTGGCGGTGACCGTCCGAGAGTTGCCAGTGTTTCCACCTGCATTTTGGACAGGAGTTGCTCTTGCCTGATGTTGCATGAATTGCATGAAGCCTCGGAATATTCCATCGTTCATCATTTGGTCAGTGTTGTTGTTTGCATGAGGATTATCGCCTTCCTGATGCACATTGTCCTGGTTATTGATCTGTGGAGGCTCAACGGTCTCCTGCGCTCCATTGATGTTCTCAACATTCTCGGATGCCATTTTCAAACACTGCCACAAAACAAGGGTTAATTAACATATCACATATTATCCCTATACTCTGACCGACCAATTAAATATCAAATAAACTTAGGTTGGTCATACTAGCGAAAGAATTCCCTGTCTCTCCCCTCCTATTTCTTGTCTCACATCTTAGCTAGGGATCATATCCCTAAGCTTTGATACCAACTGTGACGCCCCCAAAATAGGTATACATCACCTATTATGAGTCACCAAATACATGGTACAAAATACAAATACAATCTTTAATATACAATAAGAAAGTTGTGGGTTTTAATACAAATATTGTCTTCTAGACAATATCCACTCTCAGAATAAGTCTTCATTACATTAATTGTCACACTATTTAACAAAATAGTGAGGACTACTAATACTATCATACGATAGTCACTCTGGTTCCTCGACTAGTCCCGGCTACATTTTCATTTCACGAAGAGAACGGTGAAAGAAAGGGTGAGCTCAACTAGCCCAAGATGAAATATTATTATGACTAAGATAATGCGAATAAATTATCATTAGTCTTCAACAATGTTAAAGCGATAAAACACAATAAACATCAAGTTTAACTACTGGCAGAACATCTGATCTATTAAAAGAGTCAAGTAGAGAATAAAATCTACTATCTTTTATGATTTAAAAGGTTTTCATCACTTTTATCATTGGGACTCGACTTAATAAATAATCCATCTCATCCCCGCACTACTGACCGAGGATATTCATAAGTATCACAACCATAAATTATCCATGCACTCTGGGGCGAGGATATTCGTGTATTCATCAATGGTCATGATCATGCCAACAAACATCCATCAATGCACTACGGGCCAATGAGGACTTTTACCACATTATTTGTAACATTACGGTCATGATTACAAAGAATAATCCACGGTCATAATCATATCAAGTCCATCATGTACTACTACTAGCCACACGGTGACTTTCAACAAAATATAAATATGAGGATGATGACAATGATATAAGAATTCAATAAAATAAGTTCAAGAATTAATTTATTCGGTACTAATAACGTCCAAATTGTCAACATGATACTTCTTTTTGTAGAGTAAAATTCAAGAATGCTCGGAAGAATATTTCCATGAAAAGAATCTTTGGATGAAGCGCAAATATCGAGGATATTCCACTAATTTCATGGAGTATAAAAGTCAAAACTTTAACCAATTGAGTATAATAAAAAATAGAATAACAAAAGAAATCACCATGCATGCGGTACTCAGCATAGTATGAGTTATTCAACGAGAATAATAAATAATGAGAACCGGTCGGGCGTAATATATGCGCAAGCGAGGATATTCAATGAGAATAATAAAGAATGGAATAACAACGAAATCACCATGCATGCGGTACTTAGCATAGGCAAAGTTATTCCAGCGAATAATAAATAACGGAATCAGTGCGGCGTACAGAAAGCGCATACAGATAGGATATTCCAACGAATAATAAAAAACGGAACCAGTCTGCCAGTAAAATGCATGCGAACGAGGATATTCTAACGAGAATAATAAAGAAGCGGAACCAGTCAGGCATAAAAAACTTGCATGATAGGATGTTCCAACAGAATAATAAAGAATGGAATAACAACATAATTTCACCATGTATGTGGTACTTCGCATAGACAGGTTATTCCAGCGAATAATAAATAATGGAATAACAGAAGAATTTCACCAAGTATAGGGTAGACCGCGTATACAGGTTATTCCAATAGAATAATAAAGAATGGAATAACAAAAGTTCTCTTCATGAATATGAAAAAAAAATAATACCCCTTACCTTATAAAGAAGAGTACTCCGACGGTAGGGCGGGGATATACTTGAAGAAACTTGCACTACGCTCAAAGCTTTCTTAAACGCTAAAGAAATACGCTCAAGATAGAAGAATAATTCTCTCTACAGTTTCTCTCTCTAGAGTTTCAGTGAATTCGTAAGAAATAATGAAGGAATGAGCTTCTATTTATAGAAGAATGGACTGAATAGTAACCGATCCATGAATGATTCAGATCGATTTACTTTAAACGGACAGTCCAGATTGGTTTTTAATAAAATATAATATATTCTATTTATAATCAAATAAAACGAATAACTTTTAAAAAGATTTTACTATGCAAATACTATGCATAATAAAATGTAATATAATTAATTATTGTTTAATAAAATGAGATAACTTTATAAAAGTATTACATTTTATATAAAAGATTTTACTATTAGCCTAATAAAGCGAATAACTTTATAAAAGTATTACGATTTATATAAAAAGCTTTTCATTTTATTACATTAATAATACTAATAAAACAAAACTTCATCATCATTATTATTATTCACATTATTAATCGACCCGGATCGTTCCCGAAAAAAGAGGGGCTTTCAATAAGGATTTCTCCTATTGGTAGCGCTTGATTAGGTGACCAAACCTCTCCTTGGCGAGAACTTCTAGACATCGTTAATATTGCAAATAATAATATTAATAACTTCATCATCTCAATATAAAATATCAACAATAATTGAATCAATTAACGTGAGATACTTGCAAAGCAATTCTTTGAAGCAATAATTGAACAAAATTGAGTGACTTCTCACGTAAGCATCAATAATCAATATCGTGTGCTACTATGCAACTACACGTATTCCTGTACTTTTAACACCGGGTGTTTCAATAGTTAACAGTAAAACTTCCCTCGTTATTTTCATAAAAATATTTTTGTCATTTTCTTAATTTGACAATAATTCCGTTGTGGGGTCCACCAATGATTGTGTCGTCGTACGAATATTCCCCGACCAATCGAATATTATAAACAACTTGCGTACTTTGTAAAATTTCTAAATATTACCCACAACTATAACATTATATCAAATTCATTCCATAATATAGAAAATTCATCTTTATTCATAAAAGTTGGGGTCTTACAATCATAATGCGTGGTATTCCCCCATATTATTAGATACAAGGTGATTATTTTACGATTAAAATGATTCTCAACTAATGACTTAAAGCAATCAAAAACATCATTTGTATCATATTTGCATTTTAGCCATCGCCAATCATGATGTCATCTGTACCGTCAAAAGGATTGTGAAAGGTGATATTACTAAGGTCGACGGTGACATGATGGGATGAGCCACTATCAAGAAGCCATGTGGTGGTTGAAGGATCATTGGTTGCAACATGAGCTTGAGGTTTCCAGTGGACAGTGGATGAGAGTGTGATTGATTGCCATGTCGAGGACGTGGTTGTACTTGTGGGAACTGTTGCTGAAAGAGAGGGCATTATGAAACGATATGACCTTGAGTACTATACCATTGATAGCGACCAAGGAATGGTCGAGCGGGGGAATGATTGGTACGCTTGTAATTGGGGGGACCACCGTCAGTCCTTTGAGAGGACGTTGACCAAGAGTGTCATGAAGAGCGATTGGTATTAGAACTCAGAGTGTAGCGAACATTTGTTGAATGAATAGATGCTGAAAGATAGGGAGACTGATCTTATGGCGAAGAGATAATTCCTTGTTGACGAGTTTTTCATGTAGTTCATTGAAGGAGATTGGGGTATCGCGACCTTTTACAACATCAATGATGGATTGATAATTATAGTCAAGACCCTCAAGGAATATCTTAATTAAGTTTTCATGGTCAAGAGGCTTACCAAGAGCAGAAAGTTCATCGGCCCAAGTTTTAATAAACTGCATGTAGTCGAAAACTGATTGGGACCCTTTGGTAGTGTTTTTGAGGTGGTCTTTGATTTTCTTGATATGACTGCGAGAGGTTTGACCATAGATATTAGCTAGAGTTTTTAATTCTTCATGAAAGGCTTAAGATTGGGTGATGAGAGGAACACGGGAGGGTGAGAGAGTACCAACAAACACCCCAAAGATAAGTTTATCTTGACGAAGCCATGTTTAGTATTCGGGATTGACTGAGGTGACATCATTGGTGGTGATCTTATTGGGGGAGTGGGTTGGGATCCATCAATAAATTTAAGCAGGTCAGAGCCAATGAGAATTTCTTCAATTTGGATTTTTCAAGAGAGAGAATTGGTGGGAGTGAGTTTAATAGAGTTATGAATGGTAATCATGGTGAAGGGTTTTGTGGGTTCTTGGGTATTATGGATGATGATTTGGGTATTTTTGTTGGTCATAGAATATGGAAAGATAATTGGGCACGCTTGCGTGAGGTGGTCGTCACCCAAATCATTTATAACAGAATTTTATGGTGGAACACACTTTGATTATTTGCTTCAGTTGGGCTAGTTTATTGTTGATTTCAGACTTCCTTCCTTTTTGTATGTCGACGCCGGGATTTTCTTATTCCTGTTGGATCTCTACCCTTTATGTTTTGCTATGATGATTTATTGTATCTTTCTTTAAAGGGTGAGATTTTAGAAAGCAACCGACATATAATGTTAATGATTTAAAATGTTTGATTTTAATTGATTGGGCTGAATTAGATAGAGCCGCCAGTTGGTATGAGTTTAAATGGTTGTACCAACTCAAACGAGTTTTGAAAGGCTTTTACAATATGGCCCAATATGTGATTCCGTTTAATTGGTCTGGAAACTAAGATTCATAGAGTTCGGGGCTTGCTTAAGCGAGGGGAAGGTGTTAGGCACCCCCGACTTCTGTGAAATAGGGTTATCGCGTCTTTTCATTCCCTATGCATTGTGTGTGTGTGTGTGTGTATGTATGTATGATACAAATAAATGTTCTCAAAGTGCTTTATTTGAAAGCAGTGTTATGCCTCTTTTGCACCTATATACAAAGGGTTTGAATTATATAAAAGTTCAATTTTAAATAAAGTATATAAAGCTGATGTTTTGAAAACATGTTTTCAAACCCTTGTACTCAAATAGGAATTAAGGCCTTTGATACTTTAATTTTATTCCATATTCGACTTGATTTGATTTTATTGATCTAGGCCTTTTCATTCGAGATTGTTGTGGTGGTTCTATATGACATTATTCATAGTAATTTGATTAGTTTTGATTTTTAGTTTGAAAAATTACTCTATTGCCCTTCTGAGTTGGTTTCTGGACTTGACGCAGATGCAACTGTCTTCCCTCAAGGTTATCTTCGGGGTTTAACTGTTGTTGACTTCTGTTTGTCATCAGGGTTGTCTCTGAGGTTGATTTGATGATTTCCCAAGGCCTTCTCCAGGGGTCTAGTTTGATGATTTTTCGAGGTTATCTCCGGGGTTCTAGTTTGATGATTTTGACTTCCAGTGTTGTCTCCAAAAGGTAAAAGACAGTTTTACCCTCCTGCATGGTTAGTAACCGGAATGCAAAATTTCAAGTGTCTACATTGTATATATGCCTTTAAATTTTAGGGAAAGCTTTTTAGGCTTGTGAAATTTCATGGCTTTTATTTGCTTCTGTTAAACTTTGTTTATTATCGATTTTAGATTGACTTCCTTCTTGTATGCCTTTAAATTTTTGGGAAAGCTTGTTAGGCTTGCGAAATTTTATGGCTTTTACTTGCTTCAGTTGATCTTGGTTTATTGTTGATTTCGAACTGACTTTCTTCTTGTATGTCTTTAAATTTTGGAGAATGCTTATTTGGTTTGCAAAATTTTATGGCTTCGATTCGAAGGAATGAAGAACTTGTTGTAGGATTTACTATGTTTGATACCATAAAAAGATTTAAAGTCGGAGAAGAATTGAAGAATTAGAACATACCTTTTCATTGATATGGACAACGTGTATATAGGTTACATGATCAAAAGAAAAGGAAATAAATAAAATTAAGTAACTACATAAGAATCAAAAAGATATAATTACAGAATATACAAATGAATGTGAAAATATCCCTTAATTTTCTCAACTAGATTTGGTGTTATCTTTTTATATCTTTATCAGGGTCTTAGCTCGTGATCCAAATTTGGATTAGTATTTTTGTACTTTCGGATTGAACTAGAGTTTCTTATGTTGTGTTATATAAATAGATGATCTGGCATTATATGATGTACGAAAATTCTAAAGATAGTAAAATTAATTTATCGTCTGACCGTAGACTAATTCAACGTTTATAAATTATGAACTATCTACGCCAAAAATTATTTTGAAGATAATAGTATGTGTTGGGAGATGGAATATCATAGTTAGGCCCAATACAAAGGGCCCAAATGTTTTATATCGAAAAATCCAAATGGCCATGTAACTGTGACGCCCCCCAAATTCAGACACTAATATCTCGAATTCGGTGCTTCACGATCTAATTCTAATAATGCAATAATAACTCATATAGCGGAATAATAAAATAACTTACATTGATTTATTATAATTATTCTTGTCCTAAGGTTTTGCAACTGTTACTAGTAATATTACATAACTTAAGTTCAAATATAACTTAGTACATAATATTAAATAAGTCTTATTACAATCAGATAATAATAAACTTCTAACTTAAAGGAACAAAGCTACTCCATAGCCTTGCCCTTACCCTTATCCTTGCCTGATGTTTTACCACGTTTTGCCTTTACTGAAAGGTGTAAAGAAAGTAAGATTGAGCAACAAATTTTCCCAGCAAGTAAATATAGCAATAAGGGTGAACAAGTATAAAGTTCAAATTTCAAGGGTATAACAATAAATGATAATTCAAGAATATCGAGAAATATCAATTGTTCTAAATAAGAGTCGTTGTGGACTGAAAGATATCATCAAGATTCTAAATTTTAATCATTTCAAAGTTTAAGAAGAATGAACACTAAGTAGTCACTATGGACTGAGAAATCCTGCTAGGATTAATAATATTATACTGTAAAATCCAATATGAACAAGTACAATATGTGATCAGCCTAAAGTACCCTATGTTATACATAACAGTTAATCATGCTTGTATGTGCTCACTTCGGTTTCCTGACAGTTATATAATTTCCCCTTCAATTAGGGTTGTTCATCTTAGTAGATTTATAAGAGTCTGCACCTAGACAATTGGTTTGGATATATTTCTAACACATGATATTTATCTAGTCAGGTCAAATAGCTTAGACAACTTTTATAATGCATTTAAGAATAATAAGTTTAATACTTGCAACAAAATTAAGATATAAAATCAGTTTTTGAATAGTAATAGGTATTTGTTCGATGTAAATATGGTCGATATTGCAACAATTGGGATTTACACAATATGTAAAGTTAGGAGAGTTAGGGAACTTGCCTGATCTGCTGCTTACTTAACTCTACGATTCTGCTCTTTGGATAACCTACATTATCCATACACCATCCTAATAATTAACCCCTGTTGAATTTACATAATAATCAATGAAGGCCTAACTGCGATACTCCCCCATTTAGAATTTATAACAGTCCATCATACTTGAATTATTTATGTAATTATCTGTTATTGTCAAGATGACTCTTTTGTCCAGTTTTCCTTGGTTCGCTTAATACACCTAAATTACTTTCGCCATGCTAGTACCTAGCAGTGTTCGATAGTCTTTGGATCCTACCATGATTATTTTCTTTAGTTCTCTCAATTCATTATTAACATTTCCATGGATCAATCATAATATGGATAGACTTTAATTAGTTTATGTAAGGATTTGAAAGTGATTAACAAGTTCAGTGTAGGAAATTCAGTGTTTAGTCATTCTGCAAAAATGACCTACGATTCACAATCACTCTACGAATTGCATATGCTATAATATGGTCGGAGAGGTTACTCTACGATTGATGGAGTCACTCTACGATTGATGGAGTCAGTCTACGATTTGTGGAGTTGCTCTACAAATTGACTGAGTGAAGCTCTACGATCAGTAGAGTTATTTCACAATGTGATTGTGACTGATTTAGTTTACTCTACGATCTACGAGAGCATTCAACTATTGAAGCAAAGCCACACTATGATCGTGGGGTGCGCTCTACGATTCTTGAAACTAGTTCAACTATAAAATCTTGGTGTGGAACAGAGCTCCACGATTAGCAGAGTCAGTCTATGATTGTAGAGTTCATTCCATAGCTTACTCAAAGAAGCTTTACGATCATCGAAGGTAGACTACGATCGTAGTGCTACTGCTACGATTTAAGGCTAAGGTATACTTTGGCATTCCAGTTCAAGATAATCTATGGCTGACTGTGTTGAGGCTTTGCTTTTATATTCAAACCAATTTACTACCTAGACTGAGTCTGATACATTCGAGGGTTGGAGTGTGGCTTAACATAAGTTCTTTTAACAAGGTATTGGTCATTTTGACAGATGTCTAGAACTTTTTTCGACAAGGAATCACTGTGGAAGATGCAGTTACACATTACATTTGTCTTATTTAATTTTTTAAGTATAATCTTTCCTCTACCAATACTTATGACTTGCACATGATATAAACACAACACTTTGGGCTCTTTTAGTTTACTGGTCTGACTCTTTATACCATCTGAGCAAGGTGACTAAGTTCATCATTTCTAAATCTGATTCAAGTTATTACTTTGTTAGACACATGTCATGCATTATTACATTATAACAGACTTTAGTTTAAGGATTTTAAGGTTAAGGAGTTTGTGTACCTTCTTGAAGTAAGGAAATGATGCAAGCTTCTTATTGCCTTCTTCCTTCCTAGACTCCTCTGAGTTACCAAAATGTAGAGTTCTTTGTGGGCTCTCCTTTTTATCTATCAACTCACTATATCTCTCTTTATAATGCAGAGTTTACGATTTTAGCAATCCTTATGAGATGAATAAGGGTCTCTATTTATAGGAAAACTTTTGTCCAACCATTGGTCATTACTCAGATATTTGGACTGGCTATAACTAAATCATCTGTTGGTTAGTAGGGGTTTGGTGAAAAGTTTATTACCAAGTCACTACTAGTAATACTGCAAAAAATCATTACAGCCCACATGGGATTAATTTTAATCTAAAGTAACATAGGGTAGCTATAGACCATTGGTCTGGCTCGGCTGAGAACAAGCAGCCAACTGAAATCTATAATTAAAATTCTAACATCACAAGTGAACAACAACTCAACAATCTAATTTTCATTCTTTCGACTTACTAACCCGGACCCTATGGGTTTAACAGACTGCCTAACATCCTTGGGTTTTGTGTAAAACCCCAAATTTTACGAATTAAGATTTAATTTTTTCGAAATATTTTTTTGAATATTATAGTGTGGATTTGAGATAATGTTATAGTTGTGGGTAGCATTTATAAATTTTACAAAGTACGCAAGTTGTTATATAATATTCGATTGGTCAGGGAATATTCGTACGACGACACAATCATTGGTGGACCCCACAACGGAATTATTGTCGGATTGAGAAAATGACAAAAATATTTTTATGAAAATAACGACGGAAGTTTTACCATTAAAACTATTGAACTACCCGGTAGTAAAAGTATAGTAATACGCGTGGTTGCATAGTAGCACACGGTATTGGTTATTGATACTTACGTGAGAAGTCACTCAGTTATACTCAATTATTGCTACAGTAATTGTTGCATCATATCTCTCATATTATTGATTCAATTATTGTTACAGTATCATCTGCATAATATTTTATATATTATTAAATCAATAATTGAGACGAAAAAGTTATTCATATTATTAGATTGCAATATTTACAATGTTTAGAAGTTCTGTCAAGGAGAGGTTTGGTCATCTAATTGTGCGCCAATAAGGAGAAGTCCTTATCGGAAAGCCCCCTCTTTCCTGGGAATGACCTGGTTGTTAAATATTGTGAGTTATAATATTAATGATGAATAAGTTCGTGTTGATAGTTCCATTGTGTTGGGATTATTAGTGTTAGTGGAAATCGACATCTATTCCGATGATAATTGATGTCTAGGGGTTATATTGATAAATCGGGTAATTAATCGGATAAATGAGTAATTAATTGCTATTAATTCACATGATTATAACTATTTATTCACATGTGTGTATTATTGATGCACATTCATGTACTATTAGGGGAGTTGGAGGTATTGTACTGTAATATTTTGAGCCCCAAAACGTGCAATTATCGAAACTATATTTTCCTATAAATAGAAGCTCATTCTTCCTTCATTTCTCACCAATTCACTAAAGCTATAGAGCAATTATTATAGAGAAATTATAGAGAGAAAAGAAGAAGAAAAGTCTGCTACCTCTACTCCAAATTATCCAGCTTTTCTAAGGTAAAGGTATTATTTCATTCGTATTCATGAAGAGAGCTATTGTTATTCCATTCCTTATTATTCTCGTTGGAATAACTCATGTCTCATCTAATACCGCATACATGGTGAAATTCTTTTGTTATTCCATTCTTAATTATTCATTGGAATATCGCTTGGCGGTCGTATTTCACACGACTGGTTCCATTAATTATTATTACGTTGGAATAACCTATCTGTAATCTCACCGCATGCGTATGGTGATTTCTGTTGTTATTCTATTTTTATTATTACGTTGGAATATCACGCTTGCTGCATGCGTATTACGCTTGACTGGTTCCATTATTTATTATTACATTGGAATAACTGCCTACATGCGATTTATCGCATGCATGGTGATTTCTATTCTTATTCCATTCTTTATTATTCATTGGAATATATCCTCGCCGGTGCATATTACGCCTAACCTAGTTCCATTATTTATTATTCTGTTGGAATAACCTGTCTGTGTGGATTACCACATGCATGGTGAACGATCCTTCGTATTCATTCCTTATTAAATTGTGAAAATGATTTGTTTACGTGGATTACCGCATAGCGGGTTAAAATCCATTTGTAGTTTCATAATTTTTCGGACATTCAAAAATTCAGGAAATTTTTTTGGAGGATATTATGATAAGTTTTCTAACATCTCCAAGTGAAATCACTGAAAGAGGAGTTATAGATTTTTGTATGGACTATTTTTAACAAAGCGTGAAAAAGTGAAAAAGAGAAAAGCTCTCTCGCCTAAAATTTTTAAGGAAATGTTTTACCACTTAATTTATGAGAAAAATTCCGGCCTTTTGGGACATGGAAATATATGGTATAAAGTACCTCTTGTCCAAAAATGAGCTCATTACGACTTAAAATGAGCAAGTTATGACTATTTCAATATTTAGGTTTTTCTGACGAAAAATGCTATAACCAAAGTTCTATAACTCCAATGACCATGAAATTTAAACTGGAACCTCACGTTAACATGTGTAAGATCCTGCTAAGATTTTGGAATTTCTGGAGTTAAACTTGAGGTAGCTGATTTCTTAAGGAATTAATTAGAAATTAATTTTTGAAAAATACTTAAGGGAGTTGAAAAATTATAAAAAAAATACTTGTTGTGTATGAAATATATGTTTATATGTTTGGACAAAGGATAGAAAAATAATAAGTTGATTTGGTAATTTTTCATGAAAATGGTTTAGTTACAAACATATGAGTTAAATATGTTATGTGAAGTTGAAGAATTGGTAAATAGGATTTTAGGGCTTGAAAATCGTATATAAGGTATATGCAGATTTTTGATGAGTGATTTGATCATTAGTGATGAAATCTTATGAGTATGGCATTTTTGAATGATTAAATGCATTATTTGGTAAAGTGTAAACAATTAAATTAAATTATTTATAAGTTTAAGAAGTGATTAAAATATTTTTATAATATTAACAATATTAGATTATGAGTTATTTAAGTGATGGATAATATTTGGATAAATTTAAAGCCTTTAATATTTTTCCTTGTTTTCGTTTGATTAATGCTTATATTATTGTCATCATACCCATGCTTATGTTCTGATGAAAGTCATCTTTGGCTTACGTGCAGAGATGGACTTGGTATGATTATGACTAAGGATTATTCGGTATAATCATGACCGTAATGTAACGAATGATGTGGTAAAAGTCCTCATTGGCTTGTAGTTCATTGGTGGACAGTTGTTGGTATGATTATGACCAGGGATTATTCGGTATAATCATGACCATTGATGATTACATGAATATCCTTGGCCGTGGTGCAGGGATGATGTGGTTTATTTATTAAGCTTAGTCTCAGCGATAAAGTTGATGAAAATCTTTTTAAACCATAGAAGATAGTAGATTTTATGCTCTACTTGACTCTTCTAATGGATTGCTTATTCCGCTGCAGTTAAACTTGATGTCTATTGTATTTTATCAGTTTAACATTGTTGAAGACTAATGATAATTTATTATACATTATCTTAGTCATAATATTTCTTACTGGGCTAGTTGAGCTCACCCTTTCTTTCACTGTTCTCTTCAGGAAATGAGAATGTAGTCGGGACTAGTCGGGAGCGGAGTGACGGTCGATGATGATAGCATTAGTAGTCCTCAATATTACTCGTAAATAGTGTGACAATAAATGTAATGAGGACTCCATTGAGAGTGGATATTGTCTAGATGACAATATTTTTATTAAAACTCTTAGATTATGTTTTGTCGTATTTTACACGACTGTTGTATAATTAAGTTGTATTTGAATTTTGTACCATGTATTTGGTGACTCAAGATGGGTGATGTATACCTGATTTGGGGGCGTCACATTTGGTATCAAAGCTTAGGGATATGATCCCTGGCTGAGATGTGAGAAAAGAACTAGGAGGGGAGAGACGGGGAATTCCTTCACTAGTATGACCTACCTAAGTTTATTTGGTATTTAATTGGTCGGTCAGTGTATATTGATTATATGTGACATGTTAATTAACCCTTGTTTTGTGGCAGTGTTTGAAAATGGCAGCTGAAAATGTTAACAATGGAGTGAATGAAACCGTTGAGACACCTTTAATAACTAACCAGATTAATGTGATGTCAGACGGAGAAGAAATCAGAGATATCTATGTGGTGAGTTAAGAACTAATAGTTGCACCCGATCTAGTTGCAGAGGTAGCAGCTGAGAGAGAGGAAGAAGAGGAACCTGAGGAGAATTTATTAGAAGAATTTTATGATATAAATTTAGAATTACAAAATCGTGTTCATGAGTTAGAAGAGCAAGCTGAAGAACGGCAGGCGGTCGTGGAACAAAGAGATGTAACAATTCAAAATTGTGTTACCCGATGTGCGATGCTTGAACAGAAGCACTCTTTGGCAGAGTATAAGATATTAGAGCTGGAATCTGAGAATGCTATGATCAAAGTTCTGATGAAAGAAGAAACAACTGAACAAAGGAGAATAGATGATGCATGGGTAAAAGCTACACGACGCGTAGATATTGTAGAAAAAGGCGTCCGATCCAATAAGGCCAAAATAGATGAAATGGATTTTGCTTTTTGGATAGCAATTGGGAGAATCCAACATCGAATTCCAAATTATCCTGTGCAGAGCGGTCAACCCTAATTCGATATGGATCGAAGAATAATGATCTAAATCATGGATCAGGAATGTGACGAAGCAATTAAGGGTGGAATGAACTCTATAACAAGTCAAAATTCGGTAGTTTAAGTGAGAGCGTTGATCAAGGAACTCGAATGAAGTTATTACGGGTAAGTTAATTATAAACTCTTGCAAAGTCTATACTTTATTCGATACCGATTCTACCCACTCTTTTATTTCACCTAGTTGTGTTCAATGTTTGAACTTGGCTCTTGAGAAATTAGACTTTGACTTATCTGTTAAAACTCTGTTAGGAGAAACCTTCGTTACATTCTCTGTTTATAAATCTTGTTTGATTCAAATCGACACTTTAACGTTACCTGTCAATCTTATCTCTTTGAAAATACTTGCCTTTGATGTGATTTTAGGAATCGATTGGTTAACTACTCATCATGCTTTTCGTAAGGTTGTTAGCTTTTATATTCCTAACCAACCTGTTATGCGAATTCAAGCAACCAAACCACTAAAGTTAATCACTGTTATATCAAGCCATAAGTAAAGAGCCCCGATCCTTTCATTGTTGACTGACTTGTGTGGAATGCACCGAAGCCAGACTTTTCGTAGGGGACGTTGTGAATGACGATGGGCGGTTGATAGGTATCAATGTGACGTGTTATCCAAGTCTTGGATGAGAGTCACAATTTTGAATGATATTTCTATCGTTAATAAATTTCTTGACGTATGTCTAAAGACTTCTTGGCCTACCCAGAGCGTGAAATCGAATTTTGTACTGACCCAGTACAAAACCCATTTCTTTATCCCTTAAATATTTCTTCAACCAAAATGAACGTATAATGCGCCAAAGACGTTAGCTCGAGCTGTTGAAGATTACCATCATACCATTCAATATTATCGTGGAAGAGAGAACGTGATAGCTGACGCGTTGAGTAGAAGATCGTATGCATTTATGAGTGTGATGTTGTTAACACAAAAAACCCATTTCGTATAACTTACAAATGATGAAGATAGAGTTAAAGACTCTAGGGACCCATATGAAGATAACGAATATACGAGTAGAATCGACTTTAATCGATAAAGTTAAAGCCGCTCAAACTATACACTTGAAGTTGATGAATGTTTAAGAAGGCGTTATCTCAACCCTCAATTTTAATTGGCCCATTTGAAATCCTCGATTGAGTAGGAACTATAGCCTATAAACTCGTTTTACCACCAAGTATGTTGCGTGTTCATAATGTTTTTCACGTATCGATGTTACGTAAATATGTGGACGACCCGAACCACATAATTGAATTAGAACTAGACGAGATAGCAGAAGATTTAACGTATGAGAAGATACGTGTTAAAATCTTGGATAAGAAGGATCGTATTCAACACTCAAAGGTTATACCTCAAGAGTTAGAATTTGAAATGAAGTCAAGGTATCCTCACCTCTTCGGCATACCAGTGCGTGACGTAAATTTTGAGGCAAAATTTCATAAGGAGGGGAGATTGTAAAACCCCAAATTTTACGAATAAAGATTTAATTTTCTCGAAATATTTTTTTGAATATAATGGTGTGGATTTGAGATAATGTTATAGTTGTGGGTAGTATTTATAAATTTTACAAAATACGCAAGTTATTATATAATATTCGATTGGTCGGGGAATATTCATTTTAACAGGGAATATTCGTATGACGGCACAATCATTGGTGGACCCCACAACGAAATTATTGTCGGATTGAGAAAACGACAAAAATATTTTTATGAAAATAACGGCGAAAGTTTTACCGTTAAAACTGTTGAACTACCCGGTAGTAAAATTACGATGAATACGCATGTGGTTGCATAGTAACTGCGGTATTGGTTATTGATGCTTACGTGAGAAGTCACTCAGTTATACTGAATTATTGCTACAATAATTGTTGCATCATATCTCTTATATTATTGATTCGATTATTGTCACAATACATCTGCATAATATTTTATATATTATTAAATCAATAATTAAGACGACAAAGTTATTCATATTATTAAATTGCAATATTTATAATGTCTAGAAGTTCTGTCAAGGAGAGGTTTGGTCATCTAATTGCGCGCCAATAAGGAGAAATCCTTATCGGAAAGCCCCTTCTTTCCTGGGAACGTCCTGATTGTTAAATATTGTGAGTTATAATATTAATGATGAATAAGTTTGTGTTGATTAAAGATGAATTTGATAGTTCCATTGTGTTGGGATTATTAGTGTTAGTGGAAATCGACATCTATTCCAATGATAATTGATGTCTAGGGGTTATATTGATAAATCGGGTAATTAATCGGATAAATGAGTAATTAATTGCAATTAATTCACATGATTATAACTATTTGTTCACATGTGTGTACTATTGATTCACATTCATGTACTATTAGGGGAGTTGGTGCAAGATTGATAATACTTGCATGACTAAGTTAAAGATGGATGTATAGATGGAGGTACTATACTGTTATTCGTATTTTCACATGATTATAACTATTGAATAACATGATTGAACTATTGATTCACATTATTTACTATTAGGGGAGGTGGTGCAAGTTTGATAATACTTGTAGGACTAAATTAAAAATGAAATAAGAGTTGGAGGTATTGTACTGTAATATTTTGAGCCCCAAAACGTGCAATTATCGAAACTATATTTTCCTATAAATAGAAGCTCATTCTTCCTTCATTTCTCACCAATTCACTAAAGCTATAGAGCAATTATTATGGAGAGAAATTATAGAGAGAAAGAAGAAGAAAAGTCTGCTACCTCTCTACTCCAGTATCCAGTTTCTTTCTAAGGTAAGGGGTATTATTTCATTCGTATTCATGAAGAGAGCTATTGTTATTCTATTCCTTATTATTCTGTTGGAATAACCTGTCTATGCGAAGTACCTCATACATGGTGAAATTCTTCTGTTATTCCATTCTTTATTATTCTGTTGGAATATCCTGTCGGCAAGCGTATTACGCTTTGACACGGGTTCCATTAATTATTATTACATTGGAATAACACATGCATGCGGTCTATTGCATGCATGGTTATTTTTGTTGTTATTCCATTCTTTATTTTTATGTTGGAATATCCTATCGGTGCGTATTACGCCTGACCTGGTTCCATTATTTATTATTACATTGGAATAAACTTTTATACATCTTGATTCATCGCATGCATGGTGATTTCATTGTTATTCCATTCTTTATTATTACATTTGGAATATCCACGTCGGTGCGTATTACCTTTAACTCAGTTCCATTATTTATTATTCGTTAGAATAACCTGTCTTTGTGGATTACCACATGCATGGTGAATGATCCTTCGTATTCATTCCTTATTAAATTGTGAAAATGATCTGTTTACGTGGATTACCGCATGGCGAGTTAAAATCCATTTGTAGTTTCGTAATTTTTCGGACATTCGAAAATTCTAGAAAAATTTGGGAGGATATTAGGATAAGTTTTCTAACATCTCCAAGTGGTATCACTGAAAGAGGAGTTATAGATTTTTGTATGGACTATTTTTAACAAAGCATGAAAAAGTGAAAAAAAAGAGAAAAAGCTACTGCCCACAATTTCGTAAGGGCTATTTCGGCCACTTAATTTGTGAGAAAAATTCCGGCCTTTTGGGACATGGAAATATATGGTATAAAGTACATCCTGTCCAAAAATGAACTCATTTCGACTTAAAATGAGCAAGTTATGACTATTTCAATATTTAGGTTTTTTCGACGAGAAATGCTATAACCAAAGTTCTATAACTCCAATGACCATGAAATTTAACTTGGAAGTTCACGTTAACATGTGTAAGATCCTGCCAAGATTTGGGAATTTCTGGAGTTAAACTTGAGGTAGCTGATTTGTTAAGGAATTAATTAGAAATTGATTTTTGAAAAATACTTAAGGGAGTTGAAATATTATAAAAAAATACTTTTTGTGTATGAAATATATGTATATATGTTTGGGAAAAGGATAGAAAAATAATAAGTTGATTTCGTAATTTTTCATGGAAATGGTTTAGTTACAAACATATGAGTTAAATATGTTATGTGAAGTTGAAGAATTGGTAAATAGGATTTTAGGGATTGAAAATCCTATATAAGGTATATTCAGATTTTTGATGAGTGATTTGATCATTAGTGATGAAATCTTATGAGTATGGCATAGAGTCTTAATAGATCTTCAATGGTTTGAATAGTCCTCTTTGATTGTCCATCCGTTTGAAGATGATATGCCGAACTTAATCGTAAATCCGTGCCCATAGCTTTCTGCAAGCTCACCCAAAATCTTGAAGTGAATCTTGGGTCACGATCTGAAACTATGGTTACTGGCATGCCATGCAATCTCACAATCTCATTCACGTACATACGAGCAAGACGTTCAAGGGAATAAGTTTCTCGTATCGGTAAGAAATGAGCAGACTTGGTTAATCTATCAACAATAACCCAAATCGCATCTATGCCTTGAGAAACTTTGGGAAGACCTGTAACGAAATCCATGGTAATGTTTTCCCACTTCCATTCCGGAATCTCAAGTGGTTGCAATGGACCTTTTGGCACTTGATGCTCCGCCTTTACTCGCTGACGAGTTAAACACCTCGAGATAAACTCTGCGATCTCTCTCTTCATATTGTTCCACCAAAATATATGTCAAATATCATGATACATTTTGGTACTCCCAGGATGGATTGCAAACGGGGTGTTGTGTGCCTCCATCATGATTCTATGCTTCAAGTCAGAATCGTTAGGAACGCAAAGTCTAGATTTGACTTGAAGTATTCCTTCTTCATCAATTCTTGCTTCTGGAATAGCTCCTTCTTGCACTTTCTTCTTCATACGCATCAGCCCCAGGTCCGTAGCTTGAGCAGCTTTAACTTTATCGATTAAAGTCGGTTCTACTCATATATTCGCCATCATCACGTGGGTCCCTAGAGTCTTTCACTCTATCTCCATCCTTTGCAAGTCATACAAAATGGGCCTTTGCGTTGACAATATCGTACTCGTACTTAAATATGATCTTCTACTCAATGCGTCAGCTACTACGTTCACTTTTCCAGGATGATATTGAATATTGTGATCGTAATCTTTCAATAACTCAAGCCAACGTCATTGCCGCATGTTAAGTTCTTTTTGGGTGAAGAAATATTTGAGGCTTTTATGGTCCGTATAAATCTCCACTTTCTCCCTATACAAGTAGTGTCTCCATATCTTCAACGCGAATACGACTGATGCCAACTCTAGATCACGAGTAGGATAATTCCTCTCATATTCTTTGAGTTGTCGCAAGGCATAGGCTATGACTTTCCCATGTTGCATTCGAACACATCCTAACCCTTTGCCTGAAGCATCACTGTAGATGACAAATCCATCCGAACCAGATGGTATTGCAAGAACAGGTGCCGAAATGGGTCTCCTCTTGAGCTCTTGGAAACTCTTCTCACGGCTCCATACGAATTTTGTATCTTTCCGAGTCAGCTGAGTTAATGGAGTAGCGATTCGAGAAAATCCTTCCACGAATCTCCGATAATAACCAGCTAAGCCCGTAAAGCTGCGTACTTGATCCACCGACGGTTGCTCTAACTTTGTATTGCTTCAATCTTCGCCAGGTCAACAGATACTCCATGTTTTGACACCACATGCCCAAGGAATGCTACCTCCTCAAGACAAAACTCGCATTTCTTCAGCTTAGCATATAACTTGTTTTCACGAAGCCTTTCAAGTATTAACTTCAAATGGTGCTCATGATCTTCATGGCTTTTGAATAGATGAGGATGTCATCAATAAAGACAACAACGAACTAATCCAAATATTCCTGGAATACTCGCTCATCATATCCATGAAAGCAGCAGGAGCATTAGTCAATCCAAAAAACATGACTAAGAATTCATAATGCCCGTACCGAGTTCTGAGGGCAGTCTTTGGAATATCCTCAGTTTTAATCTTCAGCTGATGATATCCAGAACGAAGATTGATCTTTGAAAAGAATTTTGCTCCTTGCAACTGGTTGAACAGGTCATCAATGGGAGGTAACGAATACCTATTCTTGATGGTGACATGGTTTAATTCTCGGTAGTCAATACAAAGTCGCATACTCCCGTCTTTCTTCTTTACGAATAAAACAGGAGCACCCCAAGGAGATGTACTAGGACGAATGAAACCGATGTCTAATAATTCCTGTAGTTGGACTTTTAACTCCTGAAGTTCAATAGGAGCCATTCGATATGGGGTTTTAGAAATGGGCTTTGTACCCGATTCAAGATCAATAAAGAATTCAACATCACGTTCTGAGGGTAGACCAGGAAGTTCTTCAGGAAATACATCAGGAAATTCTCTAACAACAGAAATATTATCCAAATTTGACTTGTCTTTATTCAAATCCATAACATGGGCTAAGAAAGCTTGGCATCTGTTTTTCAATAAACGAATAGCTTTGTGGCTTGATATGACAGTGACTAATTTTAGTGGTTTAGTTGTTTGAATTCGTATGACAGGTTGGTTAGGAATATGAAAACTAACAACCTTACGAAAATAATCAATTTTGGCATGATGAGTGGTTAACCAATCAATTCCTAAAATCACATCAAAAGCAAGTATCTTTAAAGAGATAAGATCAACAGGTAATGTGATTGTGCCAACTTGGATCATGCAAAATTTATAAACTGTAGATGTAACGAAGGTTTCACCCAACAGAGTTTCAACAGATAAATCAAAGTCCAATTTCTCCGGAGTCAAGTTTAAACGTTGAGCACACGCAGGAGAGATAAAAGAATGGGTAGAACCGGTATCTAGTAAGGTATAAACTTAGTAAGAATTCAAGATTAGCTTACCCGTGATCACCTCATTCTGGTTCCTCATGTTTTGACCAATCACAACAAACGTTCTTCCAGGAACCGCTGATTTTGACTTATCCGGGACAGCCCTTGGAGTCACCATCCCCGCTGAACTTGGTTTTGCTATAGAATAATCCCGAGCTATGTGACCTTCATTTCCACAGTTATAACATACCTTGGATTGTTGTGGGAAGTTTGGGCTGATATGTCCCTCTTTCCCGCATTTGTAATATCTAACTGGCGGTCGTTCTCCTCCCCTAGAATTTGTTATTGGTCTTTGGTCTTTGGTCTTTGGTCTTTGATGTCTTCCCGTCATTGTTGAATCTCCTCTTTTTGAAATTTCCACTAGACTCACCTCTTTTATTATCATGGCCATGATTACCACCCGAGTGGTTACCGCTTTTGTCCGTATTCTTCCTCCTCTTTGGTTATCATCGCCTCGATGATTCTTTGCCGTGATAGGGACCACGGTTTTGATCCCTCGGTTGAGTATACTCATTATCTCGCTCTAGTAATTGAGCCCTGTTGACAACATCTGAATACAGAGAAAATTTATGAGAGATAAGGTATTGACGAATCTTGGGTTTTAGACCTCTCAGAAACATCCACGTCATACGTTCCTCATTCTCCACCAAATGAGGTTCAAACCTGGATAACTCCACGAACTTTGCCTCGTACTGAGACACCGTCATGTTGTTCTGTTCCAGTCTAATAAACTCTACCTCCTTCATATGACAAATACTTTCAGGAAAGTACTTGTCATTGAATAGTTTCTGAAATCTTTCCCAAGACATGTTAAGTGCTGGGTGGTAGTACGCTTCTGATTCCCACCGATGTCGCCTCACCGCATGAACATAAAGGTGGCGAATAGAACCTTCTGTTCCTCCATGCATCCCAAGACATCGAATATCTTGGTAATTTGCTTGACCCATGTTTCCACCTTAATTGGATTTGGCTTTCCCCAGAAATCTGGTGGTCCCAACTCCTTGAAGCGCTTGGTTTGTGATGCATCGCAGCGTTGCCATCACTTCCACCCGTATTTTGTACACGAGACACCCTCGTTTGATTTTGCATGAACTGCAAAAAGCTCCTAAACATTCCATCATTCATCGTTTGCTCGGTAGCATTGTTTATGGGAGAATATCGCCTTCCCAGTTACGTTCTCTGGTTTGTGACTAAAGGTTGTTCCCACGTCCATACACTCCATTGTTAACGTTCTCGGTGAGCCATTCTTAAATCTCGCCATAAAATAAGGGTTAATTAAACAAATTAACATATCATAATATCCTATATTATGACCGAACCAACAAATAAGCTTAGATAGGACACACTAGCGAAGGATTTACTCATCTCTCCCTCCTAGTTCTTTTCCCGATCTCGCCTTGAGGAGACCATATCCCTAAGCTTTGATACCACCCGTGGCGCCCCCAAAATAGGTATACAACACCCATTATGAGTCACCAAATACATGGTACAGAAAGTAAACTACAACTTCAATAATATAATTGTTGTGCAAAATACGACAACACATACTGTGAGTTTAAATACAAATATTGTCTTCTAGACAATATCCACACCCAAATAAGTCCTCATTACAATTATTCATACACTATTTTACAAAAATAGTGAGGACAGCTAAAACATCTTTCTAGAACCATCACTCCATACCCCGACTCGATCCTGCTATGTTCTCACCTCCTGAGAAGAAAAATGGAACAAAAAGGAAAAGGGTGAGCTCAACTAGCCCAGTAAAAAATATTATGACTAAGATAATATACAACAAATTATCATTAGTCTTCAACAGGAAAAAATCTGATAGAATATAATAGACAACAAGTTTTAGATCAATATTCTACAGCGAAAACAACAATCCATTAGAAGAGTCACGTAGAGAATGAATTCTACTATCTTCTAAGATTTAAAAGTTCATCATCAATATTTTATCCCTGTAACAACAATCTATATACATCTTTAATCAAATATTCATCTTTGCACTACAGGCCAAAGATATTCATTTATATCACCAGTTGGTCATGTTCATCTCAACACCTGTTCATCTTTGCACTATGGGCCAAAGATATTCATCAGTTAATCATTCATCTTTGCACTACAGGCCAAAGATATTTAGTAATATCATCATTTATGACTGAGGATGATGAGAAATATTTTTAAAAAAATGAATCCCAGTGAGACAGAGGACCATATTAGGGAATTCGTATAACAGTTTATCCAAGATCAATAATACTTCATAATAACCAATTGTGAAGCAGAATTCAAAGATAACGATCAAAACATGGATACAATCAAAGATAGTAGCCAAAATAGACATCTTGGACAAAAAAAGAAAATTTTTATTTTCAATGAATAGTGCCGTATATGTGAATAGTGCCGTATACGTGAATAGTAACCCCGACACAAAAAGTTCCAAATTTGATTAAAACGTTCACTAATATTTCGGCATAATGATATTGAAGAAAATAATATCATTTAAGAAGAAAATAACATCCCTTACTTCAAAATAACGTTACTTCTGATAGGAATATCGGATAGAAAGTCGAAGGAAACTTGTACCGAACAACAACTCTCAAAGTATCAAAATACTCACAAAAATACACTTGAGAATCTAGAGAGAAAGAAAACTTATTTCTGGTATGATTTTCAATTCTAACCTAATCGTCTATTTATAGGAAAATGCTAGAACGCCATGGGAGACTAAAATAATAAAATATATTATTTCTTTTTCTTTCTTCCACGCATGTGCTAAGTTGAAAATCTAGACCAGCCATCTTTGAACCAAATTGGCAGTCCACATGTTGTAAAACAAAAGTGGGTCCCACTCATAATTTAATAAAAATTATTTTATTTTCTGAAACTTCAATAATTCATAGAAAATAGCCCGTTTATTAGAAAAATATGAATTTTATGTCCATTCTGCCTGAAATCGAATTCTCTACAACTTTGTAGCTTTGATTTTTTCCAAATTCCAAACAGAAAACATCCGAAATCCACAAACGGGTGATTTTTAATACTTCTACTCCGACAAAATACTGATAAAACACCTTAGCATTAATTCCTTCATTTATAACCATATAAAATAAATAAATCCATTATCAAATAAATATTTCCTTATCATATAAATCAATAATTAATTATTCACAAATAATATTACAGAATCACACTTATGACAACCAAGCAGTTCCTAGGAAAGAGGGGGCTTTCCAATAAGGATTTCTCCTTACTGGCGCGCAATTAGGTGACCAAACCTCTCCTTGACAGAACTTTCTAGACATTGCCAATAATATTATTAAAATAATATGAATTATTGATCTGATAATGGGAAAAACTGTGCGATGACAATTATTGAAACAACAATAATATAAACTATCAACGCAGCAATTATTGAATCAATAAAATAAAATATTGAACAGTAACTACTGTAACAATTATTGAGTAGTGCCTCCTTACGTAAGAATCAATAATTCAACAATATTGTGCAATACCGTGTGCTACTGTGCAACCACGCATATTATTGTATTTTAACCACCAGGTAACCCAACAGTGTTAACGGTAACAATTACGCCGTTATTTATAAAAAATCATACTTTGTCGTTTTCCTTCATCCAATGGTTTTCCGTTATAGGACCCACAAATGGTTGTGTCATCGTACGAATATTCCCTGACAACAAGAATATTCCACGACCAAACAAATATTCCCCGACAGAAATGAATATTTTATAACTACTTGTTTATTTTACAAAACTTTCACATTTCACCCATAACCAAAGCATTATATCAAATTAACACCTTATTAATTTAGAATAATTAATAGAAGAAAATTCAATTTTATTATAATAAGTTGGGGTCTTACAACCTCCCCTCCTTATAAAATTTTGTCCTCCAAATTGACGTACGTACCTGGCGTTTTAAACAGGTGAGGGTACCTCGCTTTCATTTTCGGTTCCAACTCCCAGGTCATTTCTTCAATAGCATGGTTCCTCCACAAAATCTTAACTTGTGGTATAACCTTGGTGCGTAGGACATGCTCTTTCCTATCCAAGATCTTAACAGGTACCTCCTCGTACTTTAAATCTTCGGCTATCTCGTCTGGGTCTAACGCAATAATGTGGTTCGGGTCTTTCACATATTTATGAAGCATAGATATGTGGAAAACATTATGAACACGAGATATACTTGGAGGTAACGCGAGTCTATAGGCCACATTTCCTATTCGGTCAAGAATCTCAAATGGACCAACAAACCTTGGATTGAGCTTTCCTCTCTTTCTAAATCTTGTAACTCCCTTCCATGGAGCAATACTTTATAATACATGATCCCCAATATTAAATTCCACGTCCTTTCGATGAAGATCAGCATAACTCTTTTATCTATCTTGTGAGGTTTGAATACATTTTCTAATCATTTAGATCTTTTTTGTAGTCATGCGTACTAATTCTGGTCCCAACAACGTTGCTTCTCCCAACCTCGTCTCAGCATACTCGAGAACGACACTTTTGTCCATACAACGCCTCAAATGGAGCCATGCCTATACTTGCTTGATAACTGTTGTTGTAGGAGAATTCCACCAATGGCAAGTACTTATCCCAACTTCCTTTGAAATCTAGAACACGAGTCTTAATAGATCTTGAGGGTTTGAATAGTCCTCTCTCGATTGTCCGCTTGGTTTGAGGATGATGATACGAACTAAATCAGAATCTGTGCCCATAGCTTTCTGCAAGCTCACCCAAAATCTTGAAGTGAATCTTGGGTCACGATCTGAAACTATGGATACTATCATGCCATGCAATCTCACAATCTCATTCATGTACATACGAGCAAGACGTTCAAGGGAATAAGTTTCTCGTATCGGTAAGAAATGAGCATACTTGGTTAATCTATCAATAATAACCCAAATCGCATCTATGCCTTGAGAAACTTTGGGAAGACACATGAATGAAATCCATGGTAATGTGTTCCCACTTCCATTCCGAATCTCAAGTGGTTGCAATGGACCTTTTGGCACTTGATGCTCGCCTTTACTTTCATTGACGAGTTAAACACCTCGAGATAAACTCTGCGATCTCTCTCTTCATATTGTTCCACCAAAATGTATGTCAAATATCATGATACATTTTGGTACTCCCAGAATTGATTGCAAACGGGGTGTTGTGTGCCTCCATCATGATTCTATGCTTCAAGTCAGAATCGTTAGGAACACAAAGTCTAGAGTTGACTCGAAGTATTCTTTCTTCATCTATTTTTGCTTCAAGAATAGCTCCTTCTTGCACTTTCTTCTTCATACGAATTAGCCCCAGGTCCGTAGCTTGAGCAGATTTAACTTTATCGATTAAAGTCGGTTCTACTTGTATATTCGCCATCATCACGTGGGTCCCTGGAGTCTTTAACTCTATCTCCATCCTTTACAAGTCATATAAAATGGGCCTTTGCGTTGACAATATCGCACTCGTACTTGCATATGATCTTCTACTCAATGCGCCATCTACTACGTTCGCTTTTCCAAGATGATATTGAATAGTGTGATCGTAACCTTTCAACAAGTCAAGCCAACGTCGTTGCCGCATGTTGAGTTCTTTTTGGGTGAAGAAATATTTGAGGCTTTTATGGTCCGTATAAATCTCCACTTTCTCCCCATACAAGTAGTGTCTCCATATATTCAACGCGAATACGACTGATGCCAACTCCAGATCATGAGTAGGATAATTCCTCTCATATTCTTTGAGTTGTCTCAAGGCATAGACTATGACTTTCCCATGTTGCATGAGAACACATCCTAACCCTTTGCCTGAAGCATCGCTGTAGATGACAAATCCATCCGAACTAGATGGTATTGCCAGAACAGGTGCCGAAATGAGTCTCCTCTTGAGCTCTTGGAAACTCTTCTCACATTCCTCGCTCCATACGAATTTTGTATCTTTCCGAGTCAGCTGAGTTAATGGAGTAGCTGTAAGACCCCAAAATTTTTAAATAAAAAGGAATTTTCTTTATTTATTATTTTGAAATAGTAAGGGTTGATTTGATTAATGTGGATAGTTAAGGGTTAAATATGCAAATATTTCAAAATAAGCAAGTGGTTATAAAATATTCATTATAAATGAGGGAATATTCGTTTGGTCGTGGAATATTAAATCTTGTCGGGAGAATATTAAATACTGACGACAGCAATGACCATGTGTGGGCCCCATAACGGAAAGCGATTGGATGAAGAAAACGACAAATATAAGTTGTTTTTAAATACTTGGCGTAGTTATTCACAATTATCTTTGTTGGAATACCCGGTGGTTAAAATACACTAATCTGGCGTTGTTGAAAGCGATTTACTGCAGTATTGCACCAATTATTGATTCTTACGAAGAAGGCACTACTCAATAATGATTACGATAATTCTTTATTCGATATTTTATTGAGTTAATAATTGATGCGTTGATATTTTATATTCTTTGTTGTTTCAATAATTGTCATTACACGTATTTTTCATTATCGAAGCAATAATTCATATTATCCGAATAATATTATTAGATAACATTATTGACAATGTCTAGAAAGTTACATCTAAGGAGAGGTTTGGTCACCAAATCATTGCGCCAAGAAGAAGAAATTCTTATGGAAAGCCCCCTCTTTCGTAGGAACCGCACGGTTGTCAATATTGTGATTCAGTAATATTATTTGTGAATAATTAATTATTGATTTATATGATGAGGAAAATATTGATTTTATGTGGATATAGATGGAGAAAATTTTTAAAATGACAATTGTTGAAAATTAATATTTTATCTTTTTACGATAAAATAATTCATTTAAATATATTATTTTAATAATATATTACTTGGTGATATTTTTACAACGAATGTGGGATATATGAGTATCTGAGGAGGAAGAGTATTTTGTTGCAATAAATGTTTAAAACATGTTAAACATGTCGGTGGACCCCATTTATCGATTTGAAATTTGATTATAGCACCGTAAAATCGCCCGTTTGTGGATTTCGGTCAATTTCTATTTGGAATTTGAAAAACTTTCTTCTGCAAAGTTGTAGAGAATTGAAATTCCTATAAAACTCTTGAGATTCGAATTTTCTGATGAAAGGGCTATTTATTATGAATTATTGAAGTTAGGAAGCTCAAAATAATTGATTTTGGGAGTTTAAATTATTTTTGTTAAGAAAAACGTTTTTGTATTTTTTTGGACATCATTAACATGTGTGACTGGTGTTTTGACCCAAAAGGTGGGCTAAGGAAAATTTGTATAATTATATTAATATTAAATTAAATTTTACGCTTTGGTGTTCTAAGCAATTTCCTATAAATAGGGTCTTGGGTTAGAATTGAAAATCACACGTAAACCGAAGTTTTCTCTATTTCTCTCTCGATATTTTGAGCGTATTCTTGTGAGTATTTTGAGTATACTTTGAGTATTGATATACGGTGCAAGTTCATTCAGCGTTATTCCAGTCAGAAGTACTGCTCTTTTGAGGTAAGGGATATTATTTTTTTTCGTAATGATATTATTTCTTCAATATCATTATCTTTGAAATGTTGATCTGAAGTTTTTATCAAATTTGGAACTTTTTTTCATGTCGGGGTTCTTATTCATGGGTTACTATTCATGAGTTCTTATTCACTATTCACGAGTTACTATTCACGAGTACTTATTCATAAGCGTGAAGATGTTTTTGTGGAATTTCTATCTTTTGGTGTCGGAGTTACTATATCACGTATACAAGACTATTCACGATATCTGGCACTATTCACGTATACGGTATTATTCATAGAAAAATAAAATTTTTCTTTTCGTCAAAACATCTATTATTCGGATACTAACTCGATTGTATCCATGTTTTGATCATTCTTGAATTTTACACCACTATGATTATTTTTGAGGTATTTTTGGACGTGGATAAAACCAAGTACGAATCCTTAATCCTTGATCCTTGTCATTTTGTTTCCTTTGGATTCGTTTTTAAAAAAAAAAAAAAATATTTTTCATCATCCTCGATCTTAAATGATGATATTATGGAATATCTTTGGCCCGTAGTGCAAAGATGAATGATTTCTTAAGAATATCTTTGGCCTGTAGTGCAAAAGATGAATGATTTCTGAAGAATATCTTTGGCAGTAGTGCAAAAGATGAACAAGTGTTTAAATGAACATGACTAAGTGATGAATATCTTCATTCAGTAGTAAAAGATGAATATTTGATTCTAGATGTATATTGATTGATGTTACTGGGGATAAAAGATGAGCGATGAACTTTTAAATTCATACATAGAAGATAGTAGTTTGCATTCTCTACTTAACTCTTCTAATGAATTATTATTTCATTGCGAATATTGATTTAAAATTTGTTGTCTATTGTATTCTATTATATTTTTCCTGTTGAAGACTAACGATAATTTGTTGTATATTATCTTAGTCATAATATTCTTTATCGAGCTAGTTGAGCTCACCCTTTTCTTTTTGTTCCATTTTTCTCGGGAGGCGAGAATATAGCGAGTACAGTCGGGGTATGGAATGAAGGTTTTAGAAAGGATTGTTTAGTAGTCCTCACCATTTTGTAAATTAATGTATCAATAAATGTGATGAGGATTTATTTGAGTATAGATATTGTCTAGAAGATAATATTTGTATTCAAACTCACGATTTCTTGTTGTAATAATAAAGTTGTAGTTGTTTACGTGCCATGTATTGACAACTCGAGAATAGGTGATGTATACCTATTTTGGGGGCGTCACAGTTGGTATCGAGCTTAGGATATGATCTCTGGCGGAGATCGGGAATAGAACTAGGAGGGGAGGCGAGTAAATCCTTCGCTAGTGTGTCCTACCTAAGCTTATTTGTTAGTTGGTCGATATATAGGGATATTATGTGATATATTGATTTCCTTAATTAACCCTTGTTTTTATGTGATGATTTGAGAATGTCGATCGAGAATATTAACAATGGAAATGAGACCGTGGAGATGCCTCTACTCACCAACGAGGAGAACGTACAGCAACAGTGGCAATGTTCCTCTTGTGAACAACACCATTGAAGCGAGATGATGAGCGAGGGATGTTTAGAAGTTTTTTAGTTAAATCATGCAAAAATCGACGAGGAGACTTCGTGTTCAAAATCTGAGGAGGAAATGATAGCAATTCACGGGTTGTCACGGCCAAGCGATTCAAAGAGTTGGGACCACGAATTTAAGGGAAAGCGGATCCGATCATGGCGGAAACATGGATCAAACAAATTACCAAGATATTCGATGTCTTGGGATGCGGAGAACAGAAGGTTCCATTCGCCACCCTTTTATGTTCCGTGGCGAGGCGGACTCATCGGTGGGAGTCGTGAAGCGTACCCATCCGGTACCGCACTCAAAGATGTCACGGGAAACGTTTGAAACTATTTAATGACAAATACTTTCACGAAAGTGTTCGTTATATGAAGGAAGTGGAGTTCATCGATTAGAGCAAAACAACATGGCGGTGTCTCGAAGACGAGGCAAAGTTTGCAGAGTTATCCGAGTTTGCACCTCATTTGGTGGAGAATGAGGAGCGTATGGCGGATGTTTCTTAGAGGTTTGAAACCCAAAGATACGTCAAGATCTCATTTCTCATAAATTTTCTCTTTATTCGAGATGTTGTAAGCAGGGCTCAATTATTAGAGCGAGATAACGAGTAATACGGTCATTTGAGGACCACAACCAGGATCGATCGAGATAGCGATCAGCGAGAATAATGATAACTGCGGAGAAGAAAAGCAGAATGGACGAAATGGTAACCACTACGGTGGTAATCATGGCCATGAAAATAAAGAAGCGAGTCGGGAGGAGATTTTAAAAGAGGAGATTTAACAACGACCATGTGAAGACGGCGGTCTACGTGACAAGAATCGGGTTCTAAGGGAGAGAACGACCACCGTCATATATGCTACAAATGCGGAAAAGAGGGACATATCGGTCAAAGCGCCCACAACAGATTCAAGGTATGCTATAATTGTGGAAAGGAAGGACATATCGCTTCGAGATTATACAAGATGGCGAAACCTAGTTCAATGAGGGGACGGTGACTCAAAAGATCGTCCCGAGAAAAGTCAAAGTCAACGATTAGGGAAGAGCGTTTGTTGTGATTGGTCATAACGCGAGAACCCAAACGAGGTGATCACGGGTAAGCTATTTATAAATTCTTGCGAAGTTTATACCTTACTTGATCTGGGTGCTACCCATTCATTTATCTCTCTGCATGTGCTCAGCGTTTAAACTTGACTCAGGAGAAATTAGACTTTGACCTATCTGTGGAAACTCCGTTAGAGAAACTTTCATCACATCCTTTGTTTATAAATCTTGTTTGATTCAAGTTGGCACAGATTACCTTACACATTGACCTTATCTCTTTAAAGATACTTGCTTTTGATGTGATTTTAGGGATTGATTGGTTAACTACTCATCATGCCAAAATTGATTGTTTTCGTAAGGTTGTTAGTTTTCATATTCCTAACCAACCTGTTATACAAATTCAAGCAACTAAACCATTAAAATCAATCCTTTGTCATATCTAATCATAAAGCTATTCGTTTATTAAAAAGCGGATGTCAAGCTTTCTAGCCCATGTTATGGATTTGAATAAAGACACGTCAAATTTGAATAATATTCTGTTGTTATTGACTTTCCGACGTATTTTCAGAAGAACTTCCGGTCTACCCCGTAGCGTGAAGTTGAATTCTTTATTGATCTTGAACTGGTACAAAGCCCATTTCTAAAACCCCATATCGAATGGCTCCTATTGAACTTGAGTTAAAGGTCCAACTACGAGAATTGTTGGACATCGGGTTTCATTCGTCTAGTACATCTCCTTGGGGTGCTCTGTTTTATTTGTAAAGAAGAAAGATGGGAGTATGCGACTTTGTATTGACTATCGGGAATTGAACCATGTCACCATCAAGAATAGGTATCCTCTCACCTCGTATTGATGACTTGTTTGACCCGATTGCAAGGGCACAATTCTTTTCAAAAATCGATCTTCGTTCGGATATCATCAATTTGAAGATTAGGCGAGGATATTCCAAAGGCGCCTTGAGAACTCGGTATGGGCATTATGAATTCTTAGTCATGTCTTTCGGACTAACTAATGCTCCTGCAGACTTTCATGGATATGATGAACCAAGTATTCAAGGAATATTTGGATCGATTTGTTATTGTCTTTATTGATGACATCCTTATATATTACAAAAGTCGTGAAGATCATGAGCACCATTTGAAAGTTGGTACTCAAAGGCTTCGTGAAAACCAACTATATGCCAAATTGAAGAAATGCGAGTTCGGCTCGAGGAAGTAGCATTCCTTGGGCACGTGGTGTCGAAACATGGAGTATCTGTTGATCCGGTGAAGATTGAAGCAATACAAAGTTGAAGAGCAACCAAAAGTCGGTGGATGAAATACGTAGCTTTTTGGGCTTATTTGGTTATTATCGGAGATTCGTGGAAGGGTTTTCTCGAATCGCTACTCCATTAACTCACCTAACTTCGGAAGGATACAAAATTTGTTTGGAGCGAAGAATGCGAGAAAAGTTTCCAAGAGCTTAAGAGGAGACTTATTTTTGACTGTTTCTAACAATACCATCTGGTTCGGATGGATTTGTTATCTCTGACGATGCTTCAAGCAAAGGGTTAGGATGTGTTCTCATGCAACGTGGGAAAGTCATAGCCTATGCCTCGCATGACAACTTAAAGAGTATGAGAGGAATTATCCTACTCATGATCTAGAGTTAGCAAGCGATCGTTTTCGCTTAAAGATATGGAGGCACTATCTATATGGGGAGAAAGTGGAGATATATTCGGACCATAAAAGCCTTAAATATTTCTTCACTCAAAAAGAACTCAACATGCAATGACGTTGGCTCGAGCTATTGAAAGACTACGACCACACTATTCAATACCATCCTGGTAAAGTTTAACGTAGTGGTGGTGACGATTGAGTAGAAGATCATATGCGAGAGCGAAAGTGCGATGATGTCAAGTATCGCGTAGAGCCAACTTTAATAGAAAAAGTTAAGGTTGCTCAAGCCACCAGGCCGAGGCGATGCGTATTAAGAAGAAAGTACAAGAAGGAGCTATTCCTAAGCGAGAATTGATGAAGAAGGAATACTTGAGTCCACTCTAGACTTTGTGTTCCTAACGACTACGATTTGAAGTACAAGATTATGATGGAGGCACACAATACGCCATTTGCAATCCATCTGGAAGTACTAAAATGTATCGTGATCTTGACATACATTTTGGTGGAACAATATGAAGAGAGAGATTGCAAAGTTTATCTCGATGTGTTTAACTTGCCAACGTGTAAAGGCGGAGCATCTTGTACCTAAGGGTCCGTTGCAACCACTTGAGATTAGGAATGGAAGTGGGAACACATTACTATGGATTTTCGTTACGGGTCTTCCTACGGTTTCTCAAGGCATCAATGCTATTTGGGTTATTATTGATAGATTAACCAAGTCCGCTTTCATTTCTTGCCGATCGGAGACTTATTCCTTGAGCGTCTTGCTAGTATATACGTGAATGAGATTGTGAGGTTGCATGGCATGCTGTATCCATAGTTTGGATCGTGACCCAAGATTCACTTCAAGATTTTGGGTTAGCTTGCAAAAAGCTATGGGCGCGGATTTGCGATTTAGTTGAAGATACCATCCCCAAAGCAGACGGACAATCGAGAGAGGACTATTCAAACTCTTGAAGATTTATTAAGACTCTGTGTCCTAGACTTCAAGGGCGGTTGGGATAAGTATTTACCATTGGTGGAATTCTCCTACAACAAAGCAGTTATCGAGCAAGTATAGGTGTGGCTCCATTGAAGCATTATATGGGCGAAAATGTCGTTCTCAATATGTTGGGATGAGGTGGGTGAAGCAACATTGTTGGGACCCGAGTTAAGTCATGCGATAACTACCGAAAAGATCCAAATGATTCGACAACGTATACAAACGGCACAAGATCGACAAAAGAGTTATGCGGATCTTCATCGAAAGGACGTGGAATTTAATGTAGGGGATCATGTATTATTGCGAGTTGCTCCGTGGAAGGGAGTTACAAGATTTGGGAAGAGAGGAAAGCTCAATCCACGATTTATTGGTCCATTTCAAATTCTTGACCGAGTAGGAAATGTAGCCTATAGACTTGCGTTACCTCCGAGTATGTCTCGTGTTCATAATGTGTTTCACATATCTGTACTTCGTAAATATGTGAAAGACCCGAACCACGTTATTAAGTTAGAACCGGACGAGATAGCCGAAGACTTAACGTATGAGGAGGTACCTGTCAAGATCTTGGATAGGAAGGAGCATGTCCTACGCGCAAAGGTCATACCACAAGTTAAAGTTTTGTGGAGGAATCATGCTATAGAGGAAATGACATGGGAATTGGAAACGGAAATGAAAGCGAGGTATCCTCACCTTTTCAAACACACAGTGCGATACGTCAATTTCGAGGACGAAATTTCATAAGGAGGGGAGGTTGTAAGACCCCAAAATTTTTAAATAAAAAGGAATTTCCTTTATTTATTATTTTGAAATAGTAAGGGTTGATTTGATTAATGTGGATAGTTAAGGGTTAAATACGCAAATATTTCAAAATAAGCAAGTGGTTATAAAATATTCATTATCGTGGGGAATATTCGTTTGGTCATGGAATATTAAATCATTGTCGGGGAATATTAAATGCGATGGTAGCTTGACCATGTGGGCCCCATAACTGAAAGCGATTGGATGAAGAAAACGACAAATATAAGTTGTTTTTAAATAACGGCGTAGTTATTTGCAGATTATCTTGTTGGAATACCGGTGGTTAAAATACACTAATGTCGGCGTTGTTGAAAGCGGTTGCTTTGCAGTATTGCACCAATTATTGATTCTTACGAAGAAGGCACTACTCAATAATGATTACGTAATTATTGTTCAAGTATTTTATTGAGTTAATAATTGATGCGTTGATATTTTATATTCTTTGTTGTTTTGATAATTGTCATTACACAAGTATTTTTCATTATCGAAGCAATAATTCATATTATCTGAATAATATTATTAGATAACATTATTGACAATGTCTAGAAAGTTCGCCTAAGGAGAGGTTTGGTCACCTAATTGCGGCATGATGAAGAAATTCTTATTGGAAAGCCCCTCTTTCTGGAGCTGCACGGTTGTCAATATTGTGATTTCGTAATATTATTTGTGAATAATTAATTATTGATTTATATGATGAGGAAAATATTGATTTTATGTGGATATAGATGGAGAAAATTTTTAAAATGACAATTGTTGAAAATTAATATTTTATCTTTTTCTGATAAAATAATTCATTTAAATATATTATTTTAATAATATATTAGCGGTGATATTTTTACAACGAATGTGGGATATATGAGTATACGAGGAGGAAGAGTATTTTTGTTGCAATAAATGTTTAAAACATGTTAAACATGTCGGTGGACCCCATTTATTGACTGAAATTTGATTATAGCCTGTAAAATCGCCCGTTTGTGGATTTCGGTCAATTTCTATTTGGAATTTGAAAAAACTTTCTTCTGCAAAGTTGTAGAGAATTGAAATTCTTATAAAAACTCGTGAGATTCGAATTTTCTGATGAAAGGGCTATTTATTATGAATTATTGAAGTTTCAACCTCAAAATAATTGATTTTGGGAGTTTAAATTATTTTTGTTAAGAAAAACGTTTTTGTATTTTTTTTGGACATCATTAACATGTGTGGCTGGTGTTTTGACCAAAAGGTGAGCTAAGGAAAATTTGTATAATTATATTAATATTATATTAAATTTTACGCTTTGGTGTTCTAAGCAATTTCTATAAATAGGTGCTTAGGTTAGAATTGAAAATCACACCGTAAACTGAAGTTTTCTCTCTATTTTCTCTCGATATTTTGAGTGTATTCTTGTGAGTATTTTGAGTATACTTTGAGTATTGATATACGGTCGGTGCAAGTTCATTCGGCGTTATTCGGTCAAAATCGCTTCTTTTGAGGTAAGGGATATTATTTTTTTTCGTAATGATATTATTTCTTCAATATCATTATCTTTGAAATGTTGATCTGAAGTTTTTATCAAATTTGGAACTTTTTTATGTCTGGGTTACTATTCATGGGTTACTATTCATGAGTTCTTATTCACGAGTTACTATTCATGAGTTCTATTATTCACGATTCTTATTCACGAGTACTATTCATGAAGCGTGAAGATGTTTTGTGGAATTTCTATCTTTTGGTGTTTGAGTTACTATTCACGATATGGCTTTATTCACGTATCTGAAGACTATTCACGATATCTGGTATTATTCATCGAAAAATAAAATTTCTTCTTTTCGTCCAAACATCTATTCTGGATACTAACTCTGATTGTATCCATGTTTTGATCATTCTTGAATTTTACACCACTATGATTATTTTTGAGGTATTTTTGGACGTGGATAAAACCAAGTACGAATCCTTAATCCTTGATCCTTGTCATTTTGTTTCACTGGATTCGTTTCTTTAAAAAAAAAAAAAATATTTTTCATCATCCTCAGTCTTAAATGATGATATTATGGAATATCTTTGGCCTGTAGTGCAAAGATGAATGATTTCTTAAGAATATCTTTGGCCTGTAGTGCAAAGATGAATGATTTCTGAAGAATATCTTTGGCCCGTAGTGCAAAGATGAACAGGTGTTTAAATGAACATGACCAACTGATGAATATCTTTGGCCTGTAGTGCAAAGATGAATATTTGATTCTAGATGTATATTGATTGATGTTACAGGGATAAAAGATAGACGATGAACTTTTAAATTCATACATAGAAGATAGTAGTTTGCATTCTCTACTTAACTCTTCTAATGAATTATTATTTCCGCTGCGAATATTGATTTAAAATTTGTTGTCTATTGTATTCTATTATATTTTTCCCTGTTGAAGACTAACGATAATTTGTTGTATATTATCTTAGTCATAATATTCTTTACTGAGCTAGTTGAGCTCACCCTTTTCCTTTTTGTTCCATTTTTCTCAGGAGGCGAGAATATAGCGAGTACGAGTCGGGGTATGGAATGAAGGTTTTAGAAAGGATTGTTTAGTAGTCCTCACCATTTTTGTAAATTAATGTATCAATAAATGTGATGAGGATTTATTTGAGTATAGATATTGTCTAGAAGATAATATTTGTATTCAAACTCACAGTTTTACTGTTGTAATAATAAAGTTGTAGTTGTTTCTGTACCATGTATTGACAACTCAGAATAGGTGATGTATACCTATTTTGGGGGCGTCACAGTAGCGATTCGAGAAAATCCTTCCACGAATCTCCGATAATAACTAGCTAAGCCCAGAAAGTTGTGTACTTCAGTCACCAACTTCGGTTGCTCCCAACTTTGTATTGCTTCAATTTTTGCCGGGTCAACAGATACTCCATGTTTTGACACCACGTGCCCAAGGAATGCTACTTCCTCAAGCCAGAACTCGCATTTCTTTAGCTTAGCATATAACTTGTTTCACAAAGCCTTTCAAGTATTAGCTTCAAATGGTGCTCATGATCTTCACGGCTTTTGGAATAGATGAGGATGTCATCAATAAAGACAACAACGAACTGATCCAAATATTCCTTGAATACTCGGTTCATCATATCCATGAAAGCAGCAGGAGCATTAGTCAATCCAAAAGACATGACTAAGAATTCATAATGCCCGTCATCGGAGTTCGAAGGCGTCTTTGGAATATCCTCGATTTTAATCTTCAAATTGATGATATCCGTAAGCGAAGATCGATCTTTGAAAAGAATTTTGCTCCTCATAACTGGTCTAATGCAGGTCATCAATGCGAGGTAATCGGATACCTATTCTTGATGGGACATGGTTTAATTCTCGGTAGTCAATATAAAGTCGCATACTCCCGTCTTTCTTCTTTATGAATAAAACAGGAGCACCCCAAGGAGATGTACTAGGACGAATGAAACCGATGTCTAATAATTCCTGTAGTTGGACTTTTAACTCCTGAAGTTAAACTGAAGCCATTCGATATGGGGTTTTAGAAATGGGCTTTGTACCCGGTTCAAGATCAATAAAGAATTCAACATCACGTTCTGGGGGTAGACCGGGAAGTTCTTCAGGAAATACATCAGTAAATTCTCTAACAACAGAAATTTTATCCAAATCTGACTTGTCTTTATTAAAATCCATAACATGGGCTAAAGAAAGCTTGGCATCTGTTTTTCAATAAACGAATAGCTTTGTGGCTTGATATGACAGTGACTGATTTTAGTGGTTTAGTTGTTTGAATTCGTATGACAGGTTGGTTAGGAATATGAAAACTAACAACCTTACGAAAATAATCAATTTTGGCATGGTGAGTGGTTAACCAAACAATTCCTAAAATCACATCAAAAGCAAGTATCTTTAAAGAGATACGTGAATAGTAACCCCGACACAAAAAGTTCCAAATTTGATTAAAACGTTCACCAATATTTCGGCATAATGATATTGAAGAAAATAATATCATTTAAGAAGAAAATAACATCCCTTACCTCAAAATAATAGCAGATTTGCCGATCTGAATATCTGGACAGAAAGTCAAGAAAACTTATATAAACAATGAACTCTCAAAGTATCAAAATACTCACAAAAATACGCTCGAGAATCTAGAGAGAAAGAAAAAACTTGTTTTTGGTGTGATTTTCAATTCTAACATAAGCGTCTATTTATAGGAAAATGCTTGAACTTCATAGGAGACTAAAATAATAAAATATATTATTTCTTTTTCTTTCTTCCACACATGTGCTAAGTTGAAAATCTAGACTAGCCATCTTTGAACCAAATTGGCAGCCCACATGTTGTAAAACAAAAGTGGGTCCCACTCATAATTTAATAAAAATCATTTTATTTTTTGACACTTCAATAATTCATAGAAAATAGTCCATTTATCAGAAAATTATGAATTTTACGTCCATTCTGCCTGAAATCGAATTCTCTACAACTTTGTAGCTTTGACTTTTTCCAAATTCCAAATAGTAAATATCCGAAATCCACAAACGGGTGATTTTTAATACTTCTACTCCGACAAAATACTGATAAAACACCTCAGCATTAATTCCTTCATTTATAAACATATAAAATAAATAAATCCATCATCAAATAAATATTTCCTTATCATATAAATCAATAATTAATTATTCACAAATAATATTACAGAATCATACTTATGATAACCAGTAAAAGCCAGAAAGAAGGGGCTTTCAATAAGGATTTCTCCTTCATTGGCTCGCAATTAGGTGACCAAACCTCTCCTTGACTGAACTTTCTAGACATTTCCAATAATACTATCTAATAATATTATTCAAATAATATGAATTATTGATCTGATAATGGGAAATCATGCAATGACAATTATTGAAATAAAATAATATAAACTATCAACGCAAAGAATTATTGAATCAATAAAATAAAATATTGAACAAAGAATTCATCGTAACAATTATTGAGTAGTGCCTTTCACGTAAGAATCAATAATTCAACAATATTGTGCAATACCGTGTAGCTCTGTGCAACCACGCATATTCGTATTTTAACCACCGTGTAACCCAACAATTGTTAATTGGTAATAATTACGCCAATTATTTATAAAAACTCATACTTTATCGTTTTCATTCGTTCAACCGTTTTTCCGTTATGGGGCCCATAAATGGTCATGGCAGGTCGCATTTAATATTCCCTGACAACAAGAATATTCCACGACCAAACGAATATTCCTCGACAGAAATGAATATTTTATAACCACTTGCTTATTTTGCAAAACTTGCACATTTCACCCATAACCAAAACATTATATCAAATTAACACCTAATTAATTTTGAATAATGAATAGAAGAAAATTCAATTTTATTATAATAAGTTGGGGTCTTACAGTTATTCCATTCCTTATTATTCTGTTGGAATAACCTGTCTATGCGAAGTACCACATACATGGTGAAATTCTTCTGTTATTCCATTCTTTATTATTATGTTGGAATATCCTATCGGTGCGTATTACGCTTGACCTGGTTCCATTAATTATTATTCTGTTGGAATAACTTGTCTGTGCGGTCTATCGCATGCATGGTGATTTCTGTTGTTATTCCATTCTTTATTATTCTGTTAGAATATCCTGTCAGTGCATATTACGCCTGACCTGGTTCCATTATTTATTATTTTGTTGGAATAACCTATCTGTGCGTTCTATCGCATGCATGGTGATTTCTGTTGTTATTCCATTCTTTATTATTCTATGGGAATATCCTGTCGGTGCGTATTACGCCTAACCTGGTTCCATTATTTATTATTCTGTTGGAATAACCTGTCTATGTGGATTACCACATTCACGGTGAATGATCCTTCGTATTCATTCCTTATTAAATTGTGAAAATGATCTGTTTACGTGGATTACCGCATGGCGGGTTAAAATCCATTTGCAGTTTCGTAATTTTTGGACATTCAAAAATTCTAGAAAACTTTAGGAGGATATTATGATAAGTTTTCTAACATCTCCAAGTGGAATCACTGAAAGAGGAGTTATAGATTTTTGTATGGACTATTTTTAACAAAGCATGAAAAAGTGAAAAAAAGAGAAAAAACTACTACCCACAATTTTGTAAGGGCTGTTTCGGCCACTTAATTTATGAGAAACATTCCGGACTATTGGGACATGGAAATATATGGTATAAAGTACCTCCTGTCTAAAAATGAGCTCATTCCGACTTTAAATGAGCAAGTTATGACTATTTCAATATTTAGGCTTTTCCGACAAAAAATGCTATAACCGAAGTTCTATAACTCCGATGACCATGAAATTTAAACTGGAAGCTCACGTTAACATGTGTAAGATCCTGCCAGGATTTGGGAATTTCTGGAGTTAAACTTGTGGTAGCTAATTTCTTAAGGAATTAATTAGAAATTGATTTTTTGAAAAATACTTAAGGGAGTTGAAAAATTATATAAAAATACTTGTTGTGTATGAAATATATGTATATATGTTTGGACAAAGGATAAAAAAATAATAAGTTGATTTGATAATTTTTCATGGAAATGGTTTAGTTACAAACATATGAGTTAAATATGTTATGTGAAGTTGAAGAATTGGTAAATAGGATTTTAGGGCTTGAAAATCCTATATAAGGTATATGCAGATTTTTTATGAGTGATTTCATCATTGGTGATGAAATCTTATGAGTATGGCATTTTTGAATGATTAAATGCATTATTTGGTCAATTATAAATAATTAAATTAAATTGTTTATAAGTTTAAGAAGTGATTAAAATATGGTTATAATATTAACAATATTAGATTATGAGTTATTTAAGTGATGGATAATATTTGGATAAATTTAAAATCTTTAATATTTATCCTTGTTTTCGTTTGATTAATGCTTATATTATTGTCATCATCCTCATGCTTATATTGTGATGAAAGTCATCTTTGGCTTACGTGCAGAGATGGACTTAGTATGATTATGACCAGGGATTATTCGGTATAATCATGACTGTAATGTAATGAATGATGTTGTAAAAGTCCTCATTGGCCTGTAGTTCATTGGTGGACAGTTGTTGGTATGATTATGACCAGAAATTATTCGGTATAATCATGACCATTGATGATTACATGAATATCCTTGGTCGTGGTGCATGGATGATGTGGTTTATTTATTAAGCTAAGTCTCAGCGATAAAGTTGATGAAAATATTTTTAAATCATAGAAGATAGTAGATTTTATGCTCTACTTGACTCTTCTAATGGATTGCTTATTCCGCTGCAGTTAAACTTGATGTCTATTGTATTTTATCAGTTTAACATTGTTGAAGACTAATGATAATTTATTCTGCATTATCTTAGTCATAATATTTCTTACTGGGCTAGTTGAGCTCACCCTTTCTTTCACTATTCTCTTCAGGAAATGAGAACGTAGCCGGGACTAGTCGGGGAATGGAGTGACGGTCTAGATGATAGCATTAGTAGTCCTCATTATTCTGTTAAATAGTGTTACAATAAATGTAATGAGGACTCCATTGAGAGTGGATATTGTCTATATGACAATATTCTTATTAAAACTCTTAGATTATGTTTTGTCGTATTTTACACGACTGTTGTATAATTAAGTTGTATTTGAATTTTATACCATGTATTTGGTGACTTAAGATGGGTGATGTATACCTGTTTTGGGGGCGTCACATTTTTCTTATTATCATTTGCAAAATTCATGGGGCTCTAATAGCTTAATTTTCACGTCCATCATTTTGGGTTAGAAATACCAATTGGTTGGACTCAGCTAAATTAATTACCCACTTTAGTCCACCACTTCTATTGCACCAAATTTATTAATTCTTTTATAATTCAGTATTAAGTCTAGAGAATCACATTAAATCTCTAATCACTTATCTTTGGCAATATTAACTCCTTTTTATTTCATACTTTTAATTGATTCACCATGAATCCTTTGGCCACACTAGGCTTTCTCTCGAAATCCCTTCAAATCCAATTTCATTGCATTAATTAATTATAGGATCACATATTACACACAAATGCACATAATAAATAATTAATAATAACAATAATTAGTTCATCTCATTATTTAATCATCCTCTCATTAATTTAATTAATTATTTATTTATTCCATCAGTTTGTCACACTAGGCATATCCCATAAGCTTAATTAAGATCATTATTATTTCCAACACATTCCTCAATTATCATATACTTAATTCAATTTAAATTGAACTACCACATTTTATGACACATAAATATATATGCATTTAATATAAATATGCAGACATTTTTATTTTTAATACTAATAATATTTATAAAATTTACGGGTATTATATCCTCCCCCCCCCCCCTATAAAGATTCCGTCCCCGAAATCAGTAAAAGGTTACATGAACAGATGAGGATAGTCCCCTCATCAACTTATCCTCTAATTCCCACGTAGCCTCCTCGGCGTTGTGGTTTTTCTAAACTACTTTTATAGAAGATATAACTTTATTTCTTAATGTTTGCTCTTTCTTATCTACTATCTGGACATGAATCTCTTCACATGTCATGTTCTTTTCTACTTAAATGGGCTCGTAGGATATGTGACGCCCCCAAATCCGGGTTCTCAAACCTCGGGTTTGGTGCTCACGATCCATCATCATCATAAGCATTCTATAAACTATTGCGGAATAATAAACATACATTGTTCATTATAATAAAGTCTTCCATCATTATCCCAAGGTCTATTAACCTTAACTTGTACATGCCTTAATTAAGTTACTCTTAGTAACACAAAAGGTTTACATTACCAATGTACATAATATAATATAATACATAAACATTCTTATTATCTATTCCTGCACTTTTCCTTTGCCTTTGTCCTTCTTGGACGTCTCTGGCATAGCTGAAATAAATGTCATGATATAGGAAGGGTAAGCAACAAATTTTCTTAGCAAGTTTAAGTACAAGGAAGATATATCATGATTAGTAAGAAATTTATCGTTCAATGTTCAACAATAGAAATTAATTGTGAAAGAACATGAATTAAGCCTTGATAAATGAATATTCAAAGAATTGAATAACAGATGTTGAGTGGTCATAATGACCATGAACATATGCTAAGGTTGTCAGTACTTAAACTGGTCCTTTTAATAAGTTTTGGTAATCAAGGGGATCAGCCTTTCATACCCGGTGTATTATGAATAAACACTTACTGTACGAGCAATAACTGTTTTTCAATAATGCTTTAATCAAATTGTTCTTTTTCTTAGTCTTGAGTCCTTACCAAGTCAATTGGAGAAGAACAGCTTTTAACAACATATTTGATTTAACAAATTTAAACATACTTGATCTAGCCGATACAATGAGCATAGATCCATATCTTAAACAGTTCATGAATAAAAGAACTTTAACTAATTCACAGTTCAATAATAATAGAACTGGAATTCAATTGCACCAAGTGCGAGTATCAATAACCAATATAGATGTGAATAATAAACAATAATTATTCACTAACATGCTTTGAAAATAATAACTCAAGTTTGAGTTAGAGAACTTGCCTCGACTGCGATCTACTGCTAAGTAATTTAATTTAATCTCTTTATTGTAAAGACCTATCATTGTTAAGATTGATCTTACAATCAACATATCATACTTTATATCATAATACAATTACTCTATCAGCAAGTTAGTTAACACATAACCACATAATAAATTACCTAAAAACATCTTTATTATTATCATTATTACTTTATCATATATCTTATGATTTAACACTTAATCCTTCCTTTTATTAGTTCTTCCTTATAATCTAGTAAGCTGAATACTAACATCATAGTCTAGATTATTCAAACATGCAATCCAGCCCCTAGATTGGCTAATCCAGCAAACTGGATTCAACAAACTTCCAATCCACCAAGCCTGGATTCTAAATCCTTTAATCCAGCAAGCCTGGATTCCAAATCCTTTAATCCAGCAAGCCTGGATTCTAAATCCTTCAATCCAGTAAGCCTGGATTCTAAATCCTTCAATCAAGCAAACTAGATTCAACTAATTTTCAATCCAGCCAGCTGGATTCCATATCACTTTATGAAAATACCAAATCAACTTATTATTTTTCTATCTTTTGGCCATACTTATATACATGCATTTCATACATAAAAAGTACTTTTCCGTAATTTTTTAATTTCTTTTACTATTTTTCAAAAATCATTTTTAGTGTGTGGCTTAAGAAATTAGCCTCATCATGATCAACTCCAAAAATTCCCATCTCTTGGCATAATCTTATATATGGTAACGTGATCCTCGAGTTTAAATTTTGTGTCCATCGGAGTTATAGAACTCCGGTTATAGCGATTTTCGTCCGAAATACCTAAATATTGAAATGGTCATAACATGGTCATTTTAAGTCAGAATGAGCTCATTTTTGGACAGGAGCTACTTTATACCATATATTTTCATTTTCCAAAAGGCCGGAAGTTTTGTCAAAATTTAAATGGCCGAAACTTCCCCTGCAATTTCTCTGGCAGTTTGTTTTCGGGATTTTTGGCTTTCACCTACTTTGCTAAAATCAGTCCATACAAAAATTTACAACTCCTTTTACGGTGATTCCACTTGGGTTTGAAATATAACTCATCATATTATCATTTCAAATTTTTCCAGAATTTTTAAATGTCGAAAAATGACAAAAATGCCCCTAGCATTGACTGCCCAAAAACATTTTATTTTTATTTATAAAGATAAAACTATTTTTACAAAAATAGTTGCTAAAACTTGTGTAATCAACATTTTTGAGTGCTACCACTTGGGTTTAGTAGTTAAATTACATATCTAGCACCTCTATTTTACGGATCACAAAAAGAAGGTGTAGATCAAAAATGGTAGTCGATCAAAGGAAGTGAAAAAAAACTAGAGTTTTCTAACAAAACAAAACTAGTTTCTCTTATATCCTTTTGATTCACTTTCTAACACCCAAATATGTTAGAACCATACATGAAATCATATAAAACATGTAGATAGAGGGTTTTAGACCTCAAGATCATAAACTTTAAATAACCAAAATCAAACAAAATAAAAAGGATAAGCTAGTTTGGTTTTCACCTTGATTTTTGGGCACACTTTCTTTCTCTTCCAAAGTAAAAGATAAACTTTGGGTGCATCAATGGTGGATCTCCTTCCTCTTTCTCTCCTCCTCTCCACTGAATTTCTCTCTATCCCTCTCTTATGTTTTTTGCTTTTTGTTTAGTTAACTAGTAATGAGATAAAAGAGAATATGTGTTAAGTGTTTGGAAAAAAAATCTATAGATATAGGTTGTATATCTATACATTATCTCCTAGCATATCTCCTCTATCTCTCCCTTAATTATAACTATATTGCCTACAAGACTAGCCAAATGTTGTGGCTCCATAATACAATTGACACCTAGCCCATCTTGTACTTATCTTTGTAAAATTGGGAGCATGAAATGATTATATTCATCCCCCCTTCCTTTCCTTATCATGGCTGGCCATGTGGCCTTATTATCCATAAAGATTGATTTCTTTTTAATTCTTATTTAGCATACCAAATGTCCAATATGCCCCTCTTTAATTGGGCTTAAAGTTGGGCCACCAATTTCATCTTTAGGCTTGCAATTAAATGTTGAATGGGCTTGCACTTTTATTATCTTGCTTACTTACAAAATTGAACTTGGGCTTCCCCATTAATTCAATTGGGCCATTATTATATTTATCTTATACAGGACCTCTTGGGCTAATTTAATAAACTAATTGCCCTTGAATTAATTTTATCTACAAGTCCCACACTAAAAATATAATTGGGCTTGTTTAATTACTTATTTTTCTTTCATTATTATCTCTTGAGCTTATGCTCATTATTATTAATATTTCCATATTATTATTCATTAATAATATTAATTCACTCACATAACTCAATTAGACTTGTCTTATTCAAGTTTATTGAGTATTTAATTAGGGTTTAACACCTTAAATCTATTTCTAGATTATTAAAATACTTAGGTTAGTTCATTAATTTATTTAACTTATTAGTGAGACTTCCTTTAAATATTATAGCATATTATCCACATAATCACTTAATCATCCATAATATATTACAGATTATTTAATATATTTATTTACAATGTACCACATAAATTCTTGGTTATTACAGGATATCAATTGCTTATAGTCGAGCTTGTATGGTCGTAACACAGAAACATGAAACACGTTGTGGATGTGTTCCAATTTGGGAGGTAAAGCTACCTTGTACGCCACTTCACCTACTCGCTTCAAAACTTCGAATGGTCCTATGAACCTCGGACTCAATTTTCCTTTCTTGCCAAACCTTATCTTCCCTTTCTAGGGAGATACCTTCAAGAATACGAAGTTACCGACTTATGTGACGCCCCCAAAACACGTATACATCACCCATTCTGAGTCGCCAAATACATGGTACAGAATACAACTACAACTTAAATATACAACCGTCGTATAGAATACGACAAAACATAGTTGAGAGTTTTAACACGGATATTGTCTCCTAGACAATATCCTCACTCAAATTCAATCTCATTACAATTATTATCACACTATTTCACATAACAGTGAGGACTACTAAAACAACCATCTGGACCGTCAATCCATTCCCCGACTAGTCCCAGCTATATTCTCATTTCCTGAAGAGAATAGTGAAAGAAAAGGGTGAGCTCAACTAGCCCAGTAAGAAATATTATGACTAAGATAATGTAGAATAAATTATCCTTAGCCTTCAACAGTATAACTGTAACGATCAAGAAATTTGTAATTTAATTTAAATATTTATGGAATTAAATAAATATTTAAAATAATTTATTTATTGAGGAAAATAAATATTTGATGAATTGTGATGAATTAATTAATTAACTAAATTAATTAATGTAAATTAATTAATGTTAATTGAATTGAATAATGATAATTTTATTTGAAGGATTTAATTTAACAAAATAATTAAATTAAATCAATTGCTTAATATTTAAGAAGATAATTACATTAAATGAATTGTTTAATTTAATGGAAATAAATAAATTAAATAAAGTGGTGTTTCTAATTTCTTAATTAAATTAGATATACAATTATTTATTAATTATAAGGTATAATGATTTTATTATTATTATAAGTTATTTAAATTAGCTAAACTAAAGTTATTTAAAATTAACTAAAGTAATGTGTGACACATGAAACTATATGATATAAATATTATTTAAATAATCTAGTGTTGGGAGTTTTTGGTTAGCCAAACAAGGCCCTGTGGCCCTTGGCTTTTTTCTAACTAACGCGAGCCTTTTTATGTTTTTACCTGACGTACGTGGGAGAGGGCAGTTATATTGTGACGCCCCCAAAATAGGTCCACACGACCCATTCTGAGTCGCCAGATATCATACTATAAAAATCAAATACAAACTTCATTTATATAAACTGTTAAAGCGTCATGCGAGAATACGACCACAGTTAAACTGTGAGTTTTAATACAAATATATGTAACTCTCATGGTGCCTTGACCACAACCTTACAATGGTACATTACATAAAAGTACAGTCCATAACTGTTTTAGAAATTAAAATCTTCGTACATGGGAGGCCATGCGTCTAGGTTATGATAGATGTCATATGTCCACAAAATTATCCTTGGTTGACCCAATAGTCCCCAAAGAAAAACAAGAAGATTGTTATCATCTTCTTTCCAATGGTGAGTCTTCTCTTGACATGTAATTATCTCCGTTGTCTCCAAGTGAGAATTATATTTCAAATAAACTCCAAGATTATATAGGTAGTGCTCGTAGATATACTCAGGAAGTGGATGTGCACAACCCTGTCTTATGATAACACGAGGTTGTATGTCATTAGACATCTTGTATGATAGTGGCAAAACACCCTTCCAAAGTTGGGTTCACCTCACCCTATTCGGTTCACCAAAATTAAATATCAAATAGCGTATACAATCGACTACACTTATCTAAAGTTCTTAATAAAATTATTTTCATACTATTTAAGGAGAACCTCAACAGCTATAGACCACCGTTCTATTCTCCTGTTACCCCCGCTCGACCCAGCTACACTCTTATTATCTGAAAGGAATTGTGAGGCAAAAAGGGTGAGCACAACTAGCCCAGTAAAGAATATCATGACTAAAGATAATTTACATCATCAATAGCCTTCATCAATAATAAATCAGAAATTTAGAACATAAGGTAGATGATAAAGCTTTTCAACCATAGTTGCAGCAGAACGAGCAATCCATTAGAAGAGTCAAATAGACTATCAGATTTATTATCTTCTCCATGTTAAAAGTTCGCCAATAATGTTTTATCCCTGTAACATCAATCAACAATTCCTGTCCACAATCATATGAATAACTCATAATCATAATTGTGATTCTAAATTCTCTTTGCACCAAGGGACGAAGATAATTTTCATCACCTATCTTCACCGAAACATCAAAAATCATGGTTATACCAAATCATAATTCACGCTTCATAATCATATTAAATAAATTTATCTTTGCACTACGGCTAAAGATATTTATTAATAATTCATCTTTGCACTACGTGCCAAAGACATATACAATCGTATTATAAAAGAGTCAAGTAGAGCATGATATCTACTATCTTCTACTTAATTAAAAGTGTATTATCAATATGTTATCATTTGAGACTCAAATTTTAATAAATAATCCACATCATTGAATCATCCCCCACTACTGACCCAATGATATTCACTAGTATTACGACCCACTTAATTAATTATCTATGCACTACGGGCCAAGGATATTCATGTTTTCAACAATGGTCATGATTATACCGAATAATCCCTGGTTATAATCATACCAACAGCTGTCCATCAATGCACGTAAGCCAACAATATACAATTGTAAAATCAATAATCAACAGTCCATCTTTGCACGTAAGCCAAAGATATACAACTATAAAACCAATAATCAACAGTTCATCTTTGCACGTAAGCAAAAGATATACAATTGTAAAATCAATAATCAATAGTCCATCTTTGCACGGAAGCCAAAGATAACTTTCATCACAATATAAACATGAGGATGATGACAATGATATAAGCATTAATCAAACGAAAACAAGGATAAATATTAAAGACTTTAAATTTATCCAAATATTATCAATCACTTAATAAACTCATAATATAATATTATTAATATTATAACAATATTTTAATCACTTCTTAAACTTATAAACAATTTATTTTAATTATTTACACTTTATCAAATAATGAATTTAATCATTCAAAAATGCCATACTCATAAGATTTCATCACCAATGATCAAATCCCTTATCAAAAATCTGCATATACCTTATATTGGATTCCCAAGCCATAAAATCCAAATTTCTAATTTTGTTACTTCACATAACATATTTAATTCATTTACTCATAACTAGTTCATTTTCATGAAAAATATAAAATCAGTCCCAAAAATATTTCTTTTCTGGGATTTAGCAGAATATAGTCCTATATTGATCATATATTTTTCTCGGAATTTTTAAAATTCATTTACTATTTTTCATATGGCCAAAACTGCCGAATATTTAGACATTTATCATAAATTGTACTTTTGTCCAAAAATTTCAAAATTTTATAGGGTATACTCCTGTTATATATATGTACTGTAAGACCCCACCTTATTATAAATGAAATTAAATTTCCTCTATTTAATATTTTGAAATAGTAAGGGTTGATTTGATTAATGTGGTTAGTTATGGGTAAAATGCGCAAATATTCCAAATAAGCAAGTGGTTATAAAATATTCATTTTTATCGGAGAATATTTATTTGGTCGTGGAATATTCTTACTGTTGGGGAATATTCGTATGACGGATGAGGAAAACGACAAATATAAGTTGGTTATAAATAACGGCGTAGTTGTTACCGTTAATACTATTGGAATACTCGGTGGTTAAAACACAGAGTATTTGCGGTATTGTATCAATTATTGATTCTTACGTAAGAAGACACTACTCAATAATTGTTATGATGAATTATCGCTCAATATTTTATTTTATTGATTCAATAATTGCTACGTTGATATTTTATATTATTGTTGTTTCAATTATTGTCATTACGATATTTTCCTTTATCGATTAATAATTCATATTATTTGAATAATATTATTGGCAATGTCAGAAAGTTTCGCATCTAAGGAGAGGTTTGGTCACCTAATTGGCGTCGAGAAGAGAAATTCTTATTGGAAAGCCCCTCTTCCTCAGAACCGCACGGTTGTTAGTATTGTGATTACGTAATATTATTTATGAATAATTAATTATTGATTTATATGATAAAGAAAATATTCATTATATGTGGATATAGATGGAGAAAATTTTTTATTTTGAAATTGTTGAAAAATTGTTATTTTATCTTTTCTTGATAAATAATTCATTTAAATATATTATTATATTTTAATAATATAATAATGGTGATATTTTTACAATGAATGTGGGATATATGAGTATATGAGGAGGAGGAGGAGTATTTTTATTACAATTAATGTTTCAAACATGTTAAACATGTCGGTGGACCCCATTTCTTGACTAAAATTGGTTTATAGTCCGTAAAGTCGCCTGTTTGTGGATTTCGGTCAACTTCTGCTTGGAATTTGGAAAAACTTAAACTTACAAAGTTGTAGAGAATGGAAATTCCTATAGAAAGGACATGTGGTTCGAATTTTTCTGATAAAATGGCTATTTATTATGAATTATTAAAGTTACGAAGTACTAGAATAATTAATTTTTAAAGTTTAAAATATTTTAATTAAGAAAAACGTTTTTAATGTTTTGGCACATGGTGGCTGATGTTTTGGGCCAAATAAGTGGGCGTAGGAAATTTGAGAAAATTATATTATTAATTTATTAAATTTTCTGCTTTGGTGTTCTAAGCATTTTCCTATAAATAGGGTGTTTAGGTTAGAATTGAAAATCACACCAGAAACTAAAGTTTTCTCTCTCTTTCTCTCTCTATATTATCGAGCGTATTCTAGTGAGTATTTTGATACTTTGAGTGTGCTATACGGTGCAAGTCCCCTTCAGTACTATATCTAGTATTCTAGTCAGAATCACTGTCTTTCCAAGGTAAGGGATATTTTTTTTTAAAATGATATTATTTCTTCTAATATCATTATGCGGGAATATTAGTAAGATTTTTCTTGTGAAATTCTTGTCTTTTAGTGTCGGGGTTACTATTCATGTATACGACACTATTCACGAATACGGCACTATTCACAGAAAAATTAAATTTTCGTATTTTGTCCAAATATCTATTATGGATACTAGCTTTGATTATATCCATGTTTTGATCATTCTTGAATTTTACTTCACTATGATTATTTATGAAGTATTTTGAAGTCGAATTGTTTAAAGTACTTAATCCTTAATATTTGTTCTTTTGTTTCTTTGGATTCGCTTTTTCTTTAAAATATTTTTCATCATCCTCACCCTAAATGATGATATTATTATCGAATATCTTTGGCAGTAGTGCAAAAGATGGTTGATTTTCTTATGAATATCTTTGGCCCAGTAGTGCAAAGATGTATAGGTGTTGAGATGAACATGACCAACTGATGAATATCTTTGGCCTGTAGTGCAAAGATGAATATTTGATTCAAGATGAATATTAATTGATGTTACAGGATAAAATAATGATGATGGACTTTTAAATTCATAGATTATAGTAGATTTCATTCTCTCACGTAACTCATCTATGAATTATTATTTCTTCTGCGAATATTGATCCAAAACTTGTTGTCATTGTATTTTATCGATTTTTCCTGTTGAAGACTAACGATAATTTGTTCTATATTATCTTAGTCATAATATTCTTTACTAGGCTAGTTGAGCTCACCCTTTTCCTTTTTGTTCCATTTTTCTTCTCAGGAAGCGAGAATGTAGCGAGTTCTAGTCGGGGTGTGGAATGATGGATCTAGAAAGTTGTCTTAGTAGTCCTCACCATTTTTGTAAAATAATGTACCAATAATTGTAATGAGGACTTCTTTGGGTGTGAATATTGTCTAGATGGCAATATTTGTATTTAAACTCACAGTTTATATGTTGTATTAATAAAGTTGTAGTTGTTTATGTACCATGTTATTGACGACTCAAAACAGGTGATGAATACCTATTTTGGGGGTGTCACATGTACTCCCAATAAAAATTTCATCAATTTTGGAGTTAACCACAAGGAGTTAAAAGGGTTTACTTTTAAAATAGTCTTTTCCCATAAAATGCATAACTCCTAATCTATACATCCAAAAATCACCATTTTTGGACACAATCTAGAAAACTCATCAAATCATCATTTCAATTTTTTCCAGAATTTTAGAGGGTTAGAAAAATTATAAAACTGCAAATGGATTTTCGTCCGCCATGCGATAATCCATGTAAACAGATTATTTCCACAATTTAATAAGAAATGAATACGAAGGATCATTCACCATGCATGTGGTAATCCACATAGACAGGTTATTCCAACAAAATAATAAAGAATGGAATAACAGAAGAATTCACCATGTATGCGATAGACCGCATGCAAAAGTTATTCCCAACAAAATAATAAAGAATGGAAAGTGTCATGCAGAATCCATACGCAGCGGGATATTCTAATGAGAATAATAAAGAATGGAACCAGGTTATGTGTAATCCGCACAGACGGGATATTCCAACAGAATAATAAAGAATGGAATAACAACAAAATTCACCAGGCATGCGATAGACCGCACATGCAGGTTATTCCAACAGAATAATAAAGAATGGAATAACAGAAGAATTCACCATGCATGCGATAGACCGCACAGACAGGTTATTCCCAACAGAATAATAAAGAATGGAATAACAACCCTTACTAGTATTGAAATAAAATAACTCTCTTTATGAATACAAAAGAATAATAACCCTTACTATAATAACAATATCCCTTACCTTAGAAAAAACTGGATACTGGAATAGTGAGGTAACAGACTTCTCTTCTTCTTTCTCTCTATAATAATTGCTCTATAGCTTTAGTGAATTGGTGAGAAATGAAGGAAGAATGAGCTTCTATTTATAGGAAAATATAGTTTCGATAATTGCACGTTTTGGGGCTCAAAATATTACATTATAATACCTTCCTCTTTTTCTTCATTTTTAATTTAGTCCTGCAAGTATTATCAAACTTGCACCACCTCCCCTTATAGTAAATAATGTGAATCAATAGTTCAATCATGTGAATCAATAGTTATAATCATGTGAAAATATGAATTACAATATAGTACCTCCATCTATACCTCCATTTTTAACTTAGTCATGCAAGTATTATCAATCTTGCACCAAATCCCCTAATAGTACAAGAATGTGAATCAATAGTACACACATGTGAACAAATAGTTATAATCATGTGAATCAATAGCAATTAATTACTCATTTACCCGATTAATTACCTGGTTGGTCAATATAACTTCCAGACATTAATTACTATCGAAATAAATGTCGATTTCCACTAACACTAATAATCCCAACACAATGGAAATATTTTTCTCAACAATTTCATTTTTGAAATTTCGAAGTTTGACTTTTTCCGAAAAAGTCAACTATTGACTTTATTGACCAAAAAGTCAACCCCGACAAATTTTATGTTTATAGTTTATTTCTACTAATTTCATCTTTCCGGACTCAAATATCACGTCCGCATCTCCAAATTCAACTCCGAACTCAAAATTGATTTTTAATAACATTCATCATTAATATTATAACTCACAATATTTAACAACCAGATCGTTCCCAGGAAAGAGGGGGCTTTCTGATAAGGATTTCTTCTTATTGCGCTGCAATTAGGTGACCAAACCTCTCCTTCGCGTAACTTCTAGACATTGTCAATATTGCAAATAATAATATGAATAACTTTACCGTCTCAATTATTGATTTAATAATATAACATATGATGCAGATGATATTGTGACAATAATTGAATCAATAATATGATAGATATGATGCAACAATTACTGTATCAATAATTGTGTATAACTGAGTGACTTCTCACGTAAGTATCAATAATCAATACCGTGTGTTACTATGCAACCACGCATATTACTGTACTTTTACTACCGAGTAGTTCAACAGTTTTAACGGTAACACTTTCGCTGTTATTTTTATAAAAAGATAATTATGTCATTTTCTTACTACGATAGTACTTCCGTTATGGATTCCACCATTGATTGTGCCGTCTTACGGATATTCCCTAATAAAAAAAATATTTTATAACAACTTGTATACTTTGAAAATTTTTCACATATCACCCTTAACTTTAACCTTTTATCAATTCAACCATTTATTAAATAAAATAATTATAAGGAAATTGAATACTTTCATTTCATAAAATTCGGGGTCTCACAATCTCCCCTCCTTATGAAATTTTGCCCTCGAAATTTACGTACCTAGTAGTTCGAAGAGATGAGACTACCTTGCTTTCTTTTTGGATTGTACCTTCCCGGTTATATCCTCTTAATCATGATTTTTCCATTGCTCATCTCCTGTATTTCAGATATCATTCTAGAATATATCTTCAAAACAAAGGTTAATTGACATATCACAATTTGTCAACTTATCAAGTAAACAATTTCAGCTTAGGTAAGTCACACACTAGCGAAGTATATAACTCGTCTCTGCCTTCCTAGTTCTAGACTCTTATCTCCGCCAGCGACCATATCCCTAAGTCTGATACCATTTGTGATGGCCCCAAAATAGGTCCACACGACCCATTCTGAGTCGCCAGATATCATACTATAAAAATAAAATACAAACTTCATTTATACAACTGTTGAACTATCGTGCAGAATACGACCACAGTTAAACTGTGAGTTTTAATACAAATGTATGTAACTCTCACTTTACCACAACCTTACAATGGTACCTTACATAAAAGTACAGTCCATAACTGTTTTAGAAATTAAAATCTTTGGGAAGTGCTCAAGGAAACCTTCGTACATGGAAGGCCATGCGTCTACGTTATGATAGATATCATATGTCCACAAAATTATCCTTGGTTGACCCAATAGTCCTCAAAGAAAAACAAGAAGATTGCTACCATCTTCTTTCCAATGGGGAGTCTTCTCTTGACATATAATTATCTCCGTTGTCTCTAAGTGAGAATTATATTTCAAATAAACTCCAAGATTATATAGGCAGTGCTCGTAGATATACTCAACAAGTAGATGTGCACAACCTTGTCTTATGATAACACGAGGTTGTATGTCATTAGACATCTTATATGACAGTAGCAAAACACCCTTCCAAAGTTGGGTTCACCTCACCCTATTCGGCTCACCAAAATTAAATATCAAATGACGTATACAATACGACACACTTATTTAAAGTTCTCAATAAAATTATTTCCATACTATTTAAGGAGAACCTCAACATACTATAGACCACCGCTCTATTCTCCTGTTACCCTCCCAACCCAAATTACCTACACTCTTATTACCCGAAAAGGAATTGTGAAGCAAAAAAAGGGTGAGCACAACTAGCCTTGCCGATAAAGAATATCATGACTAAAGATAATTTACATCATCAATAGCCTTCATCGATAATAAATCGTAGATTTAGAACATATGGTAGATGATAAAACTTTTTAACCATAGTTGCTTAATGAACGAACAATCCATTAAAAGAGTCAAATAGACCATCGATCTTTTATCTTCTCCATGTTAAAAGTCCACCAATAATATTTTATCCTCAGTAACATCAATCAACAATTCTCGCCCACAATCATATGAATAACTCATAATCATAATTGTGATTCTAAATTCCTCTTCGCACCCGTGGCGAAGATAATTTTCATCACCTATCTTCACCAAACATCAAAATCATGGTTATACCAAATCACAATTCCTACTCATAATCATACTAATAAATTCATCTTTGCACTACTACCAAAGATATTCATTAACAATTCATCTTTGTACTACGTGCCAAAGACATACAATCGTATTATAGAAGAGTCAAGTAGAGCATGATATCTACTATCTTCTACTTAATTAAAAGTATATTATCAATATGTTATCGCCGAGACTCAAACTTAAAAAATAATCCACATCATTGAATCATCCCCCACCACTACGCCCAATAATATTCATTAAGATACGACCAATTAATTATCTATGCACTACGGGCCAAGGATATTCATGTTTTCAACAATGGTCATGATTATACCGAATAATCCCTGGTTATAATCATACCAACAACTGTCCATCAATGCACATAAGCCAAAGATATATAATTGTAAAATCAATAATCAAAAGTCCATCTCTGCACGTAAGCCAAAGATATACAACTATAAAACCAATAATCAACAGTCCATCCTTGCACGTAAGCCAAAGATATACAATTGTAAAATCAATAATCAACAGTCCATCTTTGACCGTAAGCCAAAGATGACTTTCATCACAATATAAGCATAAGGATGATGACAATGATATAAGCATTAATCAAATGAAAACAAGGATAAATATTAAAGATTTTAAATTTATCCAACTATTATCAATCACTTAATAAACTCATAATCTAATATTATTAATATTATAACAATATTTTAATCACTTCTTAAACTTATAAACAATTTATTTTAATTGTTTACACTTTATCAAATAATGCATTTAATCATTCAAAATGTTATATACTCATAAGATTTCATCACCAATGATCAAATCTCTCATCAAAAATCTGCATATACCTTATATAGGAGTCTCAAGCCATAAAATCATATTTTCCAATTTTGTTACTTCACATAATATATTTAATTCATTTACTCATAACTAATTCATTTTCATGAAAAATACAAAATCAATCCCAAAAATATTTTTTTTTTCGGGATTTAGCGAATATAGTCCCATATTGAATATATATTTTCTCGAATTTTTAAAATTCATTTACTATTTTTCATATGGCCAAAACTCATTTAATATTTAGACATTTATCATAAATTGTAATTTTGTCCAAAAATTTTGAAATTTACAGGGTATACTCCTGTTATATATATGTACTCCCAATAAAAATTTCACCAATTTTGGAGTTAACCAAAAGGAGTTATACGGGTTTACTTTTAAAATAGTTTTTTCCCATAAAATTCATAACTCCTAATCTATACATCCAAAAATCGCCATTTTTGGACACAATCTAGAAAACTCATCAAATTATCATTTCAAATTTTTCTAGAATTTTTGAGGGTTTGAAAAATTACGAAACTGCAAATGGATTTTCGTCCGCCATGCGATAATCCACGTAGACAGATCATTTCCACAATTTAATAAGAAATGAACACGAAGGATCATTCACCATGCATGTGATAATCCACATAGAAAAGTTATTCCAATGTAATAATAAAGAATGGAATAATGAAGAAGAATTCACCATACGACGATATCGCATGCACAAAGTTATTCCCAATAAAATAATAAAGAATGGAACCTGTGTCACGCGTAATCCGCCGCATGCATGTGATATTGGAATGTAATAATAAAGAATGGAATAACAACAGAATTCACTGTGCATGCGATAAACCGCACATGAAAAAGTTATTCCAATGTAATAATAAAGAATGGAATAATGTAAGAATTCACCATGCATGCGATAGATCGCATGCATAAAGTTATTCCCAATGTAATAATAAAGAATGGAATAACAACCCTTACGAGTATTGAAATAAAATAACTCTCTTTATGAATACGAAAGAATAATACCCCTTACTATAATAACAATATCCCTTACCTTAGAAAAAACTGGATACTGGAATAGTGAGGTAACATACTTCTCTTCTTCTTTCTCTCTATAATTTCTCTCTATAATAATTGCTCTATATCTTTAGTGAATTGGTGAGAAATGAAGGAAGAATGAACTTCTATTTATAGGAAAATATAGTTTCGATAATTACACGTTTTGGGGATCAAAATATTACAGTATAATACCTTCCTCTTTTTCTTCATTTTTAATTTAGTCCTGCAAGTATTATCAAACTTGCACCACCTCCCCTTATAGTAAATAATGTGAATCAATAATTCAATCATGTGAATCAATAGTTATAATCATGTGAAAATACGAATTACAGTATAGTACCTCCATTTATACCTCCATTTTTAACTTAGTCATGCAAGTATTATCAATTTTGCACCAACTCCCCTAAAAGTACAAGAATGTGAATCAATAGTACACACATGTGAACAAATAGTTATAATCATGTGAATTAATAGCAATTAATTGCTCATTTACCCGATTAATTATCTGGTTGGTCAATATAACTTCCAGACATCAATTACTATCGAAATAAATATCGATTCCACTAACACTAATAATCCAAACACAATGGAAATATTTTTCTCAACAATTTCATTTTTGAAATTCTGATGTTTGACTTTTTTTGAAAAAGTCAACTGTTGACTTTTTGACCAAAAAGTTAACCCCGACAAATTTTGTGTTTATAGTCTATTTCTACTAATTTCATCGTTCTGGACTCAAATATCACGTCCGCGTCTCCAAATTCAACTCTGAACTCAAATTCAATTTTTAATAACATTTATCATTAATATTATAACTCACAATATTTAACAATCAGGTCGTTCCAAGGAAAGAGGGGGCTTTTCGATAAAGATTTCTCCTTATTGGCGCGCAATTAGGTGACCAAACCTCTCCTTGACAGAACTTCTAGACATTGTTAATATTGCAAATAATAATATGAATAACTTTGTCGTCTCAATTATTGATTTAATAATATAACATATATTATGATAGATGATAATAATTGAACAATAATACGAGAGATATGATGCAAGAATTATCAGTAGTAATAATTGAGTATAACCGAGTGACTTCTCACGTAAGCATCAATAATCAATACCGTAGTTGTTACTATGCAACCACGCCAGATTCTTGTATTTTTACTACCGAGTAGTTCAACAGTTTTAATAAAGAAACACTTTCATTTGTTATTTTTATAAAAAGATAATTATGTCATTTTCTTACTATGACAATACTTCCATTGCGGAGTCCACCATTGATTGTGCCGTCCTACGAATATTCCCTGACAAAAAGAATTTTTATAACAACTTGCATACTTTGAAAAATTTTCACATATCACCCTTAACTTTAACCTTTTATCAATTTAACCATTTACTAAATAGAATAATTATAAGAAAATTGAATACTTTTATTTCATAAAATTCGGGGTTTCACATATATTACATATGCGTCTTATTTTTCTCTAAGTCTAGTTATCAGTACAAGGTTGAGAGAGAGAGCTTGGAAGAATAGAGAATTACCAAGAGATTGAGGGTTTTGTCGTGGAAGGGATTGAAGCCACTACATATCAATTGCTTCAATAAACAAGGAGTAAGGTATGTTATAGTTCTAATATTTATGTTTTGAGTTCTCTGTGAAAATTTTCTATAAATTGTTAAGTCACGTGGATGATTGAATATATGTATACTCTTGATAAATTGGTTGGTTATCATCTGTGATTGTATATCAATTATCAAATTCATGAGAAATTGGGTTTGAGGAAGAAAATGGAATATTAGTGTTATGTTCATATAGTATGGGTTAGAAAGTACGAAAATTGATTTTTTATACGTGTTATAATCTATAATTTGTTATTGGATTGTGATAATATGTTAAGAAACAAAATCGGCGAAGTTGGAATCGTGTCAATTGGTTAAGAAACGAATTCGTGGTGATCGAATTCGCTAAAGGTGTCAAAAATTGAGTTTTTATATGAAAACATGAAATTTAAGGAATTAAATTAGTTTAATTTGATGTATAGTTGTTCTAAGTCGATGAATATGTGAAGAAACATGTATGTGGTAGTTTTGTATCAATTGGATGTGTTAATTTCACTGTTTTGATGGTGAAATTTATGTTAGTTGGGCAAAAATCGAAACACATTCTTTGCATTTGATTTCATGTCATTGTGTGTGGAGCGATTACAAAGTTATCACGATCGAGAAATGGCGTTAGAAATTTCATTATTTGGTTTTCTAGATTGAGCACCAAATACAATTACACTAGTGCTAGGCTAAAATGGCGCTTGTATTGCTACGGCCCAAGCTTAAGTGTGGCGCAGTTGTGCTACACCCTGAGCTGTGACAGTAAAGTCTGCTTATTTACAGGTCATGCATAGCGAACTTGTGTTGGTTTAGCAGGCATGTTAGGAATATTAAAACATAATGTGGACTATATTAACAGATTGTATAGTGTTGTAATTCAAATTGTGAATATTTTAAGTAATTCTTTATATAAGCTATAAAATGAAACCAAATGAAATGTTTTCGAAAGATAGAGTTGAACGATTAAGTTATGTTGATCAATGTGTGATTTCAGATTCGTTAAGTATGTTAGCCTAAATGGTTAGGTACTAGGTTAGGGTTATGACCTAAATGCTGGTTTAAACCCTAAAGCTAATATTCATTCAACTAATTGTTATTGCGATTTCAATGATATATGTAGGGTAATTGGAGATTATTTTGCACTTGTGTAGCTTACAAACCAGGCAAGTTTCTAAACCTTAACTCTTTATATTGAGCCAGCTTTCTAACTTCATTCTTTTATTAATGAATGCAAGTTTCTAAATTTTATTGAGCAAGACTATTGATTTTATCCTTTTGTACGATTGAATAAGCTTTTGTAACCTAAATCATTACCTCAAGCAAGTTTTATGTTTCTAAATCTTGGTATTATTGTTCAAAGCATATATTGTTCTAATACATTGCTTCAAATGAGGTTATTCTAATTCTTTTGATTATAGCACTTTGCATGTTTATCACGTTTATTCAATTATATATATTGTTGATATCCGATCTTTGACCTTGATAGCCTTGTTCAGTTATACCTTCTTGTATTAAACCTTTATTGATGGAAATTGAATAGTGTTCTAAAATTCTAGAAACACTGATAAGCTAAGTTCCAAACTAAACTTTCTTTAGTGCGGAAATTCTAAATCCAAATTGAGACGAACAACCCTAACATAGGGGATTTTGTATGTGTAACGTTTAGATGTTTGTGCACAATACATGGTTCAAAGGGATGATCCCCCTAAGTACGTTAAGAAGGGTCCGTATAGTCTAAATGACTGTTAAGGTTGGGTAATAATACCTAAATATCGGGGACATAATTCGTGGTCTTAAGACCCTCAGATAATTAAAGTTCGAACTTGTTTTCTATTTTTGATTCGTAGAACAAGTTCCTTATTGTTCAGATTTCGTTGTTCACTCTCATGTTACTATCATTACTACTTTCTATATCAGTGAGCATTTGTTTGCTCACTCTTGCAATTAACACTGCAGCTAAAGTTGAGAAAGTCGACGAGCCGACTACTAGCAAAGGAAAGGGCAAATTATCCAAGTGCTGAAGACTTACGAGAAAGTTATTTAAATGTTTACTCTATGAGACTTATTTTAATTCTATGATGTATTCCGCAACTGATGTAATAAATTTAAGGTTAGATTACCTGGGATTTATTTTGAGATGATGATGTAACCCTTTAATAGGAAAGATAATTGTTTAAGTTATTTAAATTATGTCTTTATCCTTTGATTATGGGTAGTTAGATGTAATAGTTTTGATAAGTGAGCACCAAATCCTGTGAGAATGAAGTACCTGAATTTGGGGGTGTCACAATAACAACTGATAGAATACAATAGACAACAAGTTTTAGATCAACAACTGCAGTGGAACAAACAATCCATTAGAAGAGTCAAGTAGAGCATGATATCTACTATCTTCTATGATTTAAAAGTTTACCATCAATTTTATCGCTGAGAATCATCTTAATAAATAATTTGTATCAATGAATTATCCATGCACTACGGGCCAAAGATATTCATTAGTATCACGACCACGAATTATCCATGCACTACGGGCCAAGGATATTCGTGTTTTCACCAATGGTTATGAACATGCCAAACAATAATTCATCTTTGCACCCTTGACCGAAGAGAACGCATGGTTATGATCATACCAATAACTGTCGCTGAGACTCAGCTCAATAAATAATCCACATCACTTGTAACATTACAGGTCATGATTATACCGAATAATTCCTGGTCATAATCATACCAATCAACAGTCCATCTATGCACTACGACCAAAGATGACTTTCATCACAATATAAGCATGAAGTGTAAGATTTGTAATATTCATGAACGCAATCAAATTGCAAAATTAAAGCGAAAACATGTAAAATCAGAGTTTTAAAAATTTTTACAAACCATATACCCGGATCACCCTTTATGCATAATTATTAATTAAACGAAAAAGATGAATAAGAATCATACCCTTGAAGATCGAGCTTCCTCAGGTACAAGTTCACCTCCAATCCTTTTCGCGTTCAACTTGAATCCACCGGGTTTGGTTCCTTCCTTAGATCAACGTTAGCCACCCAAGCGTTTGGCCTCTAGAGGTGATCCACCAAGAAAAAATAAAGAATTCAAGAAGATGGTGTATTTGGCTCAAACCCTAGTTTTCTATCTCTATAGAAAAGGGTACTCTCCAACAAATTGGAATTATGTCGTTTGTTGAAAAAGTCAACAACCACCTCACCCATAATAAGACTCCTCTTATTTATAGATGTGGGCAACCCACCTTAATAATTAAGGAATTGGGATTTATTTAATTAATTAAATTCTTTTAATTAATTAAGCTCCCTAATCTTATTAGGGATAATTAATTAAACTCCTTTAACTAATTTTCCCTCCTAATCCTATTAGGAATAAATGAGAGTACTTATATTAAATTAATTCCTAAACTCTTTTAGAAATTAAAATAATAATAATTGTAATAATATTAATAAGACTCCTCTTATTAATTTATATTTAATATTTCTAAAATATTAAATAATAAATATTAAGCTATTTAATTTATTCTATCACCATAGATTAAATTAAATATACATAACATATTATTACGATTATGCCATTAACTTCTTAAATAATTATTCTTCCTTTTATGGTGTGACCCTTTAGGTTCTCCATATATAAAATAGGTTGTGAATAAATCAATTAGAATAATTCTAATCTTATTTAAATAAATAAATTAAACAATTAATTTATTTAAATAAATAATATTTATTCTACAATAGGGATAAGCCTCCCCTAGCGATCAACGACTTTCCGGATAATATAGATTTCAACATTAATCATAAAAGAACCTTTGAGTAAATAGTTACCGTGACAATTCAATCCTTCCACCATACAATGTCCCAATTAAATATAAGACATGGAATTCTTTGTCAAGTCTTATTTTATTTAATTATATGTATTTCGATTCTTAAATGCACAACTCCAAATAATGCAAATTAGAAACTCCTTTCTAATTTCATTCTCATTGCCAAGACTCTTTGGGTTGTCATTTATCGAATCACATAGGACATTTCTCTTCTTTTATTAGAAGTGGTAGATTCTTTATTGATCATACATTATCTCCATGTACAACTTATTATACCCAAGCATATCCTTTGATATACCCTAAGGGTCTTAAGGAATAAGTCAGTATAATAACTCATCATACACAAGATACTATGATGATCTCAAGTCCAAGGATTACTTGTACTACTATCACTACAGAATTCCTATCGACAGCAAATAAAACTCCATTAGATATTCCTTAGTGAGCCACGCTCGCTGTGAACTTATTCTCTAATAAGCACCTACATACTTGCTTTAGTGTCTCCACACAAATGATCATGAGATCAATCATCCCCATCCAATGAGCAAGCAACGTATGTACCAATCTATCCGGATTCACTAATCCCCAATTTAGTAATCCAATGATTGGGAACTATTTTAGTTTTAAGCTTTCTAAGAATTTAGATCTCATTAAAATGATCATCATCATTATTCTAAAAGCATTGCTTAAAACTATGGGTTTATCACATATTATAAAACAGCATCATGTAGATAATTAAAATTCTTTAATAAATTAATACTTTTTATTAATAAATGAATAAGATTGTTACAAAGTATATGCTTTATCATCAAACATGATTGGCTTGTGTGCATACTACTTTCATGAAGATGATGACAATGATATAAGAATTTAATTAAATGAAAGCAAGGATAAATTTTAAAGATCTATAATTTAATTTATCCAGAATTCAATAATATCCAAATTGTCAACATGATACTTCTTTGTGGGGTAAAATTCAAGAATAATATTGTATCAAAAATGATTTGGACCAAAAAGAAATTAATTTTTGTCATGAATAGTACTTCGGGTGAATAGTAATTGAGTGAATAGTACCCCGTGAATAGTACTTTAGGAATAATACTTTGTGAATAGTACCCCGTGAATAGTACTTCATGAATAGTACTTTATGAATAGTACTGTATTTATGAATAGTACAATATTTATGAATAGTGCCCATGAATAGTACTTTGTAAATACTACCGTATGTATGAATAGTGTCGTATAAATGAATAGTACCCATGAATAGTACTCAGGCATGAAAAGCTTAAAATTTAACAAGAATGTTCAGAAAAATATCCGTGTGAAACGATACTAGATGAAACGTAAATTTCAAGGATATTCTACTATTTTCACGGAGTATAGAAGCAATACTTTTAACAAAATGAGTGTAGAATTCAGAATTTGAAACAAAATAATATTACTTACATACTATAGAGTATGGAAGAAAATATTATTTCTTAAGAATATTGAACGAAATAAAATTTCTTACGAATACGAAAAATAATATCGTAAGCGAATATGAAATAAATAATACCCCTTACAACTGTGGAACGAAAATAATATTCCTATGGATATTGAACGAAGATAATATTCCTTACAAATACAAAAAATAATATCATACGCGAAGATGAAATAAATAATACCCCTTACCTCAAAAGAAGACTGGATACTGGAATAGTGAAGTAACAGACTTCTCTTCTTCTTTCTCTTTATAACTTCTCTCTCTATAATTGCTCTTGTGAGTCTTAGTTAATTGGTGAGAATGAAAGAAGAATGAGTTTCTATTTATAGGAAAATATAGTTAAGATAATTGCACGTTTGGGGCTCGAAATATTATAGTATAATACCTTCATCTTTTCCTTCATTTTTAATTTAGTCCTGCAAGTATTATCAAACTTGCATCACCTCCCCTAATAGTACATGTATGTGAATCAATAGTTCTATACATGTGAAAAAATAGTTACAGTATAGTACCTTCATATATACCTCCATTTTTAATTTAGTCGTGCAAGTATTATCAATCTTATACCACCTCCCCTAATAGTACATGCATGTAAATCAATAGTACATACATGTGAACAAATAGTTATAAGCATGTGAATTAATAACAATTAATTGCTCATTTATCCGATTAATTACTCGATTGGTCAATATAACATCCAAAAATCAATTATTATCGAAATAAATGTCGATTTTCACTAACACTAATAATCCCAACACAATAGAAATATCAATTTCATCTTTAATCAACACGAACTTATTCATTATTAATATTATAACTCACAATATTTAACAACCAGATCATTCCCAGGAAAGAGGGGGCTTTCCGATAAGGATTTCTCCCTATTGGTGTGTAATTAGGTGACCAAACCCCTTTCCTCGACAGAACTTTCTAGACATCGTCAATATTGCAAATAATAATATGAATAACTTTGTCGTCTTAATTATTGATTTAATAATAAAAATATTATGCAGATGATACTGTGATAATAATTGAATTAATAATATGAGAGATATTATGCAACAATTACTGTAGCAATAATTGAGTATAACTGAGTGACTTCTCATGTAAGCATCAATAATCAATACCGTGTGCTACTATGCAACCACGTGTATTACTATACTTTTATCACTGGATATTTCAACAATCTAACAGTAAAACTTTCGTCGTTATTTTCATAAAAAGATATTTCTGTCATTTTCTCATTTCGACAGTAATTTCGTTGTGGGTTCCACCAATGATTGTGTCATCGTACGAATATTCCCTGTTAAAACGAATATTCTCCAACCAAACAAATATTCCCTGACACAACAAATATTTTATAACAACTTGCTTACTTTGCAAAAAATTTCACATATCACCCTTAACTTTAAACTTTTATCAATTTAACCATTTACTAAACAGAATAATAATTATAAGAAAATTGAATACTTTCATTTCATAAAATTCGGGGTCTTACAGTACTAATAACTATACATTCATTCCATTGAAACAACATCAAAATGATTGTATTTACTACATTCTTATTACAATAATAATAATAAATCCTTTCCCAGGTTCTGTAACTGAAACATTCTTCGTTCATCCTAACATAATTATTACAAATATACTATTCTATTACAGGATAATCTACTTATCCATCTTAGCCTTGCTTTTATCTTTCTTAGAACTCTCGGTTCGCTCGGTCTTAGCTGCAATCATATACTTCAAGCAAGAAGTGAGCATAACTACCTTAGCAAGTCTAGCAATATATTATATAAATACCACGTCGAGATTTATATGATTATTCTTCAATAACTGAACAAATAGTTAAGAAGTACTATGAAACATTGTATAGCACTTTTCCTTCTTGTAAAAAAATTCCGAAGTACATATAATGACTCAAGAATTCTGAGTAGGTCAAAAGACCATGAAAATTCTCTTTAATTTTCATTCATGAAAAAGGACAACCCGGTACATAGTTCGTAATTCTGATATATCTTACAAGCATTTCTAGGTGATCAACCTATAGTACTCTATGTTAATCAACACTCATCCGTTAAACGTATTTACGTTCAAGTTTTGGCAATCTCATGTGCCCATCGAATAATCGATGAAAAATACATTTGTTTGTTCATACTCAAGCTTACCTTGAATCCGTACCAAACAATTGGCATAGGATAGCGTTAACAATACTATATTAAAAGACTTATAAACAAATCAATTAAACTCATAAAATTAGTCTAGTCGAGTTAAAACTGGCATCGACTCTTTCATAAAACAATTCATGTATCTCATAACATGAATCACAGAAATCTTGGCTAACACGAAGGTTAGACAAACATTAAAAAAACTTGCGTTCAAGTGTCTTCAATTAAATATTCAACAATTCTTGCTCTTTACCGTATCTACATGATATATTCACATAGCACACTGAGATTAGCTACTAAACAATCTAACTTCATTGTCTTAACCAACTTCTTTCTCTTATATGTCTTACATGAATTTATTTTGTTAATAAAAGTTGTTTCAACTTAACTATCTTCCATTACGACTTATTAACGCTCTTACATCACTACCAATACTCAACCATCATTGGTTAAGTACCATAGTAATTGAATATGATTTACTTCTCATACTTATGTTCTTCGTTTAACTATTTTTAAACAACGTTGAATCCCTTAAAGTCACCACTATATAAGTGACTTAAGAGTGGTCTTACTATGTATATTAAGTATATACATGCACCGTAGTGTTTCTACAAACAATTTGGGTTCAAAAACTAACTTGGTCAACCTTTTTCCAAGTACTTCGCCTTTGCCTTGGGCTCTTCCCTCCATTAACAATCTAAGTACCCCGCCACTGATTGTGGGTTTTGTCCTTTATAATGCCGCCAAATGGGGTCCATTCTGTTAGTCCCTTAAGCTTTTTTTTCTTGCACGTGTTCGTTTAACATTCGTGAGCGTTCCTAATTCATTTTCTTCGTTCTAGGTCGGAATTCAACCATTCTTGAGTCCACGACTCTTAAATACATTGTTCTACATTACGCCATCAAAAATTAGAGTTTTGACTACTAATCCAGAAAATTCTACGATTTCAACGTTTAACACCTACTCTTGTAAATTTCGCCATAACTTCGTTACTCAAGTTTTATATGCCAAATCAAATGGAACCAATCCATTGATTCATCATTCATAACCTAACCAAGCAATATTTACATAACCTATATTTGATAGTTTTCAATTTGTCCATCAACAACAAAGTCAATGCTTAATGGTTTTCTTCGCTTAAGCTTATTTAAACAGTTATGATTCTTACTTATTCATGGCTTATCAATTTTTTAATTCACTAATAGCCATCCTTATTACTCCGGAAGAGACATGCTCCACTAATTCATACTTCTCTATGAAAAATAAATAGAAAAGATCGAAGACTAAGGTTTACGTATTATTACCTTAACGTTCTTCACGTTCTTGAATAAAGTTTGAATAGTTTGCTCTTGATTCTTCTTGATTATTTGTTATAACACTTATCTCTCTCTCTCTCAATATGTTGGTCAATGTTTGTAAAACAAACAAATGAACTAACATAGCTCTACTTATATAGAAAATCTAATGGAGGGTAAATTGGTCAAGTGTCCCACCTTCTTACTATTCATTTCTTAGCAACCAAGTAAATCTACTTTACTTGGGCACCAAGTGAATTACTTTACTAGGCCACCAAGGGCCGACCCACATACCGTTTTGGGTCCCACATGGGTTGCCCCCATGGGCTTTACACATATGGTGATACATCGGGTCGATCCGTGGTTCGATTTCTTGGTTTGGGCTTGGAATTAAATCATATTGGGCCTATCTTGGGATTGATTTACATAACCTTGGGCTTGGCATAATCCAAATCCAATTGGAACTGACAAAGTCCAATTACTAAGCAGAGCCCATAAAGAATTAATCGTATTCTACTCGTATAACTCTTGTATTCTCTTTGTATAGTATTCGTACGATATTCGTATTATATGTCATAATAATCTTCATACTATACTCGTATAATAACTAGCATTATACTCGTATTTCACCCGTATAATAACCCTAATCATTATACATATTCATTTCATTCTAGAAATTCACTTTCCCTAACCCTTAGGTTTAAAGTTAGCAGGCGAAAACTTCATTTGCCATAACTGAAATATTATTGGATATTTCGTCTTGTCTCAGAATCCTATCATTATGCAGTTCTCAAAAATTCATTATTAATTCTTGAGCAGAAATGGATGAATAGTGTTTTTACGGAAATTTCTCAGAAAACTTTATTTTTATCTTGGAAATTCAAAATAATTAATCCTAGAACATAGCCAGAATCCTAACCATATCCGCACATTCTAGGTCATAGAACGACCTTCAAACAGCTTACTCGCATAAATAAACAATTAAATTCATTTAATTCAAATAATCAAATAAAAATTTAAGTCACATAAAAATCTGATTTTTCTCGGGTGTTACATCTTCCTTGGTCATCGAGTAAATCAAAATGTTTTCGATGAAAACTACCACGAACTTATCTAAGTATGGCTTGAAAACTCGGTTCATCAAGTCCATGAATGCTGCTGGAGCATTAGTCAACTCAAATGACATCATAAAAAATTTGTAGTGTCCATAACGGGTTCGAAATGCCGTCTTTGGTATGTCTTTCCCTCGTACCTTCAGTTGATGATAACCCTTCATAGATATATCTTTGAAAAATATTTCACTCCCCTCAACAGATCAAAAAGGTCGTCAATCCTCGACAATGGATATCTATTTTTAATCTTCCCTTTGTTCAACTCTCGATAGTCTATACAAAGCCTCATCGATCCATCTTTCCTCTTGACAAACAACACTGGTGCTCCTCAAGGAGACACACTCGGTCAAATATAACCCTATCTAGAAATTCTTGCAATTGTATCATTAATTCCTTCATTTCTACTGGCGCCATATGATATGGGGCTTTCGAAATTGGTGCAGTTCCCAGTACTAAGTTTATTACGAATTTGATCTCTCTGTCTAGAAGAAGGCTAGACAGGTCCTTTGGAAACATGTCTTGAAAGTCTCTCACTACCGGTATATCCTTCATCTCTACTCCCTTCTTCTGAGTATCCACTATATAGGCTAGATAACCTACACATCCATTCTTTAACAATTTTTTGCCTGCATCATCGTAAGGCAACACGATTTCTTAAGCGATGAGCTACCATAAAACACTATCTTAGACCGGTTTGGAGTCTTAAGGTTCACACTTTTCTTCTAACAATCAATTATCGCAGCATGCTTATACAACCAATCCATTCCTAATATTATATCAAATTCTCCCAGTCTTATCAGAATCAAATCTACGATTAGTTTATGTCCCTTAATTTTGGCACAACAATTTCAACAAACAAATTCTACGGGGATTACTTCCTTATTTGCAACTTCTATGTTCAAGAGAATTTCTAATTGTTCTTGGGATATATTTAATCGACTAACAAATTCCTCATACACAAATGAACAGGTAGCACCCGAATCAAAAAATATATTAGCATTTATATTATTGACTGGGATAATACCTGACACCACGTTCGTTACAGCTACTGCGTCCGGGACGGTCATGTTAAAAGTTCTGGCAGTTGGTCAGTTGGACTATGCAGGTCCGCCAATCATCAGCTTACCACCTCCTCCCTGATGGCCACTTCCTCCGATACTCCCTTTCTTTGGATAGTTTTTGATCTGGTTATCGGTCGAGCCACAAGAAAAACATCCCTTGATCTTCTTTGGCTTTGGGCAGTTTTGTGAAATGTTCCCCTCCTGGCCGCAGTTGTAGCAAACACTGCGTTCTTTCTAGCACTCCCCTTGGTGGTTATTCCCACACTTCGTCCTTTCTATTGTTATTGTTGTTGTTATCCCACTTTCTCTTCCCTAGATTGCTTCCTCCAAGACTTTTTCTTCCAGTGTTCTTACTCTTCTTCTCCTTGTTATACTGACTCAAGGCCTCACTACCTCCTTCCGCAATGATGGCCTTTTCCAACAGAGTGGAAAATGAGTCAATTTGGAGAACTGACACCTTATTAAACAACTAAGGTTTTAGTCCTAGATCGAAGCGTCTAGATTTCCTCTCTTCGGTGTCCACTTAATGCATGGCAAATCTAGCGAGCTCATTGAACTTAGCCGCATACTGCGCTACTGTTATATCCCCTTGTTTTAATTCTAGAAACTTCACCTCCATCCAATTCTTTATGCTCTTTGGGAAATAATTCTCAAAGAATAGTGTCTTAAACCTTTTCCAGGTTATAACTCCTTCTCCCGCTCTCTACTGATTAGCCTCCCATAAATAGTTTGTTTCACCCTTTATCATGTATGTAGCGAACACAGTCTTCTAATTTTTACCCACACAATCAATAGCGAATGCTTTCTCCATCTCTTTGATCCAAGTCTGCGCCTCAATAGGATCGGTAGTACCCCTAAATTTTGGAGGTCCTACACTCATAAAGTCTTTAAAGTTGGTTACCAGAACTACTTGCGGGTTATTGTGTACTGGTCCATTGTTTCTTCCCTGAAGGGACTCTCCTAACAATTCTACTAACCGTTGGATAGGGTCTACTTGTTCCCTCTCGTTATTGATCGACTCTTTCGGTGCTGCTAGTCTACGTCTGGGCGGCATTTTCTACATCATAAAATTTCATTCTTATTATCTAATTATATTCTTTAAATACTTCTTTAATGCAAAAGAAAAATTTTATAACACATTTCTAAAATAAGAACATTTATATTCATATGCCAAAATCATTACATCGATATGACCATTTCCAAGCATACTTCTATAAATGTCAACATATATCCCCAAATATTACAAAAGATGGGGAAATACTAGCATACTACCCCTATGAACATACTTGGGGTTTACATATCTATCCCACATCTCATACAAAAGATTGGGATTACCACTACAGAACACACATAAATACCAACTACTGCTACTAGACTATTACCACATATACCTCAACCTTACATTCCGCGCTCCATAGCGCTCTTATACTCAACCTGTCCCATGTGTGCCATCATATCTCTGCTCATGGTGTAATGGGTATATCCTTGCTCCGCTGGATAATGGTACACACTATCGATCCATCTCTCCATGTTCATGCGAAAAGTATAGCACAACCTGTTCATCTTACTCTTTTTGCATTTGACCTCATCTTCTAAATCTTTAGCCCTATCATTGGCTTCATCCCACTTCTCCTCGAAGTGAATCCTCTCCATGACCTCTATCTTAAGCTATGTGTGAAGAGCCTCTTTCTCGGTCTTTTCACTCATCTCCCTCTCCTTGGAGTGTCCTAGCTGACCTACCAGCTCAGCATTCCAGGATATCAAATGGTGTACTAGAGCTCCTAGTTGGGTCTCTACTTCCTTACGATATACAAGTTCGACCTCTAGCTCCTGCATCTCAAGTTTTCTTACATGGTCCTCATCCTTCAGTTTCTGCATCTCTGTCTACCTCTCCTGAGCTTTTGTTTCTAACTCCTTAACTTGGCACTCTAACTCTAGAATCCGCTCTTCATATTCTCCCAACATCTGATACATTTGAGGGTTGAGTGCGGCTTAACATTAGTTCTTTTAACAAGGTATTGGTCATTTTGACAGATGTCTAGAACTATTTTCGACAAGGAATCATTGTGGAAGATGCAGTTACACATTACGTTGGTCTTATTCAATTTTTTAAGTATAATATTTCCTCTACCAATACATATGACCTGCATATGATATAAACACAACACTCTAGGCTCTTTTAGTTTACTGGTCTGACTCTTGATACCATCTGAGCAAGGTGACTAGGTTCATTATTTCTAAATCTTATTCAAGTTATTACTTTGTTAGACACGTGTCATGCATTATTACATTATAACAAACTTCAGTTTAATGATTTTAAGGTTAAGGGGTCTGTGTACCTTTTTGAAGTAAGGAAATGATGCAAGCTTCTTGTTGCCTTCTTCTTTCCCAGACTCCTCTGAGTTATCGAACTGCAGAGTTCTTCATGAGCTCTCCATTTTATCTCTCAACTCACTATATCTCTCTTTCTAATGCAGAGTTTAAGATTTTAGCAAGCCTTATGAGATGAATAAGGGTCTCTATTTATAGGAAAACTTTTGTCTAATTATTGGTTATGTGACAAACGAGACTTTTAATTAATTTTTAAATATTTATTAAATTAAATAAATATTTTGTTAATTTATTTATTGAGTTAAATAAATATTTGATGGAATTGTGGTAGATTAATTTAATTAAGTGTGTTACATTAATTAAATTAATGTGAAATACTTTTATAGTTCAAAGTGTGAATTTAGCTGGATAATTAAATTAAATGAGTTGTTAAATAATTTTAATGTTGTTATAATTAATTAGAGATTTATTGATTTGTTATAAATAATAAATGAGAATTTTAATTATGTGATGAGGTGATTTAATGGGTAATATTGCATTTTATTTAATTAAGTTTAAATAATATTATTTGATTAATTAAAGTGTGACAAATAATGTGACGCCCCCAAAATAGATATGCATCACCCATTCTGAGTCGCCAAATACATGGTACAGAAACAACTATAACTTTATTTATACAATTGTCGTGCAAAATACGACAACACGTAAACTGTGAGTTTAAATACAAATATTGTCTTCTAGACAATATACACACTCAAATAAGTCGTCATTACAATTATTGATACATTATTTTATAAAAATAGTGAGGACTACTAAAACAACTTTCTAGAACCGTCATTCCATACCCTGACTAGTACTCGCTACATTCTCGCCTCCTGAGAAGAAAAATGGAACAAAAAGGAAAAGGGTCAGCTCAACTAGCCCAGTAAAGAACATTATGACTAAGATAATATAGAACAAATTATCATTAGTTCTCAACAGGGAAAAATCTGATAGAATATAATAGACAACAAGTTTTAAATTAATATTCGCAACGGAAATAATAATTCATTATAAGAGTTAAGTAGAGAATGAAATCTACTATCTTCTATGATTTTAAAGTCCATCATCAATATTTTATCCCTGTAACATCAATCAATATACATCTTGAATCAAATATTCATCTCTGCACTACAGACCAAAGATATTCATCAGTTGGTCATGTTCATCTCAACACATGTTCATCTTTGCACTACGAGCCAAAGATATTCATCAGAAAATCATTTATCTTTGCACTACATGCCAAAGATATTCAGTTATATCATCATTTAGGACTGAGGATGATGAAAAATATTTTAAAAAAAACGATTCCAGTGAGACAAAAGAACAAATATTAAGGATTCGTACTTCGGTTTATCCATGTTTAAAAACACCCCATAATATACCATAGTAGAGTAAAATTCAAGAATAATGATCAAAACACGGATACAATCAAAGCTAGTAACAAAAATAGACATCTGGGACAAAGAAGAGAAAATTTTAATTTTCGGTGAATAGTGTCGTATACATGAATAGTAACCCCAACACAAAAAGATAAAAATTCCATAATAAAATTTATATCAATATTTCGGCATAATGATATTAGAAGAAATAATATCATTTATAAAAAAAATAACATCCTTTACCTCAAAAAGACAGTAATTCTGACTAGAATACTGGATATAGTGCTGAAGGAACTTGTACCGTATAGCAAAACTCAAAGTATCAAAATACTCACAAGAATACGTTCGATAATATAGAGAGAGAAAACTTCAGTTTTTGGTGTGATTTTTAATTCTAACCTAAGCACCCTATTTATAGAAAAATGCTTAGAACACCAAAGCAGAAAATTTAATAAAATATTATAAATTTTAAAAATTTTCACGCCCTACCTTAGAAATCTGATTTCAGCATGTTTTCAATACTAGTGGGGCCCACCAACATAATAAAAACGTTTTTCTTAAAAAAAATAATTAAAACTTTAAAAATTAATTATTCCAGAACTTCAATAATTCATAATAAATAGCCCTTTTATCAGAAAAATTCAAATCTTATGTCCATTCCATAGGAAATTCAATTCTCTACAACTTTGTAAATATAAGTTTTTCCAAATTCCAAGCAGAAATTGACCGAAATCCACATACGGACGATTTTACGGGCTATAATACAATTTCAGTCACAAAATGGCGCCCACCAACATGTTTAACATGTTTTTAACATTTATTGTAATAAAAATACTCTTCTTCCTCATATATTCATATATCACACATTCATTGTAAAAATATCTTCATTATTATATTATTATAATATAATAATATATTAAAATGAATTATTTTATCAGAAAAGATAAAATATCAATTTTCAATAATTGTCACTTTTCTAAAAATTCCTCCATTTATATCCACATAAATAAATATTTTCCTTATCATATAAATCAATAATTAATTATTCACAAATAATATTATAGAATCACAGTAATGACAACCAGGTCGTTCCTAGGAAAGATGAGGCTTTCCAATAAGGATTTCTCCTTACTGGCGCGCAATTAGGTGACCAAACCTCTCCTTAGACAAAACTTTCTAAACATTGCCAATAATGCTATCTAATAATATTCTTCAAATAATATGAATTATTGATCCGACAATAGAAAATATTGTGTAGTGACAATTATTGAAACAACAATAATATAAAATATCAACGTAGTTATTATTGAATCAATAAAATAAAATATTGAACAGTTATTACTGTAATAATTATTGAGTAGTGCCTTCTTACGTAAGAATCAATAATTGGTGCAATATCGCGTGCTACTATGCAACAACGCGTATTACTGTATTTTAACCACTGGGTATTCCAACAGTGTTAACGGTAACAACTACGCCGTTATTTATTAAAAAAAACTTATACTTTTCATTTTCTTCATCCTGTCGCTTTCCGTTATGGGGCCCACATAAGGTCGTCAGGTTGTCATCATCTAATATTCCCCGACAAAGAAGAATATTCCACGACCAAACGAATATTCTCCGACAACAATGAATATTTTATAACCACTTGTTTATCTGAGATATTTGTGCATTTTACCCATAACTAACCACATTAATCAAATCAACCCTTACTATTTCAAAATAATAAATAGAGGAAATTTAATTTCATTTATAATAAGTTGGGGTCTTACAACCTCCCCTCCTTATGAAATTTCATCTTCAAAATTTACATACGTACCTGGTGTTTCGAAAAGGTGAGGATACCTCGCTTTCATTTCCGTTTCCAACTCTCAGGTCATTTCCTCAATAACATGGTTCCTCCACAAAACTTTAACTTGTGTTATGACCTTTGTGCGTAGGACATGCTCCTTCCTATCCAAGATCTTGACAGGTACCTCCTCATACGTTAAATCTTCGGCTATTTCATCTGGTTCTAACTCAATAAAGTGGTTCGGGTCTTTCACATATTTACGAAGCACAGATATGTGAAAAACATTATGAACACGAGACATACTTGGAGGTAACGCGAGTCTATAGGCCACATTACCTACTCGGTCAAGAATCTAAAATGGACCAATAAATCATGGATTGAGCTTTCCTCTTTTTCTAAATCTTGTAACTCCCTTCCATGGAGTAACACGCAACAATACATGATCCCCAATACTAAATTCCACGTCCTTTCGATGAAGATCCGCATAACTCTTTTGTCGATCATATGCCATTTGTATACGTTATCGAATCATTTGGATCTTTTCTGTAGTAATACGTACCAACCCTGGTCCCAACAATGTTGCTTCACCTACCTCATCCCAACATACTAGAGAGCGACACTTTCGTCCATACAATGCTTCAAATGGAGTCACACCTATACTTGCCTGGTAACTGTTGTTGTAGGAGAATTCCACCAATGGTAAATACTTATCCCAACTCCCTTTGAAGTCTAGGACACAGAGTCTTAATATATCTTCATGACTTTGAATAATCCTCTCTAATTGTCCGTCTGTTTGAGAATGGTATGCCGAACTGAATTGTAAATCTGTGCCCATAGCTTTCTGCAAGTTAACCCAAAATCGTGAAGTGAATCTTGGGTCACGATCCAAAACTATGGATACTGGCATGCCATACAATCTCACAATCTCATTTATGTACATACGAGCAAGACGTTCAAGGGAATAAGTCTCCTGTATCGGCAAGAAATGAGCAAACTTAGTTAATCTATCAACAATAACCCAAATCGCATCTATGCCTTGAGAAACCGTGGGAAGACCCATAACAAAATCCATGGTAATGTGTTCCCACTTCAATTTCAGAATCTCAAGTGGTTGCAATGGACCCTTAGGCACTTAATGCTCCGCCTTTACCCGTTGACAAGTTAAACACCTCGAGATAAACTTCGCGATCTCTCTCTTCATATTTTTCCACCAAAATGTATGTCGAAGATCACGATACATTTTGGTACTTCCAGGATGGATTGCAAACGATGTATTGTGTGCCTCCATCATGATCTTGTACTTCAAATCAGAGTCGTTAGGAATACAAAGTCTGGAGTTGACTCGAAGTATTCCTTCTTCATCGATTCTTGCTTCTGGGATAACACCTTCTTGTACTTTCTTCTTCATATGCATCAGCTCCGGGTCTGTGGCTTGAGCAACTTTAACTTTATCGATTAAAGTTGGTTCTATGTGTATACTTAACATCATCACATGGGTCCCTGGAGTCTTGAATTCTATCTTCATCTTTTGTAAATCACACAAAATGGGTCTTTATGTTGACAACATTACACTGGTTCCCGTATATGATCTTCTACTCAACGCGTCAGCTACCACGTTCGCTTTTCTAGGATGGTATTGAATGGTGTGGTCATAATCTTTCAACAGCTCGAGCGAACTTTGTTTCCGCATGTTGAGTTCTTTTTGGGTGAAGAAATATTTGAGGCTTTTATGGTCTGAATATATCTCCACTTTCTCCCCATATAGATAGTGCCTCCAGATCTTTAGCGCGAAAACGACTGCTGCCAACTCTAGATCATGAGTAGGATAATTTCTCTCATATTCTTTATGTTGTCACGAGGCATAGGCTATGACTTTCCCATGTTGCATGAGAACACATCCTAACCCTTTGCTTGAAGCATCGTTGTAGATAACAAATCCATCCGAACTAGATGGTATTGTCAAAACAGGTGCCGAAATAAGTCTCCTCTTAAGCTCTTGAAAACTCTTCTCGCATTCCTCACTCCATACGAATTTTGTATCTTTTCGAGTCAGTTTAGTTAATGGAGTAGCGATTCTAGAAAATCCTTCCACGAATCTCCGATAATAACCAGCTAAGCCCAGAAAGCTACGTACTTCGGTCACCGACTTTGGTTGCTCCCAACTTTGTATTGCTTCAATTTTCGCCGGGTCAACAGATACTCCATGTTTTGACACTACGTGCCCAAGGAATGCTACTTCCTCAAGCCAGAGCTCGCATTTCTTCAACTTGGCATATAGCTTGTTTTCACGAAGCCTTTGGAGTACCAACTTCAAATGGTGTTCATGATTTTCACGACTTTTGGAATATATGAGGATGTCATTAATAAAGACAACAACGAACTGATCCAAATATTCCTTGAATACTCGGTTCATCATATCCATGAAAGGCGTAGGAGCATTAGTCAATCCAAAAGACATGACTAAGAATGTATAATGCTCGTACCGAGTTCTAAAGGCAGTCTTCAGAATATCCTTAGTTCTAATCTTCAATTGATGATATCCAGAATGAAGATCGATCTTTGAAAAGAATTATGCTCCTTACAACTGGTCAAACATGTCATCAATACAAGGTAGCAGATACCTATTCTTGATGGTGACATGGTTCAATTCCCGGTAGTCCATACAAAGTCGCATACTCCCGTCTTTTTTCTTTACAAATAAAACAGGAGCACCCCAAGGAGATGTACTAGGATGAATGAAACCGATGTCCAACAACTCCTGTAGTTGGACCTTTAACTCCTCGAAGTTCAATAGAGCCATTAGATATGGGGTTTTAGAAATGGGCTTTGTACCAAAGTTCAAGGTCAATAAAGAATTCAACTTCACATTTGGGGGGGTAGACAGGGAAGTTCTTCAGAAATACATCAGAAATTCATTAACAATGTAAATATTATTCAAATCGACGCGTGTCTTTATTCAAATCCATAACATGGGCTAAGAAAGCTTAACATCCGCTTTTTCAATAAATGAATGGCTTTATGGCTTGATATGACAAAGTTGATTGATTTTAGTGGTTTAGTTGCTTGAATTCGCATAACAAAGTTGGTTAGGAATATGAAAATTAACAACCTTACGAAAATAATCAATTTTGGCATGATGAGTAGTTAACCAATCAATCCCTAAAATCACATCAAATGCAAGTATCTTTAAAGAGATAAGATCAACAGGTAATGTGATGGTGCCAACTTGGATCAAACAAGATTTATAAACAGTGGATGTAATAAAAGTTTCTCCTAACGGAGTCTCCACAGATAAGTCAAAGTCTAATTTCTCCAGAGTCAAGTTTAAACGTTGAGTACAAGCAGGAGAGATAAATGAATTGGTAGAACCGGTATCTAGTGAGGTATAAACTTCACAGGAATTTATGATTAGCTTACCCGTGATCACCTCGTTTGGGTTCCTCGCATTTTGACCAGTCACGACAAATACTCTTCCAGGAACCGCTAACTCTGACTTTTTTAGGACAGCCTTTTGAGTCACCATCCCCGCTGGACTTGGTTTTGCTACAGTACAATCTCGAGCGATATGCCCTTCCTTTCCATAATTATAACATACCTTGAACTATTGTGGGCAGTTTGGGTTGATATGTCCCTCTTTCTCGCATTTATAACATATAACCGGTGGACGTTCTCCTCCCTTAGAAACAGTTGATGCTGGTGTTGACGTCTTCACATTGTCATTGTTGAATCTCCTCTTTTTGAAATTTCCACTTGACTCGCCTCTCCTATTATCATGGCCACGATTAGCACCAAAGTGGTTACCGCTTTTGTCTGAATTTTTCCCTCCCCGCTGGTTATCATTTCTTCGATGACTGTTGTCACAGTATGACCCTGGTTGTGGTCCCTCGGTTGAACGTACTCATTATCTTGCTCTAATAATTGAGCCATATTGACAACATCTGAATATAGAGAAAATTTATGAGAAATGAGATATTGACGTATGTTGGGTTTCAAACCTCTCAGAAACATCCGCGTCATACGTTCCTCATTCTCCACCAAATGAGGTGCAAACCTGGATAACTCCGCAAACTTCGCCTCGTACTAGGACACCGTCATGTTATTCTGTTCCAATCTATTAAACTCCACCTCCTTCATATGACGAATACTTTCAGGAAAGTACTTGTCATTGAACAGTTTCTGAAATGTCTCCCAAGACATGCTGAGTGCGGCTGGATGGATACGCTTCATAGATTCCCACCAGTAATCTGCCTCATTATGGAACATAAAAGTGGCGAATTGAACCTTCTATTCCTCCGTGCATCCCATGACATCGAATATCTTGGTAATTTTCTTGACCCACGTCTCCGCCTTAATCGGATCCGGCTTTCCCCAGAATTCTGGTGGTCCCAACTCTTTGAACTTCTTGGCTGTGACAAACCGTGCGTTGCCATTGTTTCCACATGTATTTTGAACAGGAGTCTCCCTCGTCTGGTTTTGCATGAACCGCAAAAAGCATCTAAATATCTCATCATTCATCGTCTGCTCAGTGGTGTTGTTTACAAGAGGAACATTGTCGGCCTGTTTCACGTTCTCCTTGTTGATGATTAATGGTGTCTCCACGGTCTCATTTACTCCATCATTAATATTTTTAGCTGCCATTCTTAAATACTGCAACAAAACAAGGGTTAATTAAAGAAATTGACATGCAACATAATAACCCTATACTCTTACCAACCAACAAATATGCTTAGGTAGGACACACTAGCGAAGGATTTACTTATCTCTACCCTCCTAATTCTATTCCCCGATCTCCGACAGAGACCATATCCCTAAGCTCTGATACCAACTGTGACGCCCCCAAAATAGGTATGCATCACCCATTCTGAGTCGCCAAATACATGGTACAGAAACAACTATAACTTTATTAATACAATTGTCGTGCAAAATACGACAACACGTAAACTATGAGTTTAAATACAAATATTGTCTTCTAGACAATATACACACTCAAATAAGTCGTCATTACAATTATTGATACATTATTTTATAAAAATAGTGAGGACTACTAAAACAACTTTCTAGAACCATCATTCCATACCCCGACTAGTACTCGCTACATTCTCGCCTCCTGAGAAGAAAAATGGAACAAAAAGGAAAAGGGTCAGCTCAACTAGCCCAGTAAAGAACATTATGACAAAGATAATATATAAAAAATTATCGTTAGTCCTCAACATGGAAAAATCTGATAGAATATAATAGACAACAAGTTTTAAATCAATATTCGCAGCGAAAATAATAATTCATTAGAAGAGTTAAGTAGAGAATGAAATCTACTATCTTCTATGATTTTAAAGTCCATCATCAATATTTTATCCCTGTAACATCAATCAATATACATCTTGAATCAAATATTCATCTTTGCACTACAGGCCAAAGATATTCATCAGTTGGTCATGTTCATCTCAACACCTGTTCATCTTTGCACTACGAGCCAAAGATATTCATCAAAAAATAATTTATCTTTGCACTAAAGGCCAAAGATATTCAGTTATATCATCATTTAGGACTGAGGATGATTAAAAATATTTTAAAGAAAACGAATCCAGCGAGATAAAAGAACAAATATTAAGGATTCGTACTTCGATTTATCCATGTTTAAAAACACCCCATAATATACCATAGTGGAGTAAAATTCAAGAATAATGATCAAAACATGGATACAATCAAAGCTAGTAACAAAAATAGACATCTGGGACAAAGAAGAGAAAATTTTATTTTTCGGTGAATAGTGTCGTATTCGAGAATAGTGTCGTATACGTGAATAGTGCCGTATACATGAATAGTAACCCCGACACAAAAAGATAGAAATTCCACAATAAAATTCATATCAATATTTCGGCATAATGATATTAGAAGAAATAATATCATTTATAAAAAAAATAACATCCCTTACCTCAAAAAGATAGTACTTCTGACTGGAATACTGGATATAGTGCTGAAGGAACTTGCACCGTATAGAAACACTCAAAGTATCAAAATACTCACAAGAATATGCTCGATATTATAGAGAGAGAAAACTTCAGTTTCTGGTGTAATTTTCAATTCTAACCTAAGCACCCTATTTATAGGAAAATGCTTAGACCACCAAAGCAGAAAATTTAATAAAATATTATAAATTTTAAAAAATTTCATGCCCTACCTTAGAAATCTGAATTCAGCATGTTTTCAAAACTAGTGGGGCCCACCAACATAATAAAAATATTTTTCTAAAAATAATTAAAACTTCAAAAATTAATTATTCCGGAACTTCAATAATTCATAATAAATAGCCTTTTTATCAGAAAAATTCAAATCTTATGTCCATTCCATAGGAAATTCAATTCTCTACAACTTTGTAAGTTTAAGTTTTTCCAAATTCTAAGCAGAAATTGACCGAAATTCACATACGGACGATTTTACGGGCTATAATCCAATTTCAGTCACAAAATGGGGCCCACCAATATGTTTAACATGTTTTTAACATTTATTGTAACAAAAATACTCTTCCTCCTTATATATTCATATATCACACGTTCATTATAAAAATATCACCATTATTATATTATTATAATATAATAATATATTAAAATGAATTATTTTATCAAAAAAGATAAAATATCAATTTTCAACAATTGTCACTTTTCTAAAAATTCCTCCATTTATATCCACATAAATAAATATTTCCCTTATCATATAAATCAATAATTATATATTCACAAATAATATTACAGAATCATAATAATGACAATCAGGTCGTTCCCAAGAAAGAGGGGGCTTTCCAATAAGGATTTCTCCTTACTAGCGCGCAATTAGGTGACCAAACCTCTCATTAGACAGAACTTTCTAGACATTGCCAATAATGCTATCTAATAATATTATTCAAATAATATGAATTATTGATCTGATAATGGAAAATCTTTGTAGTAGTGACAATTATCAAACAACAATAATATAAAATATCAACGTAGCAATTATTGAATCAATAAAATAATATATTGAACAGTAATTACTGTAACAATTATTGAGTAGTGTCTTCTTACGTAAGAATCAATAATTGGTGCAATACCGCGTGCTACTTTGCAACAACGCGTATTACTGTGTTTTAACCACCGGGTATTCCAACAGTGTTAACGGTAATAACTACGCCGTTATTTATAAAAAAACTTATACTTGTCGTTTTTTTCATCCATTCGCTTTCTGTTATGGGGCACACACAAGGTTGCGCCGTCGTACGAATATTCCCCGAAAGTAAGAATATTCCACGACCAAACGAATATTCCCCGACAATAATGAATATTTTATAACCACTTGCTTATTTGAGATATTTGCGCATTTTACCCATAACTAACCACATTAATCAAATCAACCCTTACTATTTCAAAATAATAAATAGAGGAAATTCAATTTCATTTATAATAAGTTAGGTCTTACAAATAAACTATATAATAAATAAGTTAATTAAAATAAATTAGAAAATGAATTTAATGAACAACCAAACATGGCCTTAAGAATGTGGGAGCAGTTAAGGCCAGACTGCGCTTAATAGCTACCCCACATCCTCATCAGTTATATTATATGCATTCTATTATTTGTTCTTTCAAGTCTGGAAAACAAATTCAGAGAGAAAAGAGAGAATTTTGAGAGTCAGTGAGATTGAAGAAGAAGAAGAAGTTTGGAGAATTAAAGAAGTTCTTATCATCTTTGTGTAATCCAAGCAGAGAAATCAAGGGTAATCCCTTAATCTTAAATATTAACTTACGCTCTTAAAAATTCTTCATGAAAATTGGTTTTTTATCTCACTGTAATTGAATTTTCATGGTTAATTGTTAAATATATGATGTTGTATATGTTTATTAACATGTGTAGTTCAATCATATATGATTTATATGTGTTTTAAAGTAATCAAATTCATGTAATTGTGTTTTATTTTAATTTTTATAGTTTACAGAGTAAGAACATATGAATATAGCTTAAAAGTAAGAAAAATTATGTTTAAATTGCATATTAATCGGTTAATTGATGGATGATTATATTTATTCATGTAAAAACAAAAGAACGAAACTTGTATGGACTGATTTAGTTAAAATATAAGTTTGTAGTAGTTGATTTCGTTAAGAATGTTAAAAATAAAGTTTTTTCAAAAAAACATCATAATTTTGACTTTAAATCTTGTTTTTTATCTAACTTAAGTTGTTAAAAGCATGTTAAGAGTGTTATAGAATTCGTTGTTTGTGTGAAATTTTGGCATACATTGGCCTTGTTCTATGTTCTTCGCGAACTGCAGAAAAGGAAACTGCTTCGCAATGATGCAACGTCGCTTAGCGAGCTTTTCATGCATCGTATACTGCGATGCCTACAAAGTACCGCAAATCGATCTTCAGATATTAATGGCGCGCCACAAAGACCGAAGTTAGAGCTACATCGCCGGGCATAAAGCTTAATAAAGAAAGCTGCGGTAGCCTACGGCTCTCGGTAATAAGGTATACTATTGCAATACCGATTAGTAGATTTGCCCAAAAAATTTTATTTAATTGTTCAAGTTCAGAAAATGTGATTTAAACCCAATATAATGAAAATGAAAATGTATTAAGCATACAATATGATGTTAAAACAGATTATTAACATTTCAATGATGTTTCTACGTGTTTAATTGATATGTCAAACACATAGTTCACTCATCATTCGTAAAGTCTAATAATGAGTGAAAACTAATGTTGTGATGTGATTAATATAATCATGATCAGAGTTTAGTGAGAAGAGAGTGTACTTATGATGCCAGTTATGTTATAATTAACTAGTATTGTGTATGTAAATGGTATATAGGATTAATTTAAGGAATATGAATAGTAATTGTGTAATCTACGAACGAGGAAAGTTTTCTAATCCCTAAAATTTATTTGAGCAAGTTTTCTAATCCCTAAACTTTATTTGAGCATATTTTTCTAACCCTAAACTTTATTTGAGCAAGGTTCCAAGTTGAGCAAGTTTTATTCTGTATTATGTTATTATTGAGCAAGTTTTCTATTTCTAAACTTTCATTGAGCAAGTTATTAAACATTATTATTGTTGGGCAAGCGTCATATTCTTATTTTAAATTTTTTAGAGATTAATCATTCAAGTTCATGATTCTAAATGAAATATTCTAACTCTTTTGAAGTATTACTCTTGTTATACAATGCTCATTCAATTGTATAGAGTTGAGATTTGATTTTTGATTTAAATATTGATTTCAATATTGCATTGAAACCTTAAATAGATAGTGAATCCTTATTGATTCAACTAATCCTTAGTTGATGATTCTTGAACTTTAAATTACCCTTGAGATCAATCCAAACCAAACTTCATTTGGTGCGGACTCTAATGTTAAAGTTGAGATGAACAACCTTGCTACAGGGGATTATATTGTGCGATAGCGTTAAGATGTTGTGCAAATACATGGTACTAAGGGCTGATCCCCGTAGGTACGAGAAGTAAGGTTCATATAGTCTTACGACTGTTAAATGTTTAAAGTAGAAATATTTGGTAACCTGGGACATAGTTCATGGTCTTGTGACCCTCAGATGTACTTTTGATTCCTGTTCTAATCTAGATTCAAAAGCCGAGTTTTCTTTTGTTCAGTATCCATTGTTTATTCGCATGTTATTATTATTTTTATTATTAAACTTGTGGGCAATTTTTGCTCACCCTTGCATAATAACATTGCAACTAAGGTTGAAAGAGTTGACGAGCCATCCACTAGTAAGGGCAAGGGCAAATCTAGCAAATGATAAAGACTTATTTATTATTTGAGAATGTTTATGTTAAAAATTATGAAGTTAGGTTTAAGACTTATTTGTTTATGAAGTTTTCACATTAATGTATTAAGGTTAGATGACCTGGGAATTATTTGTTTAAGTTTTTGTAACCCTTTAATGGGAGGATTTCTATTTAAACTTTATTTTTATCTTTACTATGGGTAGATAGATGTTATTTATTTTGGTGAGTGAACACCAAATCTGTGGAAAATTCGAGTACCTGGATTTGGGGGTGTCACAAGTTGATATCAAAGCTGTAGGTTATGAACCTTAGGTGGGGGAAAAACCTTAGGTAGTAAACTTATAGGAGATTGAGAACATAGTGGTGATAAACTCTTATCGAGTTCTAAGAAATGAATTCTTTAATTCAACTAAGATAATAAAAGACTTTATGTGCTTATGTGATATACTTATGTGCTCGCGATTATCGATTAGTAACTAAAATTTAAAACTATGTTGTCAAGATGTCGGATGTTGGAGGATCTAGTCGAGCTGGGGAGGAGGAACCTCAACTACCTAGAGAGGAGGAGCCCCGAGACATTCATGTCATCCGGGAGCAGTTGGTACAGAGAGAGCCATCTCCATTGATTACTGTTGTGGGTCAGGAGCATGAGCCTGAGACTAATCCGGAGGAGGTCCTTGAGGAGGAAGAGGAGGAAGATGAGTTCCCACCGAACTCTATTGCATCTCAGATGTATGACGAGGTGTATGACCATAACATTGAGCTTCAAGATAGAGTCAGAGAGTTGGAGGAGCTGGCAGATAAACGTCAGACCACTATAAATCAGAAAAATTAGGAAATCCCGGGTCTTAATGTACGTCTTGGAAATGTGGAGTGGAAATTAGTTCACTTAGAGGGCGACAATAAGGAGCTGATAGCAGAGGTTGCGAAGCTGAAAGATGATCTGAAAGAAGAGTCTGCCAAGAGGGCAAGGTCTGAAGATGCTTCCCAGCGTGAAGAAGTAGCCAAGGAAGATGTGCAGGACAAGAAGGCCAAGATGGGGGAGATGGATTGTAAATTCCACACTGTGATGAACAAAGCTCAAGATCGAGTTATATACTATCTAGTCTAGTTCGAGGACTTACCTTGGTACATGTTGGATCGTAGGACGATGTTCAATATCATGGAAGAAGAGTGTAGAGAAGTTGTTCGACGTCTTAGTAGGCCATGATAGGAACAACATGAGTTATGTGAATATCTATGGTAGTTAATGATGTAAATTCTAGTGTGAATATAAGCAATGGAATATGATGATTAAATCTTGAAGATTATGTATCTGAGGATAGTTGATGTAAATAGCAGTGATGCTATCTTTTTATGTTTTAAAAGTTATTAATGAATAAAATATCAATGTTTATTCAAGATGTTATGTGTTAAGTGATAATCTTAAAATGTTTAAGTTAAGTCTTAAATACTTAACTGATGGAGCAATGATCTAATAAGCGTATATCTTAAATAAAAAATTCCACCAAGAAGACGCCCAACACGTCAACAAGCTTAGGAATGATCCACAAACATCAATAACAACAAAGACAATGACAACGCTAATCCTATTCAACAGTTGTTAAACCTGTTAACTGGAGCATTTGTGAATCAGCTGCAAGCTCAAGCTACTTCATTTAAGGATTTCAAGGTGGTAGGGCCGCCAGAGTTTAGGGGATCCATGAATCCGGTCAAAGCTCAGACCTGGATTATGGAAATGGAGAAGGTATTCGACGTTGCAAGGGTCAACGATGATCAAAAGACCTCCTTCGCAATGTACATGCTAATGTCAGAGGCTAGTTACTGGTGGCAGACGAACAAAGTTAGAGGAGGACAAGGTGTGATCGCATAGGATAGGTTCAAGGAGATGTTCTTTGAGATGTATTTCCCAACGGGTTCTCAGAACCAGATGGAGGTTCAATTTCTGGAATTGAAGCAAGGTAATATGACGATGCCAGAATATGCTGCAAAATTCAATGAGTTGGCTTAGTTCGTAACTTATCAGGTGAATACGGATGAGAGGAAAGCTAGGAGGTTTGAACAAGGTTTAAACCCTTGGTTGTACATTAAGGTGTCAATGTTCCAATTGAACACTTTTCTGGGAGTTTTGTAGAAGGAAATTATTGCAGAATGTGGAAGCGATGCCTTGATTAGGTACAATCAGAAATAGAAGAAGAAGAAGAATGAAGGAGAGAACAACAAAGCTAGTGGCAGTAATAGTGGTGGTGGTAATAATCAGAAGAGGAAGTGGAATGAGAATATGTTTACTGGAAATCAGCGAGGAAGTTAGAAGAAAAAGGTTGAGGCTTGTCCTACCTGTGGAAAGAATCACCTGGGGATATGCATGAAGGGGGAGAGGGTTTGCTACAATTGTGGTAAGGAAGGCCACATAGCGCCAAATTTCCCTAACCCTAAAAAGGGGGCTTGTTATACTTATGGGTCCAGGGATCATCTGGCTAAGGATTGTCCCAAGAAAGTAGCATGAGGAACAGGAGCAGGTGGAAGTAAGGGAAACAACGGTGGTAGCACTCTGGCTATCACTGGACTGACCCACCGCTAGATCTTTCAACATGATTGTGCAAGATGTTGTTCAGTCTCGAGACGTGGTGTCAGGTATCATTCCGATCAATAATGTTAATACTTACGTATTATTAGATTCGGGTGCTACTTGTTCATTTATATCCGTTGATTTTGCTGAGAATTTGAATTTGCCTAAAGAAGAATTAGAATACCCTTTGAATATAGAGGTTGCGAATAGGGAAGTAATTCCTATTAGGTTTGTACACAAGAACTGTAGGGTGGACATTAAGGGCCATGAGATGATGGTAGATCTATTTCCGGTTAAACTTGGGGAATTTGACATTATTTTGGGAACGGATTGGCTATTCAATTATGGAGTGATAATTAATTGCCAAAGGAAATGTGTAAACCTTATAACTCCGTCAAAGGTTTTATTTTATGGTAGAAAATCACCTAGACAAATGAGTTGTCTAACGAAGATGCAGGCCAGAAAACTGTTGAGATAAGGTTGTGTAGGGTATTTAGCCTACATAGTCGATACTCAAAAAGAGAGTTCAAAATTAGAAGAGATACATATCGTTAGAGACTTTGGAGATGTATTCCTAGATGATCTGTCAGGACTGCCACCTGACAGATAAATTGAATTCGTGATCGACGTAGTGTCGGGGATTGCCCTAATATCGAAGGCCCTATACCGCATGGCTCCGGTAGAGATGAAAGAATTGATGGTGCAACTGCAAGAACTGTTAGACAAGAAATATATTCAGCCGAGTGTATCATCGTGGGGAGCACCAGTGTTGTTTGTAAAGAAGAAGGATGGGTTGATGCGACTTTGCATCGATTACAGAGAATTAAAAAAGGTCACAATTAAGAATAAGTATCCATTGCCAAGGATTGAGGACCTGTTTGACCATCTGAAAGGAGCTAGGTATTTCTCAAAGATAGATTTGAGAAGTGGATACCATCAGTTGAAGGTGAGGAAAGAAGATGTACCGAAGACAGTGTTCAGGACTCGTTATGGTCATTACGAGGTTTTGGTGATGTCATTTGGTCTAACGAATGCTCCTGTAGCATTTATGGACTTAATGAACAGGGTGTTTAAACCGTTTTTGGATAAATTCATGGTGGTGTTCATCGACGATATTCTGGTATATTCTAAGACTAAGGAGGAGCATGTGGAACATTTGAAGGTGATATTAGAAGCATTAAGAAAAGAGAAGTTGTACGCCAAGTTTTTGAAATGTGAATTCTGGATAGAGCTGGTGCAATTTCTTGGGCATGTGATTGACAAGGACGGGATTTCGGTAGATGTAACAATCCAGAATTTCAAGTTGTAATTTTAAATATTTATTGAATTATATAAATATTTATTTGAGGTGTTTATTGATGAAATAAATATTTTATTGATGGGATTATTATTAGTAAATATTTATGAATTAATAAAATTCTAAATTTATGTGATTATAATTGAGAGAGTTGTAATATAATGTGAGATGTTATATTGTTGTGTTGATTTAATAATTTAAATGGTATATTAAATTATTAAATAAAATTATAATGAAATTATAATTTTGTGTTATTTGTTAAAATGGTAAATTTATTTAAAATATAGTATGTGATTGATTTATTTAATTAATAATGGATATGGAAATCCAAATAAATAAGATGTAATTATAAATTATAAACTAAATGGTTTATTAAAATAAATTAAAGGAGTTTAATTTAGTTTTTTTGCCAAACAAGGCTTAGATATATTAAGTCTTTAAATTTTAAAGGTTTTGCCAAACAAAGCCTTATGGCTTTTGGATTTTTAATTTTTAAAATTTAAATAATATAAATAAAATAAATAATACAAATATATATTTATAATATTTATGATTTAATAAGGGTTAATTAGTAGAGCGTCGATTTTTTTAGCGTTTAAAGTGTTATATTGGTTGGAGTTATATGTTGTTATCATTATTCTAGTGGTTTTGTTTGATAAGTTAGAAATACGAGAGAGGTCGTGAGAGAGAGAATTGAGAGAAAAACTTAAGCAATTTCAAGAATTCGATTGAGTTTAACAAGGATTGTTCGAATTAAATTGAAAGGTATGTTCACAACCTTGGTATTATATATATATATATATATATATGTGTTTCATGACAAAAATAATATGTTCTGAGAATTCTAGTTTTCTATAAATTATTGTTATGTAACATGTTTACGGTAATTATATATAGTTATGATGTTAGAAGTTATATGATTGTATGAATGGTATGCTAATTTTAAAAGAAGAAAAGAAAAATTATAGTATATTTTTGTCATATGGCTTATGAAGTACCAATTTTGATGGTCGATTCATATGTTAAACTGTAAATTGAGGCTTGATTATGCTAGTTCATTAAGAAACGAAGATAACGTAATTTCAACGAATCAATTTCGACAAGAATTGTGTTTACAGTGTTGATTTTTGTCTAAGGAACTCAAAAATGAAGATTTATATGAAAATCTGAAATTTGAGGAAATTAAACTAGTGTAATTGTTGTTAAATTGTTCTATGTTGAGGAATATGTTGTTAAACATGTTTATGATGGTTTTGTATCAATTGTTCTCGTTAATATTATTGTTTAGTGGGTGAAATTCGTGGTTGTTGGGCTAATTTGAAATTGCCTCTCATTCATATAGCTAAATCTGCCTCTCTGTCTGTGCGCTGACTGCAAAGCTCAAGCTTTGGTTTGGTGCTAAGGCTAAAACTATGTATCTGTGATTTGCTTATACCTACAGTTTGGGGATGAGTGAACTGCTTTCTTTGCTGCAGTTATGGGATAGCATCATACCTTGGTCCAATGATATGTTAGTATGCAACAAGGTTAAAACAGAGTTGTGTTATGTGGTTAGTAAATTTAAAGTTTCAAATGATTAGTAAGTAATAAACGTGGCATATTAGACTTAGTGAACATGATGAATAGTAAACAGGTGTTGTGAAGGTTAACACTTGAAATTTCTGATATTTGTATAGTAGCATAAGACTTGTGCTAAAATGATAAGTTTAGCTAGAAATGTACATGTTATAGTATGTTAGCATATCTAATAGGTATTGTGGTTCTAAACCCATGTGTAGGTGAACGTGAGTTTAATATTATAGCTTACGCTCGAGGCAAGTTTTATAACTCTACATTTACGTTGAGCAAGTTTCTTACTTTAAACTTTCATTAAGCGAACTCTTGTATTCCTAATCATTATTTGAACAAGCTAGCTATGACTTTAACTTTGTTTGAACAAGTTTTGAATTTCAAATATTTATTGATGTATTCTAACTTGTTTATTGTTAGACAAGTTTCTTTATTCATGTACTATGAATGCAACTTTCTTGAATTCTAATTTCTAATGTTGAATTATCTTAGTTCATTTACTTGATACAAGTTATTCTCATAATGAGCAAGCTTTATTTTCAGCTTGCTATTACTTAATGTATATTCAATAATTCATAGTCCTAGATTAATATTATTCAAGCAAGGTTTATTGTCATTCAAAACTTATGTTTTGTAGGTGTTTCTAAGAATTAGTTCAAGATATAGTTAGTTCACTTACACTTATTCATTGTTCCATATTGTGCTACTATTGATCAACTGTTGTGTAATCAAACATTATTGATTCAACTAGTCCTCTAGTTGATGATCGTTAAACTTCAAATTACCCTTGAAAGCTTATCCAAACCAAACTTTCTTTGGTGCGGACTTGTACTCTAAATACTGAGATGAACAACCCTATTATTAGGGGATAATTTACGCTTAGCGTTGAAATGTTTGTGCACAATACATTGTATGCGAAGGGTTGATCCCCCTAAGTACGAGGAGTCCTTATAGTCATATGACTGTTAAAGTTAGAGTTGAAAGATTACTCGCAACTGTGGACATAGTTCATGGTCTTATGACCCTCAGATATATATATTCCATATTTTGATTCTAGTCTTTGGTTATCATTGATAGAGTACCATTCAGCTTTGATGAGCTTATTCATTGGCAGTTATTATTATCTTGTTGATTCATTACTATATCTAGTGAGAAATTGTTTTGCTCACTCTTACATAAATATTATTATTGCAGCTAAAGTTGAGAAGGTAGATGAGTCTTCAACTAGCAAAGGAAAGGGAAAAATGTACAAGTGATAAAGACTTGTAATTTTCATTTATTGTTATGATGATAGACTTTTAAATAATGATGTGATGTAATAATTTTATTTCCGCACTTATATGATGTTAAGGTTATACAACCTGGGATGTTTTTGGATTTAATGATGTAACCTTAATTAAAGGGAGAATTTATGATTTAATTTTTATTATAATTGGGTAGATAGTATGAATGAATGGATAGTGAACACCAAGTCTTGTGGGAATGAAGTACCTAGATTTGGGGGTGTCACAGGTTGGTATCAAAGCCTTAGGTTATGAACCTTAGGTGGGGAAAAGCATTAAGAAGTAACCTTTGAAAAGATAGTGATGATAAACTCTTATCGAGTTTTAAGGAAGAAGTAATAAAATACTTATGTGTTTATGTGGTTACATCTTATGTGCTCGTGAGTGTCGAGTAGTAATGATTAGTAATTAAAACTTAAAATTTGGTTGACAAGATGGCTAATATAGGAGGATCTAGTCAGGATGGGGAGGAAGGATCCCAGATGCCTTGAGAGGAGTCTCGAGATATTCAGGTGGTGTGGGAACAACTACTGCCACGGGAAGCAACTTCGTTGGTCACAGTAGTTGAGCAAGAGAGAATAGCTGATGAGGATGATGAGATAGAGATGGATGAGGAGGACCCCATTGAGCTGCCACAGTCGGAGGATGAGGAGGACGAGGAGGAAGAGATCCCACTTAATTCCATTGCCGCCCGTATGTACAACGAGGTGTATGACCGCAATGTGGAACTTCAAGATATCGTCGAGGAATTGTAAGAGATAGTAGCTGAACAACAAACCTCGATGGCACAGAAGGACGACGAGATCCAGGATCGAAAGGAACATCTGAATAATGTTGAAGAGAAGCTGGTCCACACTAAAGGAGAGAACGAGCGAATGATAGCAGAGATTGCAGAGTTGAAGAACAAGTTGAAAGAGGAATCTACAAAGAGGGAAAGAGCCGAAGACGCGTACGAGGAAGCTTACCAACGAGTCGGAATAGCAGAGAGGGACACACAAGCAAAGAGGATGAAGATGGAAGAGATGAATAACGTATTCAACACCGTGATCAATCGAGCTCAGGATCAATTCACGTGTTATCCAATTCAGTTCGAGACGCTGCCATCGTACATATTAGATCGCCGAACAATGTTCCGAATTATGGAAGAGGAGCGTCGTAAGGCTATGCAGCATTTTAATAGAACGTCATTAATGCAATTATTATGTGATTAGTGAGTGAATAAGATGTAAATCCCGGGTATGATATAACCAATGGGATGTGATGATGAAGAAGTAATCCTGCAACTTTGTAGTTCAGGAAAGTAATGTAAATAGCAGTGATGTTATTGTTTTGATGTTTTTTTTTAAAGATTATGAATGAATAAAAGTTATTATTTTATTCAAAGTGTTATGTGTTATGTGATAATCTTTTATGATGAGCAACTTAAGTATATAATACTTAAGAGGTTGAATAGAATCTAATGGGTGTATTTTAACAGAAAATGCCTCCAAGACGCCAACCACGACAAAGGAACCCTGAGAATAACAACAATCTTTGAGGATAATCCGGTTCAAAGACAATTTGTAACGCTCTTCTTGCGGGGAGCATTCTGAGAATCACCATAGAATCAAGCTACGACATTTAAGGATTTTAAGGCGGTTGGGCCACCAGAATTCAATGGGTCCATGAATGCGGTTGAGGTATAGACCTGGATTATGGAAATAGAGAAGGTCTTCGATGTTGCTAGGGTAGGGGATGATCAGAAGACTACTTTTGCAACATTCATGTTGAAAGCAGAGGCGAGTTATTGGTGGCAAGCCAATAAAACCCGAGGAGGTCAAGGGGTAATGTCTTGGGAAAGGTTCAAGGAAATATTCTTTGAGACTTATTTCCCAAAAAGTTCGAAGAATCAGATGGAGGTACAGTTTTTGGAACTGAAGCAGGGCACAATGATAGTGTCGGAATATGCAGCGAAATTGAACGAGTTAGCAAGGTTTGTGCCATATCAAGTGAATACGGATGAACGTAAGGCAAGAAGGTTCGGCGAGGGGGTGAAGCCACAGTTTATCTGATGAGAGTTTCCTGTTCGATTTAAAGGCGTTTGCGGTGGTGCTTGAAAGCAATTCTCTTTGAAAGTGGAGGCGAGGTATGTAACAAGCACAACAAAGAAGAAGCGAGAGAAGAAGAAGAAGAATGGAGGTGAAGTTAAAAATGGTGGAGGTAATAACGGTGGAAATGGTAACAACAATTTGAAGAGAAAGTGGAATGCAAATGTGGTAGCTAGAAATCAGCAGGGTAACCAGCAGAAGAAGAAGATGGATGTATGTGCTACATGCGGGAAGTTTCACTCAGGTATGTGCTTAAGGAGGAAGCGGACATGCTTTAACTGTGGCCAGGAGGGTCACATTGCCCCAAACTCCACTCAACCCAAGAAGAATGTTTGATACACCTGTGGGTCGAAGGATCACTTTGTTCACGAGTGTCCAAAGAAGAAAACTGGTGAGACAAATGGAAGCAAGGGGAATGCTAGTGGAAGTGCGCTGACTATTGCTGGACCAACGTCAACAAATAAGCCCATAGCAAGAACCTTCAATATGATGGTGCAGGACGCGGTTCAGTCAAAAGATGTTGTGTTAGGTATTATCCCAATCAATGATATAAATGCATATGTATTATTTGATTCAGGTGCTACTTGCTCGTTTATATCTGATGAATTTGTTAAGAAGTTAGAAATACCTAGTGAATAGCTGAATTTCCCTTTAAACATAGAAATTGCGAATAGGGAAGTGATTTCTGTTAGGTTTGTATACAAGAACTATAAGGTGAACATTAAGGAGAATGTTATGAAAGTAAATTTAATCCCGATAAAACTTGGAGAGTTTGATGTTATATTAGGAATGGATTAGTTATTCAATTATGGAGCGATAATTGATTGCCAAAAGAAGTGTGTAAACCTTATGACTCCGTCAAAGATAGTTTTTCATGGTAGCACATCGCCTAGACAAATGAAGTGTCTGACGATGATGCAGGCCAAGAAGTTGTTGAGTTAGGGTTGTGTAGGGTATTTAGCTTACATAGTCGATACTCAAAAGAAGGAGAGTGTAAAATTAGAGGAAATACCAGTGGTTAGGGAATTCGGGGATGTGTTTAGGAAGATTTGCCGGGACTTCGCTTTGAATAGAGAGATCGAATTCGTGATCGACTTTAGCGCCGAGAACCACTCCGATATCAAAGGCCCCATACAGAATGGATCCGGTAGAAATGAAGGAATTTATGGTGCAACTGCAAGAACTGTTAGATAAGAAGTACATTCAGCCGAGCGTATCACCGTGGGGAGCACCGATGTTATTCGTGAAGAAGAAGGATGGGTCAATGTGTCTTTGCATTGATTATAAAGAATTTAACACGGTCACTATTAAAAAAAATATCTATTGCCAAGAATAGATGACTTATTTGATCAATTGAAGGGTGCTAGATATTTCTCAAAAATAGATTTGAGAAGTGGGTATCACCAATTGAAAGTAAGGAAGGAGGATGTACCGAAGATAGCATTTTGAACTCGCTATGGACATAACGAATTTTTGGTGATGTCTTTTGGTTTAACAAATGCCCCTGCAGCGTTCATGGATTTGATGAACAGGGTATTTAAACCATTTTTAGACAAGTTCGTGGTGGTATTTATCGATGATATCTTGATGTACTCCAAAACTCAAGAAGAACACGTGGAACACTTACGTCTGACGCTGGAGACGCTAAGAAAAGAAAAGTTGTACGCGAAATTCTCTAAATATGAATTTTGGCTAAAACGTGTATAATTTCTTGGGAACATAATTGATAAGGATGGAATTTTAGTGGATCCATCAAAAGTCGAAGCTGTGATAAATTGGGAGAAACCAAGAACTCCATCAGAAGTGAGAAGTTTCTTGGGATTGGCAGGTTATTACAGACAGTTTATTCAGGATTTTTTGAAGATTGCCACTCTGTTGACAAATTTGACAAGGAAAGCTGTAAAATTTATTTGGACGGAGAAGTGTGAAGAAAGTTTTCAAGAATTAAAAAAGAATTTAAGTGTGGCACATGTGTTATCATTTCCAGATAATACAGGAAACTTTGTGGTGTATAATGATGCTTCACACAAGGGTTTGGGTTGTGTCCTTATGAAAAAATGGCAAAGTCATCGCGTATGCATCAAGGCAATTGAAAGACTACGAAAAAGGGTATCCAACTCATGATTTAGAGTTAGCGGCGGTTGTGTTTTCTTTGAAAATATGGAGACACTATCTCTATGGAGAAAAATGTGAGATCTACACAGACCATAAGAGTCTGAAGTATATTTTCATACAAAAGGACCTGAACATGCGTCAAAGGAGATGGATGGAATTGATAAAAGATTACAATTGTGAGATCTTTTATCACCCGGGCAAAGCTAATGTGGTTGCAGATGCCTTGAGTAGGAAAGGCCGAGAGAAGTTGATGTTGTTAACTGATAAGGAGGAGCTTATTTCAGCAATGGCAAGGCTAGAGTTGGAAATCAAATTTCCAAAAGAATCCAATGAAAAATTGTACCAGATGGAAGCCAATTTAACTTTGGTGGACAAAGTGAAGAACGCTCAACTGTAGGATGAGGAATGTAGAAAAATAAGAGAAAGTGTGGTCGAGGGAAAAGAAGTGAAGTACAAGGTTGATATTGAGGGAATGCTGAGATTCGAGGGACAAATTTGGGTTCCAACAGTATAGGATATTAAAGAAGACATCTTGATAGAAGCTCATAGCTCAAGATATTCAATTCATCCGGGAAGTACAAAGATGTATCACAATTTGTGGCGACATTTTTGGTGGCCAAATATGAAAAGAGACATTGCAGAATGCATTGCAAAGTGTTTGACATGTCAGAAAGTGAAGGCAGAACATCAAAGGCCAAGCGGATTACTTCAACCGTTGGAAATACCGGAATGGAAATGGGATCATATCATAATGGATTTTGTGGTAAGCCTTCCAACGACTCAGAAAGGATACGATGCGATATGGGTGATAATGGATAGACTGACAAAATCTGCACACTTTTTGCCAATAAAGATTAGATTTAATCTTGATCAGCTGGCGAAACTATATGTTAACGAGATCGTGTCGAGACATGGAGTTTCAGTATCTATAGTGTCAGATAGAGACCCGAGGTTCACATCAAATTTTTAGAAGAGACTACAAGAATGCATGGGAGCGTGGCGAAGATGAGTACTGACATATCATCCATAAAACCGATGGACAAAGCGAACGAACAATTCAGACGCTAGAAGATAAGCTTAGAGCGTGCATCATGGATTTCAAAGGAAACTGGGATGATCATCTACCGTTAGTGGAATTTGCATACAATAACAACTACCACGCAAGCATTGGCATGCCGCCATACGAGGCATTATACGACAAAAAATGCAAAACAACACTATGCTGGGATGAAGTTGGTGAACGTCAACTGCTAGGACCAGAACTGGTATAGTAGACTGCTGAAATTGTCAAACTCACCAGAGCAAGATTAGTAGTTCCTCAAGATCGACAAAAAAAGTATGCTGATCAACACATGCATAATCGTGAATTTGAAGCAGGAAATTTTGTGTTCCTGAAAGTTTCTCGTTGGAAGGGGAAAATTCGTTTCGGCAAGAAGGGAAAGCTAAGCCCAAGGTTTATTGGACCTTTCGAGATTCTACGAAAAGTGGGAGAAGTGGCTTATAAGGTAGCTTTACCTCCAGAATTAGAGCATGTGCACAACGTTTTTCATGTGTTGGTGTTGCGACCATATAAACCCGATTACAAACATGTGATCGAGTATAAACCATTACAGTTCAGTAAAGATTTGTCCTATGAAGAGATTCTTATCCAGATAGTCGACAGGAAAGAACAAGTGCTCATGAATAAAGTGATACCTTCTGTGAAGGTGATATGGAGGAACCACAATGTCGAAGAGGCTACGTGGGAACTCGAAGCGGACATGATGAAGAATTACCCTGAGTTATTTGTTTAGTCTGTGTCTTCGATTCTGGGGACAGAATCTTTGTAAGGAGAGAAGAATGTGACGATTTGATTGTTTGAGTTGTGATTCTGGGGACAGAATCCTTGTAAGGAGGGAAGGATGTAACAATCCAGAATTTCAAGTTGTAATTTTAAATATTTATTGAATTATATAAATATTTATTTGAGGTGTTTATTGATGAAATAAATATTTTATTGATGGGATTATTATTAGTAAATATTTATGAATTAATAAAATTCTAAATTTATGTGATTATAATTGAGAGAGATGTAATATAACGTGAGATGTTATGTGACGCCCCCAAAATAGGTATACATCACCCATCTTAAGTCACCAAATATATGGTACAAAATTTAAATACAACTTAATTATACAACAGTCGTATAAAATACGACAAAACATATGCTGTGAGTTTTAATACAAATATTGTCATCTAGACAATATCCACACTCAATTGAGTCCTCATTACATTTATTATCACACTATTTAACTGTATAGTGAGGACTACTAATGTTATTATCTGGACCGTCACTCCGTTCCCTAACTAGTCCTTGCTACGTTCTCATTTCCTGAAGAGAACAATGAAAGTAAAAGGGTGAGCTCAACTAGCCCAAAGATTTAAGTATTATGACTAAGATAATACGAGAATAAATTATCGTTAGCCTTTACAACGTTAAAGCGATACAATATAACAAACATCAAGTTTAAGCTGCGGTGAAACAAGCAATCCATTAAAAGAGTCAAGTAGAGAATAAAATCTACTATCTTTTATGATTTAAAAAGTTTTTCATCACTTTTATCATTTGGGACTCGACAATAAATAATCCACATCATCCCTACACTACGGCCAAGGATATTCATTAGTATCACAACCACAAATTATCCATGCACTACGGGGCAAGGATATTCGTGTATTCATCAATGGTCATGATCATGCCAACAACTGTCCATCAATGCACTACGGGCCAATGAGGACTTTTACCACATCATTTGTAACATTACGGTCATGATTATACCGAATAATCTCTGTTCGTAATCATACCAAGTCCATCTATGCACTACAGGCCACAAATGACTTTCAATATAATATAAACATGAGAATGATGACAATGATATAAGTATTCAATAAAACAAGTTCAAGAATTAATTTATCCAGGAACCAATAACGTCCAAATTGTCAACATGATACTGCTTTGTGGGGTAAAATTTAAGAATGCTCGGAAGAATATTTCCATGAAAAGATACTAGATGAAGTGCAAATATCAAGGATATTCCACTAATTTCATGGAGTATGGAAGTCAAAACTTTAACCAACTGAGTATAATAAAGAATGGAATAACAAAAGAAATCACCAGGCATGCGATAGACCGCACAGACAGGTTATTCCAACAGAATAATAAATAACGGAACCAGGTCAGGTGAAATTCGCACCGACAGGATATTCCAACAGAATAATAAAGAATGGAATAACAACAGAAATCACCATGCATGCAATAGACCGCACAGACAGGTTATTCCAACAAAATAATAAACAACGGAACCAGGTCATGCATAACGCTCAGACAGGATGTTCCAACAGAATAATAAAGAATGGAATAACAGAAGAAATCACCAAGCATGCGGTACTTCGCATAGACAGGTTATTCCAACATAATAATAAAGAATGGAATAACAGAAGTTCTCTTTATGAAGACGAAAGAAAGAAATAATACCCCTTACCTTAGAACAAACTGGATATAGGAGTAGTGAAGTAGCAGAATACTTTTCTTCTTTCTCTCTATAGTTTCTCTCTCTAGAGTTTCAGTGAATTCATAAGAAATAATGAAGGAATGAGCTTCTATTTATAGGAGAATGGTGAATAAGAATTAATTCTGAAGCGGTCCAGATTGATTTACTTTTAAACGGACGGTCCAGATTGGTTTATTATAAAATATTCTAATAAAATAAAATCTTTTAAATAAAATATAATATATTCTATTTATAATCTAATAAAACGAATAACTTTATAAAAGTATTCTGTTTTATATAAAAAGCTTTTCTGTTTTATTACATTAATAATACTAATAAAACAAAACTTCATCATCATTATTGTAATTCACACTATTAATCGACCAGGTCATTCCCAGGAAAGAGAGGGTTTTCCAATAAGGATTTCTCCCTATTGGCGCGCAATTATGTGACCAAAACTCTCCTTGGCAGAACTTCTAGACATCGTTAATATTGCAAATAATAATATTAATAACTTCGTCGTCTCAATTATTGATTTAATAATATATAAAGTATCAAAAATAATTGAATCAATTAACGTGAGATACTATACAACAATTACTAAAGCAATAATTGAACAAAACTGAGTGACTTCTCACGTAAGCATCAATAATCAATACCGTGTGCTATTATGTAACCACGCGTATTCCTGTACTTTTAACACCGGGTGTTTCAACAGTTAACGATAAAACTTTCGTCGTTATTTTCATAAAATATTTTTGTCGTTTTCTCAATCCGACAATAATTTCGTTGTGGGGTCCATTAATGATTGTCTTAGGCCGCATCGAATATTCCCTGTTAAAACGAATATTCCCCGACCAATCAAATATTATATAACAACTTGCGTACTTTGCAAAATTTATAACTATTACCCACAACTATAACATTATATCAAATTCATTCCATAATATTCAAAAATAATTATTATAGAAAATTTATCTTTATTCATAAAAGTTGGGGTCTTACATGTTATATTGTTGTGTTGATTTAATAATTTAAATGGTATATTAAATTATTAAATAAAATTATAATGATATTATAATTTTGTGTTATTTGTTTAAATGGTAAATTTATTTAAAATATAGTATGTGATTGATTTATTTAATTAATGATGGATATGGAAATCCAAATAAATAAGATGTAATTATAAATTATAAACTAAATGGTTTATTAAAATAAATTAAGGAGTTTAATTTAGTTTTTTGCCAAATCAAGGCTTAGATATATTAAGTCTTTAAATTTTAAAGGGTTTTGCCAAACAAAGCCTTATGGCTTTTGGATTTTTAATTTTTAAATTTAAATAATATAAATAAAATAAATAATACAAATATATATTTATAACTGATGATTTAATAAGGGTTAATTAGTAGACGTCGATTTTTTTAGACGTTTAAAAGTGTGCGTTGGTTGGAGTTATATGTTGTTATGCGTATTCTAGTTGTTTAATAAGTCGAGAAATACAGAGAGGCTGTGAGAGAATTGAGAGAAAAAACTTAAGCAATTTCCAGTAATTCCAGTGAGTTTAGCAAGGATTGTTCGACCAATTGAAGGTATGTTCACAACCTTGGTATTATATATATATATATATATATATATATATATGTATATGTGTTTCACGACAAAAATAATATGTTCTGAGAATTCTAGTTTTCTATAAATTATTGTTATGTAACATATTTACGGTTATTATATATAGTTATGATGTTAGAAGTTGTAGTCAGACATGAATGGTATGTTAATTTCGTTGTAAAAAGGAAGAAAAGTAAATTATAGTATATTTTTTTCATATGGCTTATGAAGTACCAATTTTTATTGTCAATTCATATGTTAAACTCTAAATTGAGGCTTGATTATGCTAGTTCATTAAGAAACAAAGATAACATAATTTGAACGAAACAATTTGGATAAGAATTGTGTTTACAGTGTTGATTTTTGTCTAAGGAACTCAAAAATGAAGTTTTATATGAAAATATGAAATTTGAGGAAATTAAACTAGTGTAATTGTTGTTAAATTATTCTATGTTGAGGAATATGTTGGCAAACATGTTTATGATGGTTTTGTATCAATTGTTCGCGTTAATATTAATGTTTAGTGGGTGAAATTCGTGGTTGTTGGGCTAAAGTCAGCTACTGTTCATAGCCGTCTTTGCCTCTGTCTGTGCACCAATGTCTGACTCATTTGGTGCCAAGGCTTAAAATCGCTAACAATCTAGGCGGCCCAGATTGTGCCGATCCTAAAGTTTTTGTATGGCGCAATTGCGCCTTACCACGGTTTAGGACAAATGACTTCGATCTTTGTCATAGGTTATGGGATATCATCATACCTTGGTCCAATGATGTGTTAGTATGATAAACACGTAACAACAAGGTTAAAACATAGTTGTGTTATGTGGTTAGTAAACTTAAAGTTTCAAATGATTAGTAAGTAATGAACGTGGCATATTAGACTTAGTGAGCATAATGAATAGTAAACAGGTGTTGTGAAGGTTAACACTTGAAATTTCTGATATTTGTATAGTAGCATAAGACTTGTGCTAAAATGATAAGTTTAGCTAAAAATGTACATGTTATGGTATGTTAGCATATCTAATAGGAATTGTGGTTATAAACCTATGTGTAGGTGAACGTGTGTTTAATATTATAGCTTACGCTCGAGGAAAGTTTTCTAACTCTACATTTACGTTGAGCAAGTTTCTTACTTTAAACTTTCATTAAGCGGACTCTTGTATTCCTAATCATTATTTGAACAAGCTAGCTATGACTTTAACTTTGTTCGAACAAGTTTTGAATTTCAAATATTTATTGATGTATTATAACTTGTTTATTGTTAGACAAGTTTCTTTATTCATGTACTATGAATGCAATTTTCTTGAATTCTAATTTCTAATATTGAATTATCTTAGTTCATTTACTTGATACAAGTTATTCTCATAATGAGCAAGCTTTATTTTCAGCTTGCTATTACTTAATATATATTCAATAATTCATAGTCCTAGCTTAATATTATTCAAGCAAGGTTTATTGTCATTCAATACTTATGTTTTATAGTTGTTTCTAAGCATGGGTTCAAGATATAGTTAGTTCCCTTACACTTATTCATTGTTCCATATTATGTTACTATTGATCAACTGTTGTGTTATCAAACATTATTGATTCAACTAGTCCTCTAGTTGATGATCGTTAAACTTCAAATTACCCTTGAAAGCTTATCCAAACCAAACTTTCTTTGGTGCGGACTTGTACTCTAAATACTGAGATGAACAACACTATTATTAAGGGATAATTTACGCTTAGCGTTGAAATGTTTGTGCATAATACATTGTACGAAGGGCTGATCCCCCTAAGTACGAGGAGTCCGTATAGTCTTATGACTGTTAAAGTTGGAGTTGAAAGATTACTCGCAACTATGGACATAGTTCGTGGTCTTATGACCCTTAGATATATATTCCATATTTTGATTCCAGTCTTTGGTTATCATTAATAGAGTACCATTCAGCTTTGATGAGCTTATTCATTGGCAGTTATTATTATCTTGTTAATTTATTACTATATCTAGTGAGTAATTGTTTTGCTCACTCTTGCATAAATATTATTATTGCAGCTAAAGTTGAGAAGGTAGATGAGCCTTCAACTAGCAAAGGAAAGGGAAAAATGTACAAGTAATGAAGACTTGTAATTTTCATTTACTGTTATGATGATAGACTTTTAAATAATGATGTGATGTAATAATTTTATTTCCGCACTTATATGATGTTAAGGTTAGACAACCTGGGATGTTTTTGGATTTAATGATGTAACCCTAATTAAAGGGGGAATTTATGATTTAATTTTTATTATAATTGGGTAGATAGTATGAATGAATGGATCGTGAACACCAAGTCTTGTGGGAATGAAGTACCTAGATTTGGGGGTGTTACAGGTTGGTATCAAAGCCTTAGGTTATGAACCTTAGGTGGGGAAAATCATTAAGAAGTAACCTTTGAAAAGATATTTTTACGCAGAAGGATTTGAACATGCGTCAGAGGAGATGGTTGGAGTTAATAAAGGATTATGACTGCGAGATTTTATACCATCTGAGTAAAGCAAATGTTGTTGTCGATTCCTTAAGCAGGAAGGGTAGAGAGAAATTGTTTATGTTAACCGCCCAGGTGGAACTAATTTTAGCAATGGCAAAACTGGAATTGGAGGTGAAAAATCCTAAGGAGTCGAATGAAAAACTATTTCAAATGGAAACTTGTCCAAATTTGGTGGATAGGGTTAAGGAAGTATAACTCAAAGATGAGGAATATGAAAAAATCAGGAAAAGAATATCTGAAGGAGAGGAAGGGAAATTCAAAATCGACAACGAAGGGATATTGAGATTCGAGAAAAGAATTTGGGTTCCACAAGTATCAGAGAAAAAGGAGGAAATTTTGAACGAGGCTCATAATTCACGGTATTCGGTTCACCGGTGAGTACAAAGATGTACCAGGATCTCAGACATAATTTATGGTGGTCAAATATGAAGAGAGATGTTGCCGATTGTGTGGCTAACTGTTTGACATGTCAGAAAGTTAAAGTAGAACATTAGAGACCAAGTAGGTTGTTACAACTGTTAGACATACCAGAATAGAAGTGGGAACATATCACGATGGATTTTTTGGTAGGCCTTCCAACGACTCAGAAAGGCTTTGACGTAGTTTGGGTTATTGTAAATCGACTGAAGAAATCAGCACATTTCTTACCTATCAAGATCAGATTTAACTTGGATCAGTTGGCGAATTGTATGTGAAGGAAATTATTTCAAGGCATGGAGTTTCAGTGTCTATAGTCTCAGATCAAGATCCACGTTTCACATCAAACTTCTGGAAGCGACTACAGGAATGTATGAGAACACAATTGAGAATGAGTATGGCATACCATCCTCAAATAGATGGCCAAAGCTAGAGGACAATACAAACATTGTAGGATATGTTAAGAGCTTGTATAATGGACTTCAAATGAAATTGGGATGATCATCTACCATTGATGGAATTCCCTTACAACAATAGTTACTAAGCAAGTATTGGCATGCCACCTTACGAAGCGTTGTACGGTAGAAAGTGAAAGACTCCATTATGTTAGGATGAAGTTGGTGAACGTCAACTACTAGGACCAAAATTAGTGTAACAGACCGCCGAGATTGTCAAGGTGATAAAGACAAGATTGATAGTTGCTCAAGACAGATAGAAGAAATATGCTGATCAACACCGATAGAATCGAGAATTTGAATCAGGTAGCTACGTTTTCTTAAAAGTGGAAGGGAAAAAATTGATTTGGTAAGAAGGAAAAATTGAGCCCGAGGTTTGTTAGACCCTTTGAAGTATTGAGGAGAATTGTTGAAGTTGCATATGAGGTAGCCTTACCTCCAGCCTTAGAGTATATCCATAATGTTTTCCATGTTTCTGTGTTACGATCATACAAGCCCGATTACAAACATGTTATAGAATATGAACCCCTACAATTTGATAAAGATTTATCTTATGAAGACGTTCTTGTTCAGATAGTCTACAAGAAAGAACAAGTACTCAGAAATAAAGTAATACCTTCTGTTAAGGTAATCTGGAGGAACCACAACACTGAAGAAGTAACGTGGGAACTCGAAGAACAAATGATAAAAAATCATCCTCATTTATTTTCTTAATATATGTATAGCGATTCTGGGGACATAATTTTTGTAAGGGGGAGAATGTAACAGGACAAATTAAGTGAATCGTGATTCTGGTGACATAATCCTTTTAAGAGGGGAAAGATGTGACAAACGAGACTTTTGTAATTAATTTTTAAATGTTTATTGAATTAAATAAATATTTTGTTAATTTATTTATTGAGTGAAATAAATATTTAATGGAATTGTGGTAGATTAATTTAATTAAATGTGTCACATTTATTAAATTAATGTGGAATAATTTTATAGTTCAAAGGGTGAATTTAATTGGGATAATTAAATTAAATGAGTTGTTAAATAATTTTAATGTTGTTATAATTAATTAAATAATGAATTAGAGATTTATTGATTTGTTATAAATAATAAACGAGAATTTTAATTATGTGATGAGGTGATTTAATAGGTAATATTACATTTTATTTAAGTGAGTTTAAATAATATTATTTGATTAATTAAAGTGTGACAAATAAACTATATAATAAATAAGTTAATTAAAATAAATTAGAAAAGGAATTTAATGAACAACCAAACATGGCCTTCAAAATGTGGGAGCAGTTAAGGCCAGACTACTCTTAACCGCTACCCCACATCCCCATCAGTTATATTATACACATTCTATTATTTGTTTTTTCAAGTACGTAAAACAAATTCAGAGAGAAGTTTGAGAGTCAATGAGATTGAAGAAAAAGAAGTTTGAAGAATTAAAGAAGTTCTTATCATCTTTGTGTAATCTAAGCAGAGAAATCAAAGGTAATCCCTTAATCTTAAATATTAATTTATGCTCCTAAAAGTTCTTCATGAAAATTGGTTTTTTATATCAGTGGAATTGAATTTTCATGGTTAATTGTTAAATCTATGATGTTGTATATGTTTATTAACATGTATAGTTCAATCATATATGATTTATATGTGTTTTAAAGTAATCAAATCCATGTAATTGTGTTTTATTTTAATTTTATAGTTTACAGAGTAAGAACATATAAATATGGCTTAAAAGTATAAAAAATTATGTTTAAATTGCATATTAATCGGTTAATTGATGGATGATTATGTTTATACATGTAAAAATGAAAAGACCGAAACTTGTATGGACTAATTTGGTTGAAAAATAAGTTCGTAGTAGTTGATTTCATTAAGAATATCAAAAATAGAGTTTTTCACAAAAACATCAAAATTATGGCTTTAAATCTTATTTTTTATGTGACTTAAGTTGTTAAACGCATGCTAAGAGTGTTATAGAATGTTTCTATTAAGTTCAGAACATATGGGTGAAATTGAATTCGTTTTTTGTGTGAAATTTTGGCCTAAATTGGCCATATTTTGTGTTCTTCGTGAACTGCAAAAAAAATGTAAAATCGCTTGACTTCTTGGCAGAGCTCTGATCTTTGCTTGCTATTTGGCTTGTTCGAAATAGCCGCCACAACACCACACAATGTTGGTCTTGATATAATAATGGCGCTTCTGATCTTGAGAAGTCGAAGTGTAGCCGGCCTTTGGTCATAGTCTTAATAATGAGAAGTCATAGCCTTAGCCAGTACGCGCTTATATATACCGGTTCTCGAGTAATAAAGCGTACCGCATCGCCGATTAGTAGATTTGCCCAGAAAATTTTATTTAATTATTCAAGTTTAGAAAATGTGATTTAAACCCAATATAATGAACATGAAAATGTATTAAGTATACAATGTAATGTTAAAACAGATTCTTAACATGTCAATGATGTTCTTACGTGTTTAATTAACATGTCGAACATGTAGTTAACTCATCATTCATAAAGTCTAATAATGAGTGAAAACTAATGTTGTGATGTGATTAATACAATCATGATCAGAGTTTAGTGAGAAGAAAATATACTTATGATGCCGGTTATGTTATAATTAACTGGTATTGTGAATGTAAATTGTGTGTAGGATTAAATTGAGGAACGTGAATAGTAATCGTGTAATCTACGCACGAGGCAAGTTTTCTAATCCCTAAAATTTATTTGAGCAAGTTTTATAATCCCTAAACTTTATTTGAGCAAGTTTTTCTAACCCTAAACTTTATTTGAGCAAGGTTCCGAACCCTAATCTTACATTGAACAAGTTTTGTTCTATATTATGTTATGATTAAGCAAGTTTTCTATTTCTAAACTTTCAATGAGCAAGTTCTTGTTATAACCCTAAATGAAATATTCTAACTTTTTTAAAGTATTACTCTTGTTATACAATGTTCATTCAATTGTATAGAGTTGAGATTCGATCTTTGATTTGAATATTGATTTCAATATTACATTGAAACCTTGAATAGATAGTGAATCCTTATTGATTCAACTAATCCTTTGTTGATGATTATTGAACTCTAAATTACCCTTGAGATCAATCCAAACCAAACTTCCTTTGGTGCGGACTCTAATGTCAAAGTTGAGATGAACAACCCTGCTACAGGGGATTATATTGTGCGATAGCATTAAGATGTTGTGCACATACATGGTACTAAGGGCTGATCCCCCTAGGTACGAGAAGTAAGGTCCATATATTCTTATGACTGTTAAAGGTTTAAAGTAGAAATACTTGGTAACCTAGGACATAGTTCATGGTCTTGTGACCCTCAGATGTACTTTTGATTTCTGTTCTAATCTTGATTCAAAAGCCGAGTTTTCTTTTGTTCAGTATCCATTGTTTATTCGCATGTTATTATTATTTTTATTGTTAAACTTGTGGGCAATTGTTGCTCACCCTTGCATAATAACATTGCGGCTAAGGTTGAAAGAGTTGACAAGCAATCCACTAGTAAGGGCAAGGGCAAAGCTAGCAAATGATGAAGACTTATTTATTATTTGAGAATGTTTATGTTAAAACATATGAAGTTATGTTTAAGATTATTTTTTTATGAAGTTTCTGCTTTGATGTATTAGATTAGATGACCTGAGAATTATTTGTTCAAGTTGTTGTAACCTTTTAATGGGAGGATTTCTATTTAAACTTTATTGTTATCTTTACTTTGGGTAGATAGATGTTATTTATTTTGGTGAGTGAACACCAAATCTGTGGGAAATTTGAGTACCTGTCATTACTCAGATATTTGGACTGGCTCTAACTGAATCATTCGTTGGTTAATAGGGGTTTGGTGAAAAGTTTATTACCAACTCACTACTAGCCATACTGCAAAAAATCATTGCAGCCCACATGGGATTAATTTTAATCTAAAGTAACATACGGTAGCTATAGAACATTGGTCTGGCTCGGCTGAGAACAAGCATCCAACTGAAATCTATAATTAAAATTTTAACATCACAAGTGAACAACAACTCAATAATCTGATTTTTGTTCTTTCGACTTACTAACCCGAACCCTATGGGTTTAACAGACTGCCTAGCATCCTTGGGTTTTGCTCATTATCATTTGCAAAATTCTTGGGGCTCTAATAGCTTAATTTTCAAGTCCATCAGTTTGGGCTAGAAATACCAATTGGTTGGATCAGCTAAATTAATTACCCACTTCAGTCTACCACTTCTATTCCACCAAATTTATTAATTCTTTTATAATTCAGTATTAAGTCTAGAGAATCACATTAAATCTCTAATCACTTAGCTTTGGCAATATTAACTCCTTTTTATTTCATACTTTTAATTAATTCACCATGAATCCTTTGTCCACACTAGGCTTTCTCCCGAAATCCCTTCAGAATCCAATTTCATTGCATTAATTAATTCTTGGATCACATATTACACACAAATGCACATAATAAATAATTAATAATAATAATAATTAGTCCATGTCATTATTTAATCATCCTCTCATTAATTTAATTAATTATTTATTTATTCCATCAGTTTGTCACACTAGGCATATCTCATAAAGCTTAATTAAGCTCATTATTATTTCCAACACATTCTTCAATTATCATATACTTAATTCAATTTAAACAGAACTACCACATTTCATGACAAATAAATATATATGCATTTAACATAAATATGCAGACATTTCATTTTCAATACTAATAATATTTATAAAATTTACGGGTATTACAGTAACGACCCCAAAATCCGGCTTATAATCAAACCCGATCTTGTGCGTTAACTATACAATTGCATCATATTTCTATATCATTTATCAATGTTATAATCAATAAAATGCGGATAAATTTAAACTTTTATGATTTTCTTTCATACTCTGAATTTTTATTACAAATAACTTAATTCTTATCGTATATAACAAACATTAACAATAGTGGCGGAACCAGAACATTTATAGGTGGGGGGTCAAAATACATCAATAAAAAAAATTTTTATTAACGCTTGGAGTTCTTCTTTCAAATTTATTTTACCCAATTATAATATTTCACAACATCTTATTCCAACCATTGTCAACTTTTAAGTTGTGAGTCTAATGACTTTAAATACATACATATATATATATATATAGCAAGAATCAAGAGCATTCCCCTTATCTATCATTCTTCCTTAAATAGCACTCCTTTATTAAAACTACGTCGTTTTGGAGGTTTTAAAAAAAATAAGTGGGGCCGCATGTGGCATTTTTGTAAATAAAAGAAAAACAAGTGGGACCACTCTCTTTTAAAAACCTCCAAAATGATGTAATTTTAATAAAGGAGTGTTATTTAAGGAGGAATGCTAGATAAGGGGAGTGCTCTTGATCCTTTTCCTCTTGTTCTGAAGTTACCTAACTTACTGTAGTCCACCTTGTTCGTGTCTAACCTTTGTAAGTCTCTTGGGTAAGTAGTGTCTAGTTATAGAACATAGGTATGAGTTTGCTTAAGGTAAGAGGGTATGCATGAATGAACAATGAGTAAAATTTAGTTTTGAAATTGGTTAGGGATGAATAGATTGTTTAGATCTAACTCCACAGCTAGTAATAGGTCAGCTTTGCCTCCTATCCCTGACATAGTTATGAAAACGTTAGTCAAGCCTTACACAATTGGAATATACCCAGAGTCTCTCCTAGAGAAATTTATCAGTCAACCTTTTTGGATAATTTTAAAACAGATTACAGTGTAAAAACAGTTGAAAAAGTTTATGCCATTAACAAATAATATGAAAATTGTAGTCTTTTATCTCCTGATGTTATTAAAAAACATAGGAAGAAAGGTTATAATTTTATCCATATTGGTCTTGTTCAAGTTGTAGTTAAACCACTAAACATTAAAGGAATCAATTCGAGTATCTACCTTAGCCTCAGAGATGCTAGATTCTTGAATTATCATCTGAGTATAATTGGCGTTATGGAATCAAGTCTGTATATTGGACCTATCCATTTCAATTGCTTTCCTGATTTCACATTAAGCCTAAGTGATCACCATTTATTAAAAGCTTTAACTTTAAACATTAAAACTGCTGGTGAAATTACTCAAATGATCAAGGGTTCTCAGCCCGTAGCTCTGATTTATAGGATTTATTATAAGACCATGAAAACGAACTTAAACGTTCATGCTCTTAATAAAAGTCCTAAAGATTAAACTGTTTTAATTCAAATTTCAACTAGTGATGCTAATGTTCAAATCCCGAGAACCATCCTCTGTAAAGACATTACATTACCTAGTCAATAGACTTTACCCAGTGAAATACCTCAGCAACCTATAGTTAACAACTTATTAAATGTTGAAAATGTTAGACAATTTTCTGATGGAACAGTCAAAATAAGTTTTGAATGCACTAGACGGCCGGTTATTATAGAAGAATTTACCAGTTCTTCAGCACCTTCTATTCATACTAGAAGTGATACTGAAGTACTTAGTAACCCTTCTATTAGGGATATAAAAATGAAAGGTATCCTTAATCAAGGTCAGACTAGTCACCCTTGTTATACTCAAAATGACCCAGTAGAAGAAGAAGGTTCTTCTTCTCCTACCCCTTCTGAGTTCCATACTCAATCAGATTTTGAAGTTCCTATTAATAACCAATTAAGAGTCATTAAAAAGGAATTTAAATTAGATTTGGATAATCTCGTTAAAGATTTTAATTCCAAGTCTAATAAAGAAAAAAGACATTCATTTCGTTCTAATCACCCATCTGATAAAGAACGAGATAAAGTAGTTAATAGATGGAAGCAATTTATCATTAATGAGCAGTTAAACATTACTTTTTATGATTGGTATGATCAATATCAAGGTAAATGTAATGTTATAACCAAAACCCAGTGGATTAAAGAAGATAAATCTAAAGTTTCTTCTAGTCATTCCCCTCTTGAAACTGTCCTCCTTCCAGTTAAAAACACATCTGTTGTTGTCAGTCCTTTTAAGATTTCGGATGCATGGTAATAAAGATGATAAAAAAATTATTGAACAATTAAATTTTAGTAATCGGTATCTAGCAACTGTAGGTAAACATCTAGATAGAATTGAAGAAAAATTTGAAGAAACCATTGTTAAAAACCCGATTCAAAAATTGAATAACCTTTGCTGAAATTACCAGAAAATAGAAGTAAATTAGGTTTACCCAATAAAGATGGTGAACTTACCCGAGCAATTGATAAGTTATTTAAAAAATTAAAAACTGAACCTGAAACAAGTGGTACTCTAGCTATCATTGATCAAGTTGAAACTGACAATGAAAGCAATAGCCAGTCGGATCATTCTGATACTATTGCAGTCCCAGATTTTTATGATCAGTTAAATAAATTAACAGTTAATAACACTAGTATAACCAGGAATTGGTAATCTAGACCTACTCCTCCGGATCTACAGTTCGAAGAGAGAAATCTAGATAAACAATTCTTTGTTTCATCTAATAAAATTTATGAATGGAACATAGATGGTTTCAGTGAACAAGAAATTTTAAACAAATTAAATCATATGTCTATGGTAGCTAATAACTATATAACTAAATTCAACAATCTGACTCAGCCAGACATTGTTGAGTTAATAGCTAGTGGATTTACTGGTATTCTTAGATCTTGGTGGGAGAAACATCTCACAGAAGATACTAGGTTATTAATAATCCATGTTGTTCAATTAGATGATGACGGCAACCCTATCTTTGATGAAGATGTTGGTGTCGGTCCGCTTGATGGAGTTAATACCTTAATTTTTACCATAATTAAACATTTTGTTGGATCTCCTAGTAATATCACTAAGAGAATTCACGATCAGTTAAGTAATCTCACTTGTCCCACTCTAAATGATTTTAGGTGGTACAAAGATGTGTTTACTTCTCGTGTTATGATGCGTAATGATAGCAATAAACCATTCTGGAAAGAAAAATTCGTTAATGGTTTACCTTCATTATTTGCTCATAAAGTTAGTGAAGAGTTAAGTAAAAATTTAGGATATATTGATTATGATAATCTAACTTATGGTGACATAATCAGTTATATTCAAAAAATTGGGTTAAAAATGTGTATTGATTTTAAATTAGCTAAGCAAGCTAGTAAAGATAAAAATAAAGCTAAGTATGAGTTAGGAACCTTCTGTGAACAATATGGTTTACCTCATGTTGCTCCCTCTAGAAGGAAGCACAAGCATTTACATGTTGATTCTCATAGAAGTCACCGACGTCATAAACAAAAACGCAGTCATAAAAAAGATAAAAATCAAGATGATTATTATACCAAACCTAAACCCACAAGTAAAAAATACAATAGAAAATCTAAAAAATTTGGTAAAAGTAAATTTGTTTGCCACAATTGTGGGCAGAAAGGGCACTACAAAAATGAGTGCAAAATAAAACAAAAATTATCTCAGTTAAATGTTTCAAATGAAGATACTGAACAACTATTAGAATTAATGAGGATAGAGAACAACGTCAGTAATGATGAAGGTTCTGATATTCCTTATTCCTCTAATAGCAGTACTAGTAACAATGAAACAGATAGTGACAATGAAGAAGTTACTATTTGTGCTGATAATTGCAACGAAAAATGTTGCAATAAAAGATTAAATGTAATTACCAAAGAAGATGAAGAAAGCTCTTTGTTAATTGATCTAATTAGTAAAATTTATGATCCTAATCTAATGGTTCAATACACTAAATAGTTAAAAGATTTATTAAGTAAAGATAATAGAATTAAAGACAAGATTATTAAAGCTAAAGAAAAACCAATATTTAGCCTTAATAAAACCCTTGAGAGATTTAAAGCTCCGGTAAAAGAAGTTACCCTTCCAGAATTAAATCAAGAAGTTAATAAACTAAAACGAGAGATTTCTAACTTAAAGTTGGATGTTTCTAATTTAAGAAAAGAGATTGAGGACAAGAAATCTGACCTTCAGGTTCGTGATTCCTCCTCTAGTGATGAAGATCACGATGAGCCTGAATTATCAGGTACAAAAGAAGAACCAGATCTTTTTGTTCAAGGTCTTTCTCTTAAAAGAATTAAAGATATTATCATTTAGAAATGGTATATCTCCATTAACTTGGTTATTGATAAAACCTTTTCAATACAACTTCTGACCTTAGTTAATACAGGCGCGGATCTAAATTGTATTCAGGAAGGTTTAATCCCGACCAAGTACTACAAGAAAACTAGTGAAAAATTAAATTCAGCTAATGTTAGTTAGATGGAAATAAAATATAAACTACCTAGAGTTCATATTTGTCAAGATAATATGTGTTTTAAAATATTATTTGTTTTAATCCGTAATCTTACAGATAAGATCATCTTAGGGTTACCGTTTATATATTTATTATATCCTTTTACTACCAGTAATGAAGGTTTAAGTTATAGACATCTAGGAAAAAGAATAACATTTAAATTTCTTATTAAACCCAAAGAGAGAGATTTAAGATTTATCCAAGATGAATCTATCTCTAAATCATTGAATTTGTTAAATTGCAAATCTATACATTTAAATTTCTTAAAAGAAGAAATAAAATATAAACATATTGAAGAACAACTTAAGAACCAAGGTGTTCAGGAAAAGATTGAAGAATTACAAACCTATTTAAAGGACAACCTTTGTTCTGATTCTCCTAATGCCTTTTGGCATCAGAAAAAACATGTTGTAAGGCTTCCTTACACTAAGGAATTCAAAGAACATTTAATTCCTACTAAGGCTAGGCCAATACAAATGAATCATGAACAAATGGAGTTATGTAAAAAAGAAATTAATGATCTTCTTAATAAAGGATTAATTAAACCTAGTAAATCTCCATGGTCATGTCCCGCCTTTTATGTCAACAATGAAGCAGAAAAGGAGAGAGGTGTTCATCGTCTAGTTATCAATTACAAGCCATTAAACAAGGTCTTAGAATGGATTAGGTATCCCCTGCCTAATTAGGAAGACCTCATAAATAGATTAAGCAACGCCACTATCTTCAGTAAGTTTGACCTTAAGTCTGGATTCTGGCAAGTTTCCATTCACCCCGATGATAGGTATAAAATAGCCTTTACTACCCCATTTGGTTATTATGAGTGGAATGTTCAAGCATTCGGTTTAAAAAATGACCCCAGTGAATTTCAGAATATTCTCAATGACATTTTGAATCCTTTCAGTCATTTTATTGTCGTTTACATTGATGATATTCAAATTTTTTCCAAATATATTGAAGAACACATTAAACATTTGAAATCGTTCTTCAAAACAGTTAAAGATAATGGTCTCATTCTATCTCCTTCCAAATGCACTTTATTTCAAACTAAAGTTTGATTTCTTGGTCTTAATATTTATCAAGGACTTATTCAGCCTATTGACAGAGCTATTCAATTTGCTGACAGATTTCCTTATAAGATCATCAATAAAACCCAACTTCAGAGATTTTTAGGCTCGCTCAATTATATTGGCAAGTTCTATAGAAATCTCAGAAAGATCTGCAAACCTCTCTTTCAACGTTTGCAAGACAATCCTCCCCTCTGGACTTACGTCCATACTTCTGTCGTCCAGCAAGTCAAAAGATATGTCAAGGCTTTGCCTTGCCTTGGAATTTCCAATGATTCAGCCTTTAAAATTGTTCAAACTGATGCCTCAGATATAGGATTCAGAGGTATGCTCAAGCAAAAACTAACCCTCAATTCTCCTGAACAAATTGTTCGTTTTCATTCCGGTGCATGGAATAGTACACAGTTAAATTATAGCACTATTAAAAAAGAAATACTTTCTTTAGTTTTATGTATTAATAAATTCCAAAGTGACTTATTAAATCAAAAGTTTTTGGTTCGTATTGATTGCAAATCTACAAAATATGTTTTAGAAAGAGATGTTGAAAACATAGCCTCTAAACTTTCCTTTGCAAGATGGCAAGCCCTAGTGAGTATTTTTGATTTTGAAATTGAGTATATTAAAGTCAATAACAATTCCATTCCTAATTTTCTCACTCGGGAATTCATTAACATAGGTATTATTCAACCAAAATGAGTGTCCGAGGAGCATCATCTTCTTGTGGTCCGGGTCGCCCTTCAGGCCCAAGTAATCAGTCAAAAGGAACCTTAGTTCCTCATCCATTCAATCTAGTTCCTAAACCTAACCCAGTTAATAGGTTCCATGTCATTGGCTTTATCCCCAAGCCCTACAGTTCAGCTTTAGCCAGTAACCCTAAACAAGTTGACCCTTTCTGTAGTCAAACTAAGGACTCTTCTTCAAATCCCAGTCACCCTTCCTCTGATTACATGCTCAGATGGAATAATCACTTATTTCATATCGAACCTCATATGCAACCAAAAAATGACCCAATTAAACTAGCTTCCCAGTATTTTCCTACTGGATGGCACTTCGTTCCCCTTGTTCCTTATAAATTCCTTGTGTATTATAAGGATATTCTCATTGAAACCGAGTCAATCTTCATTAAACCTATTTATGCTAATAATGATAAATCTAAAGTCCTCTATCATTCCCTATACATTAAACAGTTCATTAGGATGTTGGATTGGGAAATCATCCTCCGATCTTAAATGACTCTCTAATCAAGATAACTCTTTCTGTTATTTTGATTATATGGAAGCTTGGAATAAGATCTTCCTTTATCATAATGAATCAAATAGTCACTCGTGGTTCTTACAATTCGACCACAAATTTAAAAGTCAGATCCCTTTTTGGTTCACTCTTTGGTGGTCAAGGTTTGGTTCGACTTTCGATCTCCTTCCTAATCTTTTACAGGTTCAACACAGTCATTTTTGCAATTAGAGTAAACATCAACCAAACAATGATGGTATCCCTGTTATTCTTCAGTTTGTAAATAAATATAAAGTTCCTTGGATTCTAAAATGGCAATACGACATTCAAACCCCAATTAAAGTGACAGATTTTCAGTCTCAAGAATATAGTCAATTGGTATCTTGTACCACTGTTTCACCAATTCCTCATGTCTCCCGATAGTTCTTTATTAAATGGTGGGATAAGTTTGATGTTAATAGAATTGTTGGTCAGGTTCAGAAGGAATTTCCTACAGTCCCTCTCCCAGTTCTACCAGTTGCAGCTATTCCAGCCAAAGAATTTACCAGTAAATCAAGAGAGTCTAGAGTCATTCCAACTGGTTCATCTCGTTCCCGTGGTATTTCTAATATTAAAAATTGTTCTAGTAAAGAATTAAGTTAATAGCCCAAGCCATGGATGACAGAACTGATGATTTACATGAAGAAGCCTCTGCATGTTCTTCATCCTCTTCCAGAAACGCTTCTACCAGTAAATTTGATGAAGATGATGACCCATATGGCACCATCGACCTGCAAGATGTTCAGGACCCATTTGTCTGACATCTCAGTTAATTATTGTCCCTGAACAGTCAAGAGATGCTCTTCCACCGAAAGCAGTCCTCTACCACATACGTATGTTCTTGCTTTTCCACCGAAAGTGTCCAAGTCAAAAGTTTCAGCCACTTTGTCAAAAGTTGCCAAAAGCATCCATGCATAGTAAAAAAGCCAGCACTGTTTTACAGTTCATCAATAGTATTTATTGTTTGTAATCATTTCCTTTCTGTAATAGTAACTTTGTAATAGTTCTTTCCTTATTCTCAGAGCTCCTTCTCTGACAAATCTTTAGCCTCTGTTCTCTTCCTCTTCATCTACCATTCTTGATGTTCTAAGTAAACTTGTAAGTCGTAAGTCACTTTAATTTTCAGTTTTGTTTGAAAATATTTTTCAGTTATCAATAAAATTATTATGTTTTAGTAATTAAATTGTGTTATTTATATGCGCCACTCAGTTCTTCTTTTATCTTCTTTTATATTCGTCTTCCGCCCCTAAATGGTATATATATATATATATATATATATATATATATATATATATATATATATATATATATATATTTAAATTTTTTCTCAACTATGAGACTATTAATCAGACTTTGAAATTTTTAGTCAACTGATTAGCTAATAGATAAATTACAAATTATAATATTATATATTCAAAACTTTATATTGTGGTTCATGAGATTAATTAGCTTGAAAAAATAAATTCCAGCAACAACAAAAAATAAAAGCCAGATTTAATAATCTTGATAGGATAGAACTATGGTGAACTTATGGTCACTATAGTAGGATCCAAAAAAAGTGTTTTATTTCTTTAACTTTTTATTTTTAATTAGTTTACAGAGAGAATTGTTGTCACTTGTTTTTTTGCCTCACTTTGATGATAAAATAAAAATAAAAAAAACAAAGGAGAAGGAAATACATAAAAAAAGGAAGGAAAAGGAAAACAAATAATCCTAAAAATTCCAGGATGGGGGTCATATGACCCCCCGATTCCTCCCATGATTAACAATATATTAAAACTTAGTTATTTCAATCTTTTCTCAAATTCAGGATTCACAACCTTTATCATCTGCGCGCGCACACACACACACACACACACACACACATATATATATAATAAATCCTGTCCGGTCTCCCAGACAGGCTTAAATTACGGACCATAATTTTTTTTTTTAAACAACTAAAAAATATATATATTATCAGTCCGGAGTGCAGACTGATCACCTCTATATATATATATATATATATATATATATATATATACACACACACACACACACACGCACACTAACCATCACCTTTTATATTTGACAAAAAAACCCTAACAGGATGTACTCTACGTGAGTGAATGCAAGAATGTGGCAATTAGTTTTCTAACTAACAAAAAAAACTAAGATACTTTTTTTTTAGTTAAGATGCAAAATACCAAGAAAAGCGCAACAATAATCTTGTATTTTCGGATCGTTGATCCGCTTCGATAATCCTGGAAAAAAATTATTAGAAGAAAAAAAAAACTAATTCGAATAAATAAAAATTAAGGAATATAAAATTAATTCTAGTCCCCGGCAACGGCGCCAAAAACTTGATGTGTTAAAATTATGTACTGCAAGTGTACAATGTCGAATTGAAGAAATGGCAAGTACAGGTGAAACCCACAGAGACTAGATTAATTTTAATGTTTCCTTAATATTTATTTTAGGCGAATTAGAAATAAAGATTGAGAATTAATTAACTAGAATATGAAAACTAATAATGAGGAAGCAATCTAGGAATGTGAATCCCATTAAATAATAAACATAATATATAATTCAACCTCTTCTATTATTATAACTCAAATATGATTTTGATCTCCCTTCCCTTTAATTTAGTAATTTACAATTAACGTGGGCAAGCATAGACTATGAAAATTTAAGGATTAACTATAACTCATCAAAACTTCTTTGAGCAAGCATGGATTATGAAAAACTCATATCTTAACAATAATATATCAAAACCTCTTAATTAATTTAAAATCACACAAAAATTATAACACGAAGGTATTTCAATAACGAAACATGAAGGAGAAATAAATTAAACATAAAAGCATAAATAATAGAAGAGATGAAAAATATTATCAAGAATAATTATTTAATTTCATCTTCATCCTAGATGAAAGAAATTAGCTAGACATGGAAAATAATTAAAATAACTAAAATAAATAAAAGAAGAAGATTAAAAATAAATAAGAAAAATCCCTTTAATTAACGATCATCCAAAGAACGTACAATGAAGAAATAATTTAATCTGCTCCTACTCCTAAACTAAACTAATACAAAAAAACCTAATGCCTCATCCTCTCTAAAACAAGAGACATATTTATAGGGAAAAAAACTTTGAACCCTGATTTAGATTCATTGAACTTGAACACTTTTTTTCCCTTTCCATGTAGGTTTCAACTTCCTAGTGGCAATCAACTTTTCAAAGAGATCTTATAGATAGACTTTTCTTTCTCTTGTTGTATTTGACTTGCACACCAATATTATTCCACCTCTTTCCTTCTCCTTGCAATATTCTTCTTGGATATTCCTTACATGAATAAAAGCATTAAATATCGCTTAATCACAAAGATTTTGACTTTATTGCAACAAATATTAAATCCTACAAAATAAAATAAAACATATTAATTGTATAAACTAATATAATTAAAAGGACAAAATTAGGGATAAAAAATGTATGAATTATGTGTCTATCAAATACCCCCATACCTAGATTTTGCTCGCCCTCGAGTAAAATAAAAATTTTAAAAAAATTATACTACCCCATTTTCGTAGAAAACACAATTGCACTTAGAATGTGCAACAAGCCTTTAAACCCCAAGGTTTCCCCAAGTGGACCAATTGTGTCTCGTGAGGGTTTGCTGTGAATATACCCACAAAATTAAAAAATTATTTTTGGGTTCAACAAATTATGAAATTGAAAGAAAACTTCTAAATATCCATGTGCATTATACATAAGTAAGATTAAATTCAAAATCATACTTTTACCTTATCAAAAATACTCGCTCTTAATTTTAGACACTATCCTTCATTAAATTAATTTCATGTGATGCATGCATTGTGTATGTGATATAACTCTTAGTAGGGATTTTTACTATGAAAATCAAGCAAACTCATTTTTTGCTTCTTTCTTTTTTTTTTCATTCTTTATTTCATTTTTTTTCTTGACTTGTGCAATGTCTCGTTTTCTTAGGCTTTTCAGAGTTACCCATGAAACAAGCGTTGGACCAATGACTACCAACTAGTTGGCTTTAGGGCACTAGGTGTAAAGACACCCCTAAGACTTTACTAACTCGAGTAAAAAAGGCCACAAAATTAGACTAGTCAAGCTGCTTTTATCCATTACACTTTTCAGCGTGAATATTGATGTTTCTCGAGGCTTGGATACCCATTTATTTTGTTCAATGGACATTAAAGCAGTTATATATTTATTTCTTTTTTCAACTTTTTTTTCTTTTTTTTTTTCATTTTTTTGAAATTACTCAAATCGTAGTTTATATTCCACAACTAAGAATTAGTGCACATGTGAAGTGCAAAAAATGCTTGTGAAATCAATTTTAATCTAGATGGTGTTTCAAACTAAGATTTCGTACCTTATCAAAGGTTCAAGAGTTCTAAATCTTTCAATCTTCCTCATAAGTTTTGCTCCACAAACACATATTAGAATTAATTCAATCCATAAAAAGTCAAACATAATTTTTATTTTTTTAAATTTTTTTTCTTGTCTTTTTTACTATATTTTCCTAAAAAAAATCTAATGCAAAAATACAAACAAACACCCCCCCCCCATACCTAAATCATGCATTGTCTTCGATGTATACAAATGAAAAATAGAGAACATAGATATGAAAGAATTATACCTTGTACGTGGGGTTTTATTCTGCAAAAAAATACAGTGAGAAAGAAAACAAATGTACATATCTACAAATTTTATAAATTCTAAGAATTATGTGACTATACATGAATGATACAAATGGGTAAGTGAGTGTGAACTTTTCATGATTCTTAAGAGATCTAGGAAATTGAAAATAGTCAGGATTTTCATCACAATTATGCTTAAAGTTTACCTCATGAAAACTTTCACTACCATGTTCAAAGGATGAAAGAATTGCTTCAAATACATGTTCTAATTTAGTTGCCTTATTTGTAACGGATATCAGCTCATTGACTTTATCTAAATATTCAGATTCATTCCAATTTTGGTCAAAATGATTTAAGAAAAAATCAATTTGATCTTTTTCAATCAAGAGTCTATTTTCTATTATTTTTTGGGTCAATGATAACTCTTGGATCATGTTTACTTTAATGGGTTGGTCCAAAAAATCACTAGGTGGTTTTTTAGGAATAAGTCTTTCAGGGTATGGAGTTTTAGGCTTATAGGCTTTTTCAATTGACTCATTAAAAGTGACATGATCAATTTTAGGCATAGACTCATAATTTTTAGACTCCTCAAATTCGCCTGACTCAAATTGTGTAGAAGTAACTACAAAATTTTCACTTTCCTCATCATTTCCACAACCATCAAGATTTTCAAAATTAACCTCAGAGTTACTAGAAAATTCACCCACCTCTTGTTCATTTATTATGGTGGCTAATCGACTTATTTTAATTTCTAGACGAGATATAACTTGATCCATACTAAATTGATTTTCCATTAAAATTTCCATAGTGTTCTCTAAGACACTAAGTCTTTCCTCTTCTTCATTTGATCATTCTTGTGGATATTAAGGTTCTGGATCCGAATATGAATATGGATATGGATGTGGATATGAACTTAGATAAGAATTTTAATAAGTTGAAAAAATTGATTTACTTGGTCTGCATTAAAAATTTTATAGGGTTCTTGATTTCAAGCAAAATTATTATTCCAACTATAATAAGAATCCATTTCTCCATAAATCACAAAAGAAATAGAAAACTAACCACAAAAGTCACAAAATAAAATAAAATAAAAATCTTAATTATACGGTTAACCTAAATAAAATCTAGACAGCTCCTAACTGTTCCAAGTTACACCGCAAGGTCCACCAAATTCGAAATTCATCACTGTGACGCCCCCAAAATAAGTATACATCACATATTCTGAGTCGCCAGATATCACACTATAAAAATCAAATACAAACTTCATTTATACAACTGTTGAACTGTCGTATAGAATACGACCACAGTTAACTGTGAGTTTTAATACAAATGTACGTAACTCTCATGGTGCCTCGACCGCAACCTTACAATGATACTTTACATAAAAGTATAGTCAAAAACTGTTTTAGAAATTAAAATCTTTGGGAAGTGCTCAAGGAAATCTTCGTACATGGGAGGCCATGCGTCTAGGTTATGATAGATATCATATGTCCACAGAATTATCCTTGGTTGGCCCAATAGACCCCAAAGAAAAATGAGAAGATTACTATCATCTTCTTTCCAATGGTGAGTCTTCTCTTGACATATAACTATCTCCACTATCTCCAAGTGAAAATTATATTTCAAATAAACTCCAAGATCATATAGGTAGTGCTCGTAGATATACTCAGCAAGTGGATGTGCACAACCCTGTCTTATGATAATATGAGATTGTATGTCATTAGACATCTTGTATGATAGTGGCAAAACACCCTTCCAAAGTTGGGTTCACCTCACCCTATTCGGTTCACCAAAATTAAATATCAAATAACGTATACAATACGACACACTTATCTAAAGTTCTCAATAAATTTATTTCCATACTATTTAGGGAGAACCTCAACATCTATAGAACATCGTTCTATTCCCCTGTTATCCCACTCGACCCAGCTACACTCTTATTACCTGAAAGAAATTGTGAAGCAAAAGGGTGGGCACAACTAGCCCAGTAAAGAATATCATGACTAAAGATAATTTACAACATCAATAGCCTTCATCAAAAATAAATCAGAGATTTAGAACATATGGTAGATGATAAAACTTTTCAACCATAGTTGCAGCGGAACGAGCAATCCATTAAAAGAGTCAAATAGACTATAAAGTCTATTGTCTTCCCCACGTTAAAAGTCCACCAACAATGTTTTATCCCTGTCACATCAATCAACAGTTCCTTTCCACAATTATATGAATAATTCATAATCATAATTGTGATTCTAAATTCCTCTTCTCATCCGGGGACGAAGATAATTTTCATCACTGTCTTTACGAAACATCAAATATCATGGTTATGCCAAATCACAGTTCTCATTCATAATCATACTAATAAATTCATCTTTGCACCACGGCCAAAGATATTCATCAACAGATTCATCTTTACACTACAAAGCTAAAGATATTCAACAAACAGTCATCTTTGCATTACGAGCCAAAGATATTCATCAATAATTCATCTTTGCACTACAGGCTAAAGATATTCAATAACAGGTCATCTTTGCATTACGAGCAAAAGATATTCATCAATAATTCATCTTTGCACTACAGGCTAAAGATATTCAACAACAGGTCATCTTTGCATTACAAGCAAAAGATATTCATGTATCAAAGAAATACATAATCATTTCAGAAGTTATATAACAATAATTATAACCATGTTGATCAATTCACCATTGCACTTAAGCTAAAAATATTCAATTGTAAATTAAATGGTCATGATCATACCAGTCAACAATTCAACTTTTGCACTACTGGCCAAAGAGAACCTATGGTCACGATCATACCAATAATCTACCCATCTTTACACTCAAGTCAAAGAGAAATATCATCATTAGGGTTATAAGAATGTTATATAAAAACAATATAATCAAAACATGGTTTTAATTTCAAGAGTAAGATTCATAAATCAACAATAATTTGGTCAGAGAAGAAACCAATTTGTCGTGAATAGTACCCCGTATTCGCACATAAAACCGTAGTATCGATGCGTAATGTTTATCGACACGAAAAGATAAAGTTTCATAATAAAATTCATATCCATATTTATAACACCTTAATCCAAATGTTATAAATCACTTAGAAATCTCATAATCTAATATTATTAATATTATAATAATATTTTAATCATTTCTTAAACTTATAAACAATTTAATTAAATTGTTTACACTTTACTAATTAATGCATTTAATCATCATAAAATGCCAAACTCATAAGATTTCATCACCAATAACCAAAACCCTCATCAAAAATCTGCATATACCTCATATATGATTCTCAAGCCATAAAATCATATTTTCCAATTTTCTTACTTCACATAACATATTTAATTCATTTACTCATAACTAGAATATTTTCATGAAAAATACCAAATCAGTTCCAAAAATATTTCTTTTCTGGAATTTAGCATAACATAGTCCCATATTGAACATATATTTTCTCTAAATTTTAAAAATTCATTTACTATTTTCAAATGGCCAAAACCAATAGAATATTTAAACATTTATCATAAATTATAATTTTATCCAAAAATTCTGAAATTTACACGGTATCTGATATTATATAGATGTACTCTCATTAAAAATTTCATCAATTTTGGAGTTAATCACAAGGAGTTATAAATAGTTACTTTTAAAATAGTCTTTTCTCATAAAATCCATAACTCCTAATCTATACATCCAAAATCGCCATTTTGGATATACTCTCTAAAACTCATCAAAATATCATTTCAAATTTTTCCAGAATTTTGAAGGTCCAGAAAAATTTGAAACTAAAAACATAATAACCCTTAAAATCCCTTACTATCCCTTTTACCAAAAAGCGATACTTCGATTGGAATAATTTGAACGAACTTGCACCGTATAGTAATACTCAAAGTATACTCAAAATACTCACAAGAATACGCTCAAAATATCGAGAGAGAAATAGAGAAAACTTGAGGTTTACGGTGTGATTTTCAATTCTAACCTAAGCACCTATTTATAGGAAATTGCTTAGAACACCAAAGCGAAAATTTAATATAATATTAATATAATTATACAAATTTTCCTTAGCCCACCTTTTGGTCAAAAACACCAGCCACACATGTTAATGATGTCCAAAAAATACAAAAATGTTTTCTAACAAAAATAATTTAAACTCAAAAATCAATTCACTTTTAGATATCTAGAAACTTCAATAATTCACAATAAATAGCTCTATTATCAGAAAATTCGAATCTTGCGACTTTTTATAGGAAATTCAATTCTCTACAACTTTGCGTAAGAAAGTTTTTCCAAATTCCAAGCAGAAATTAAAGAAATCCATAAGCAGAGGCGATTTTACAAATTTATAATCAAATTTGATCGATAATTGTGTCCACCAACACACAAAACATGTGTTAAACATTTAACACCACAAAATACTCTTCCTCCTCATATACTTATATATTCCACATTCATTGTAAAAAATATCACCATTAATATATTATTAAAATAATATATTTAAATGAATTATTTTATCGGAAAAAGATAAAATATTAATTTTCAACAATTGTCATTTTAAAATTTTCTCCATCTATATCCACATAAAATCAATATTTTCCTCATCATAAAAATCAATAATTAATTATTCACAAATAATATTACATAATCACAATATTAACAACAAGTGCGGTTCAGGAAAGAGGGGGCTTTCAATAAGAATTTCTCTCTTCTCGCCGCTAGTAATTAGGTGACCAAACATCTCCTTAGAGCCGAACTTTCTAGGCATTTCCAATAATGTTATCCAATAATATTATTCAGATAATATGAATTATTGTCTCAGATAATGGAAAATATTTGTGTGCGTGACAATTATTGAAACAACAATAATATAAAATATCAACGTAGCAATTATTGAATCAATAAAATAAAATATTGAACAGTAATTACTGTAACAATTATTGAGTAATGCCTTCTTACGAAAAAAAAATTATCATGCTTCATGAATAGTACTCGTGAATAGTAACTCGTGAATAGTAACTCATGAATAGTAACTCATGAATAGTAACTCGTGAATAGTAACTCGTGAATAGTAACTCGTGAATAGTAACTCATGAATAGTAATTAAAAAAAATTGAATACTTTTATTTCATAAAATTCGGGGTCTTACAGTTAATATCACATCCATGAATTAATATTTTATTGCTAGGACTCAGCTCAATAATTATTCCATATCATCGAATCATCCCTGCACTACAAGCCAAGGATATTCGTGACCACGAATTATCTATGCATTACGGGCTAAAGATAATCGTGTTTTCATCAACGGTCCTGATCATGCCATAAAATAATTCATCTTTGCACCCTTGGACAAAGAGAATCCATAGCCATAATCATACCAAAAACTGTCCATCAATGCACTACGGGCCAATGAGGACTTTTACCACATCATTTGTAACATTACTACCATGATTATACTTAGAATAATCCACAGTCATAATCATACCATGTTCATCTATGCACTACAAGCCACAGATGACTTTCATCATAATATAAGCATAAGAATAATGACAATGATATAAAGAATCAATCAAATAAGATAAATGATAAATATTAAACATTTATAATACAATTTATCCAGCGTTCAATAATAACCAAATGTTATTAATCACTTAATAATCTCATAATCTAATATCATTAATATTATAACAATATTTTAATCATTTCTTAAACTTATAAACAATTTATTTCAATTATTTACACTTTATCAAATAATGCATTTAATCATTCAAAAATGTCATACTCATAAAATTTCATCATCAATGATCAAATTCCTCATCAAAAATCTGCATATACCCTATATAGGATTCCCAAGCCATAAAATCCTATTTTCCAATTTTATTACTTCACATAACATATTTAATTCATTTACTCATATCTAGTTCATTTTCATGAAAAATACCAAATCAGTCCCAAAAATATTTCTTTTCTAGAATTTAGCAGAATATAGTCCCATATTGAACATATATTTTTCTCAGAATTTTTAAAATTCATTTACTATTTTTCATAGGGATAAAATTGGCGAATATTTAGACATTTATCATAAATTGTACTTTTGTCCAAAAATTCCGAAATTTATAGGATATACTCATGTTATATACATGTACTCCCAATAAAAATTTCATCAATTTTGGAGCTAACCAGAAGGAGTTATAAGGGTTTACTTTTAAAATAATTTTTTCCTATAAAATTCATAACTCCTAATCTATACATCCAAAAATCGCCATTTTTGGACAAAATCTAGAAAACTCATTAAATTATCATTTTAAATTTTTCCAGAATTTTTGAGGGTCAGAAAAATTATGAAACTTCCCCTGGCAGAAACCCCTTTTTGAATGAAAATACTATTCATATGAATACGAAGAATCATTTACCATGCATGCGGTAATCCACATAGAAAGGTTATTCCAACAGAATAATAAAGAATGGAATAACAGAAGAATTCATCATGCATGTGATAGACTACACATACAGGTTATTCCCAATAGAATAATAAAGAATGGAATAACAACGGAATTCATCATGCATGCGATAGACCGCACAAGCAGGTTATTCCAACAGAATAATAAATAATGGAACCAGGTCGTGCCTAAACGCACAGACAGGATATTCTGACAAAATAATAAAGAATGGAACCAGGTCATGCTTAAACGCACAGATAGGATATTTCGACAGAATAATAAAGAATGGAATAATAGAAGAATTTCACCATGTATGCAAAGATTGGCATAGCATAAAGTTATTCCAACATAATAATAAAGAATGGAATAACAGAAGAATTTCACCATGTATACGGTAGTCCGCGTATACAAGTTATTCCAACAAAATAATAAGGAATGGAATAACAATAGCTCTCTTCATGAATACGAAAGAAATAATACCCCTTACGAGTACAACAAATAATATCCCTTACCTTAGAAGAAACCGGATATAGGAGTAGTGAAGTAGTAGAATACTTTCTTCTTTCTCTCTATAGTTTCTCTCTAGAGTTTGGTGAATTCGTAAGAAATAATGAAGGAATGAGCTTATTTATAGGAGAATGGATTTGAATAGTAACAAATTCATAAGCGGTCCAGATTGATTTACTTTTTAAATGGGCGGTCCATATTCAATTACTATAAATTATTAATAAAATATTATAATAAAACAAAATCTTTTAAATAAAATATAATATATTCTAATTATAATCTAATAAAGCGAATAACTTTATAAAAGTATTCATTTATATAAAAAAAGATTTTACTATGCAAACACTATGCATAATAGAATATAATATATTCTATTTATAGTCTAATAAAACAAATAACTTTATAAAAGTATTACATTTTATATAAAAAGATTTTACTATGCATAATAAAATATATTATATTCTAATTATTGTCTAATAAAACAAATAATTTTATAAAAGTATTACATTTTTTATATAAAAGCTTTTACATTTTATTATATTAATAATACTAATAAAACACAATTTTATATATATATATAATATATATAAACTTAGTGACTTCATAAAAAAGACACCTCAATATATTTAACAACATTTATCATCATTATTATAATTCACAATATTAATCGACCAAAGTTGTTCCCAAGAAAGAGGGCTTTCAATAAGGATTTCTCCCTATTCATGGCGCAATTAGGTGACCAAACCTCTCCTGGCGTAACTTCTAGACATCGTTAATATTGCAAATAATAATATTAATAACTTTGTTATCTCAATTATTGATTTAATAATATATAAAATATCGACAATAATTGAATCAAATAACATGAGATACTATGCAACAATTACTGTAGCAATAATTGAATAAAACTGAGTGACTTTCTCACGTAAGCATCAATAATCAAAATCGTGTGCTACTATGCAACCACACATATTACTGTACTTTTAACACCGGATGTTTCAACAATTTTAACGGTAAAACTTCCGCCGTTATTTTCATAAAAATATTTTTGTCGTTTTCTCAATCTGATAATAATTCCGTTGTGGGTCCACCAATGATTGTACTGTCGTACGGATATTCTCCGACAAAAAAAAAATTCCCGACCAATCGAATATAATACAACAACTTTCATACTTTGCAAAATTGATAAATATTACCCACAACTATAACATTATATCAAATCCACACCATAATATTAAAAAAAATTATTTCGAAAATTTAAAACTTTATTCATAAAATTTGGGGTCTCACAATCTCCCATCCTTATGAAATTTCGCCCTCGAAATTTACGTACGTACTGATATTCGAAGAGATGAGAATACCTTGCTTTCTTTTCGGATTGTACCTTCCCGGTTATTTCCTCTGTATCATAATTTTCCCATTGCTCATCTCCTGTATTTCAGATATAATTCTAAAATATACCTTCAAACCAAAGCTTAATTGACATATCACAATTTGTCAACTTATCAAGTAAAAATTTCGGCTTAGGTAAGTCACACACTAACGAAGTATATTACTCGTCTCTCCCTCCTAGTTCTAGACTAATATCTCCGCCAGAGACCATATCCCTAAACTCTGATACCATTTGTGACGCCCCCAAAATAGGTATACATCACCTATTCTGAGTTGCTAGATATCACACTATAAAAATTAAATACAAACTTCATTTATACAACTGTTGAACTGTCATATAGAATACGACCATAGTTAACTGTGAGTTTTAATACAAATGTATGTAACTCTTATGGTGCCTCGACCACAACCTTACATTGATACTTTACATAAAAGTATAGTCAAAAACTATTTTAAAAATTAAAATCTTTCGAAAGTGCTCAAGGAAACCTTTGTACATGGGAGGCCATGCGTCTAGGTTATGATAGATATCATATGTCCGCAGAATTATCATTGGTTGACCCAATAGACCCCAAAGAAAAATGAGAAGATTACTATCATCTTCTTTCCAATGGTGAGTCTTCTCTTGACATATAACTATCGCCACTATCTCCAAGTGAAAATTATATTTCAAATAAACTCCAAGATCATATAGGTAGTGCTCGTAGATATACTCAGCAAGTGGATGTACACAACCCTGTCTTATGATAACATGAGGTTATATGTCATTAGACATCTTGTATGATATTGGCAAAACACCCTTCCAAAGTTGGCTTCACCTCACCCTATTCGGTTCACCAAAATTAAATATCAAATGATGTATACAATACGACACACTTATCTAAAGTTCTCAATAAATTTATTTCCATACTATTTAGGGAGAACCTCAACAGCTATAGAACACCGTTTTATTCCCCTGTTATCCTCGCTCGACCCAGCTACACTCTTATTACCTGAAAGAAATTGTGAAGCAAAAGGGTGAGCACAACTAGCCCAGTAAAGAATATCATGACTAAAAATAATTTACAACATCAATAGCCTTCATCAGAAATAAATTAGAGATTTAGAACATATGGTAGATGATAAAACTTTTCAACCATAGTTACAGCGGAACAAACAATCCATTAGAAGAGTCAAATAGACCATCAGATCTATTATCTTCTCTATGTTAAAAGTCCACCGATAATATTTTATCCCTGTAACATCAATCAACAATTCCTGTCCACAATCATATGAATAACTCATAATCATAATTGTGATTCTAAATTCCTTTTCGCACCAAGGACGAAGATAATTTTCATCACCTATCTTCACCTGAAACATCAAAAATCATGGTTATACCAAATCACAATTTCTGCTCATAATAATACTAATAAATTCATCTTTGCACTACACCCAAGGATATTCATTAACAATTCATCTTTGCACTACAGGGCAAAGACGTACAACTGTATTTTAGAATAGTCAAGTAGAACATGATATCTACTATCTTTTACGAATTAAAAGTTTATTGTCAATATTTTATCGTTGAGACTCAGCTTAATAGATAATCCACATCAGCGAATCACCCCTGCACTACGAGCAAAGATATTTATGTAATCATCAATGGTCATGATTATACCAAATAATCTACATCAGCGAATAATCCCTGCACTACGGTCAAGGATATTCGTTAATATCACATCCATGAATTAATATTTCATTGCTACGACTCAGCTCAATAATTAATCCATATCATCGAATCATCCCTGCACTACAGGCCAAGGATATTCGTTAATATCACGACCACGAATTATCTATGCACTACGGGGCAAAGATAATCGTGTTTTCATCAAAGGTCCTGATCATGCCATAAAACAATTCATCTTTGCACCCTTGGACGAAGAGAATCTAAAGCCATAATCATACCAAAAACTGTCCATCAATGCACTACGGGCCAATGAGGACTTTTACCACATCATTTGTAACATTACGTTCATGATTATACCGAATAATCTCTAGTCATAATCATACCAAGTCCATCTATGAACTACAGGCCACAGATGACTTTCATCATAATATAAGCATGAGAATAATGACAATGATATAAAGAATCAATCAAATAAGATAAATGATAAATATTAAACATTTATAATACAATTTATCCATCGTTCAATAATAAACAAATGTTATTAATCACTTAATAATCTCATAATCTAATATCATTAATATTATAATAATATTTTAATCATTTCTTAAACTTATTAATAATTTATTTCAATTGTTTACACTTTATCAAATAATGCATTTAATCATTCAAAAATGTCATAATCATAAGATTTCATCATCAATCATCAAATCCCTCATCAAAAATCTGCATATACCCTATATAGGATTCCCAAGCCATAAAATCCTATTTTCCAATTTTATTACTTCACATAACATATTTAATTCATTTACTCATATCTAATTCATTTTCATGAAAAATACCAAATCAGTCCCAAAAATATTTTTTTCTGGGATTTAGTTGAATATAGTCACATATTGAACATATATTTTTCTCAGAATTTTTAAAATTCATTTACTATTTTTCATATGGCTAAAATTGCCGAATATTTATACATTTATCATAAATTGTACTTTTGTCCAAAAATTCCAAAATTTACAGGATATACTCCTGTTATATACATGTACTCCCAATAAAAATTTTACCAATTTTGGGGCTAACCACAAAGAGTTATAAGAGTTTACTTTTAAAATAGTCTTTTTCAATAAAATTCATAACTCCAAATCTATATATCCAAAAATCGCCATTTTTGGACACAATCTAGAAAACTCATCAAACTATCATTTCAAATTTTTTTAGAATTTTTTAGCGTTAGAAAAATTACGAAACTGCCCCTGGCAGAAACCCCTTTTTGAATGAAAATACTATTCATATGAATACGAAGAATCATTCACCATGCATGCGGTAATCCACATAGCAAAAGTTATTCCAATGTAATAATAAAGAATGGAATAATGAAGAATTCACCATGCATGCGATAGACCACACTGAAGATGAGTTATTCCCAATGTAATAATAAAGAATGGAATAACAATGGAATTCACCACGCATGCGATGTAATCGCTTGCATGACGGAGTTATTTTTCAGAATAATAAATAATGGAATCAGTCGTGCATAAGCGCACGCACGAGAATATTACGACGAATAATAAAGAATGGAACCGTGTCATGCGTAAACGCACGCATGACGGGATATTAAAACAAAATAATAAAGAATGGAATAATAGAAGAATTTCACCATGTATGCAAAGATTGCGATGCATGGCAAAGTTATTCAACATAATAATAAAGAATGGAATAACAGAAGAATTTCACCATGTATACGGTAGTCCGCGTATACAGGTTATTCCAACAGAATAATAAGGACTGAAATAACAATAGCTCTCTTCATGAATTTGAAAGAAATAATACTCCTTACGAGTACAACAAATAATATCCCTTACCTTAGAAGAAACTGGATATAGGAGTAGTGAAGCAGCCGAATACTTTTCATCTTTCTCTCTATAGTTTCTCTCTCTAGAGTTTCAGTGAATTCGTAAGAAATAATGAAGGAATGAGCTTCTATTTATAGGAGAATGGACTGAATAGTAACTAATTCATGAACGGTCCAGATTGATTTACTTTTAAACGGACGGTCCATATTCAATTACTATGCAGTATTAATAAAATATTCTAATAAAATAAAATCTTTTAAATAAAATATAATATATTCTATTTATAATCTAATAAAACGAATAACTTTATAAAAGTATTACATTTTTATATAAAAAGATTTTACTATGCAAATACTATCTATGAGCCACTATGCAAACACTATGCATAATAGAATATAATATATTCTATTTATAGTCTAATAAAATAAATAACTTTATAAAAGTATTACATTTTATATAAAAAGATTTTACTATGCAAACATTATGCGAGCACTATGCAAACACTATACATAATAAAATAAAAATATATTCTAATTATTGTCTAATAAAACAAATAACTTTATAAAAGTATTACATTTTATATAAAAAGATTTTACTATAAAAAAACACTATGCATAATAAAATATATTATATTCTAATTATTGTCTAATAAAATAAATAACTTTATAAAAGTATTATTTTTATATAAAAAGCTTTTACATTTAATTATATTAATAATACTAATAAAACAAAATTTATATATATATATATATATATATATAAACTTCCGTGACTTCATAAAAAGTTACCTCAATATATTTAACAACATTTATCATCATTATTATAATTCACAATATTAATCGACCGTGTCGTTCCCGTGAAATAGGGGCTTTCAATAAGGATTTCTCCCTATTGGTACGCCGCAATTAGGTGATCAAACCTCTCCTGGCGAGAACTTCTGAACATCGCTAATATTGCAAATAATAATATTAATAACTTTGTTATCTCAATTATTGATTTAATAATATATAAAATATCGATAATAATTGAATCAAATAACGTGAGATACTATGCAACAATTACTGTAGCAATAATTGAACAAAACTGAGTGACTTCTCACGTAAGCATCAATAATCAAAATCGTGTGCTACTATGCAACCACGCGTATTACTGTACTTTTAACACCGGGTGTTTCAACAGTTTTAACGGTAAAACTTCCGCCGTTATTTTCATAAAAATATTTTTGTCATTTTCTCAATCCGATAATAATTTCGTTGTGGGTCCACTAATGATTGTACTGTCGTACGGATATTCCCCGACAAAAAGAATATTCCCCGACCAATCGAATATAATACAACAACTTGCATACTTTGCAAAATTTATAAATATTACCCACAACTATAACATTATATCAAATCCACACCATAATATTAAAAAAAAATATTTCAAGAAATTTAAATCTTTATTCATAAAATTTGGGGTCTCACAGTCACACCACTAGCCAAGTAAGTGTAAGAAAGGTGAGAGTCTCTCCGTGGGTACGGTGATTAATTGAATAACCACACATCCTTTAGACATTTGTCTTTTGAATCACTTGCCTAAACACCAGTAGTTTGATTAATTTAAAATTTAGCATCCTCTTAGAGTCCCTTGCCCTAATTGAGCTCGAGAGTCCTAGAGGCCAACGTCTACTTTATTTTATTAAGGTAAGGTTATGCAAAATGAATGGGTGGTTTATGGGCCAAGGAAGGGTGATGAAATCCCCACCTTATCTTGTTACAGGTTGTGCCCTTAATGTTAGATTAAATATGAAAATATACAAATAAAAAAATTATAAACAAATAAAATATCCTAAAACTATGTGAATTACGAAAGAAGGAGAAATTTTGACGTACCTCAATCCTCCAGCAATCACCACAGTTTATATTTGACAAAAAAAAAAAAAAAACCTAACATGATGTGCTCTACGTGAGTGAATGCATGAATGTGGCAATTAGTTTTCTAACTAACAAAAAAAAAACTAAGCGACTTTTTTTTATTTTTGTTGTTGTTGAGTTAAGATACAAAATACCAGGAAAAGCGCAGAAATAATCTTGTCTTTCCACATTGTTGATCCGTTTTGATAATCCTGAAAAATAAAAAAAAAATATTAGAAGAAAAAAACTAATTCGAATAAATAAAAATTAAGGAATATAAAATTAAGTCTAGTTCCCGACAACGGCGCCAAAAATTTGATGTGTTAAAATTATGTACTGCAAGTGCACAGTGTCGAATAGAAGAACCGGCAAGTACAGGTCAAACCCACATAGACTAAATTAATTTTAATTTTTTCTTAATATCTATTTTAGGCGAATTAGAAATAAAGATTGAGAATTAATTAACTAGAATATGAAAACTAATAATGAGGAAGAAATCTAGGAATTTGAATCCATTAAATAATAAACATAACATATAATTCAACCTCTTCTATTTTTATAACTCAAATATGATTTTGATTTCACTTCCTTTTAATTTAGTAATTTACAATTAACGTGGGCAAGTAGAAACTATAAAAAATTAAGGATTAACTATAACTCATCAAAATTTCTTGAGCTGGTATGGATTATGAAAAACTCATATCTTAACAATAATCTATTAAAACATCTTAATTAATTTAAAATCACATAAAAAGTATAACACGAAGGTATTTTAACAACGAAACATGAAGGCGAAATCAATTAAACATAAAAATATAAATAATAGAAGATGTGAAAAATATTATCAAGAATAATTATTTAATTTCATCTTTATCCTAGATAAAAAAATTAGCTAGACATGGAAAATAATTGAACTAACTAAAATAAAGAAAAGAAGAAGATTAAAAATAAATAAGAAAACTCCATTTAATTAACGATCATCCAACGAACGTACAATGAAGAAATAATTTAAACTAATACAGAAATACCTAATGCCTCTTTCTCTCTAAAACAAGAGACTTATTTATAGGAAAAATAACTTTGAACCCTGATTTAGATTCATTGAACTTGGACACTTTTGTTCCCTTTCCATGTAAGTTTCAACTTCCTAGTGACAATCAACTTCTCAAAGAGATCTTCTAGATAGACTTTTCTTTCTCTTGTTAGATTTGACTCGCACACCAAGATTGTTCCACCTCTTTCCTTTCCTTGCAGGATTCTTCTTGGATATTCTTTACATAAATAAAAGCATTAAATATCTCTTGATTACCAAGATTTTGACTTTATTGCAACAAATATTAAATGCTACTAAATAACATAAAACATAATAATTTAATAAACTAATATAATTAAAAGGATAAAATTAGGGATAATAAAATGTATGAATTATGTGTCTATCAACTCATTCAAACTTTATAATTAAGTTTTTCTTACTTCCTTCCATAAATTATTTTTAAACAATTTATTTAATCTATACATTTCATCTTAAATTAAATATTAAATTTATTTACTTATTTGACACCAATATTTATATATTCCCTCACTTCATATTTTTAGTTCACATCCCTTTAGTATAATATTAAATATTATACCATTATATGTTACATTATAGTAACATAACGCTTCATTATCAAGAAAATAATTTTCTTACTTCAATTAATCAAAAGAATATATTAACCCACCAAATTTCACATAATGAACTAATTACTTCATCCCATGTTAAAATTATGTTTGTTTGGCACAATATCACAATATCATATATTAAGTCACTTACATAAATATATTACACTTATTTATAATATATTAAAATAATGAGTTAATTAATTAACTTTCTCATTCTCATTAAAACAAAATACATACATTAATTCACTAAATAAAATCTTATTTTTCAATAAATGTATATATTTCATAATTTTATATGCATCTTAAATGTATCACATATATATATATATATATATATATATATATATATATATATATATATATATATTCATACATTCAAGCCCATTACGTATTCATAATAAAAATTTTATGTATTAAATTCTTATTTTAATAATATATGACCCAAGTCCCTTTTCCTATAATTAAAATAGAAATAAATAATAGTTTAATGGTGAAACTATTATAGATATATGTATGTATCTATATGTGTGTGTGTGTGTATATATATATATATATATATATATATATATATATATATATGTATATTGAGAGAAGTCTTATAAATATACTTTTTAGACATAATAATTTTGCACCATGAAAAAATCTATCATTCTTTTAGCTATTCTTCTTACAAACAAATAACTACTACAAAGAAGTGTTCGTGTGGAACAAATGTGAATTGCTATCACAAATTTGTTCAGTTTTGAGGCTTGACATATATTCTGGAGGTATATCGTCTGCAACTCATAGCAAACCGATCGTGGTGGGGGCGATAAAGACCTTAAGGACAGGGATCACCCGTGTCACGTCTTCTAAAACAATCTTGATTCTACGAAGCTACTGTTCTAACAATTAACAATCTTAAGGTCTTTATTGTATTTGTTAGAGTCATGATTTTGGTGAGATGGAAGACGACACGGTTTTCAAAGATAAGTGTCATTTTTCTTGTATCTATTTTATCAATGGAATTTTTATGATAATTAGTAATATATATTGAGATATTAAGCTAATTATTTTTATTGATAATTTCTGCTAGAAGATGGATTGTGGAGAAAAATAAAAGTGAAAAGATTTGCAATTTACAAGTTTGTAAATTGATATGGAGAAGATGAAGAGTCATCATGGAAAACACCAAATTTTGATGCCTAAAATTTTTTCTAAAGAGATTGTGGTGTTCTTCGGATTTAATTCCAAAAGGTGTGTTTTTTAACATTAGCCTTTATTTTTATAAATGATAATTGTGTCATTTTGTATGTGTATATACTAGAAACTATATTTTTATGTATTATATCATGTGTAGATGATATTATATGTTTGAGTATTATTTTACCTATATTTTGTTGTAATAAATTAATTAATTAGTTTTATGGGATAAGAAAAGTAATTAATTTTTTTGTTTATGAAGGAATAAATTTAATTTTTTGTACATATATATTTTGTTTATAATATTTTATGAGTAGATAAAATATTTGATGTGTATATGTGTGTATGAAATTTGAGACAATTATTTTCTTATACACTAATTGAGATTAATTTATTATGAGAAAGTTGTAGTAAAATTTGAGAAGTTTACTTATCTCTATGTATAACAAATTAGTTGAAAATTAATTTATTTTGAGAATATAGTAAATTTATGTTCTTCTTGAACAAAATAATGCATAGAAAGTTTGAGGTAATATTTAGTGTGTAATATTACTTGGTATTTGTATGCATGAATTTTGAGATAGATTGCTTTGTTTGTGGATAATAAATTAATTATCAACTAATAGTTAGAAAAGATATTGTAGAAGTAGATTTGGTTAAGTAAATCTTATATACAATATGATTTTGATGTTGAGAAAATACTTAGAAATGATATTAAGTAGTGTTTTTGGGATAATCATAATTGATATATATATATATATATATATATATATATATATATATTGATTTTATTTTTATGTGTACTTCTTGTCCAAGAAGTAGTAAATTTTAATGTGATCATATGAATTTTGTATATTCTAATTGAGATAAACATTTATTTTGAATTTTTATAAAAACACGTTGAAGTTCAAGTTTTTCATATTAGTATGAGAATTGTCTTGATCTCTATATTGTAAATGTCAAAAATATATTGTTTATGATATTTCCTATCCAAGTTGGGACAAGAAAATATATACTAATTCATTTGTGTGAATTTTATTTGCTTTCTACATAAATTAATTTTGTGTGATACATTAATTTCTTAGAAAGTAATATAAAATTTTATATTTTATATACAAATAAATTTGTGCAATATGGTGAGTTGTGCTATAATTTGTATATAATGAATTTTATACTATTTACATAGAGTCACGTATTACGTGTTGGTATATATTTGAAAATTGTACATGTATAATTTTAAGTGCTTATATTAAATAATTTTTTGGATTTGAGATTTTATGTAATTCAAAAAATAAGAGCTTGTTTTCTTATATGGGGTATTCTAAAAGATTCTTATGTTGAAGCAATCTATATATGAATAACTAATACATAAAATATACAAGAACTTATTTTTGTTTTGAAAATTGTTCCTTAATATTCTCATGTGAAAGTAATATTTATAGGAACATTATCAGATAAAATGTTAATTAATCTAATATTTATTTTAAGTGGTGAGCATAATATTGTGAAGTGAAATTATTCAATGACATATCAATTATTTAAAAGTGTGGGGGTGATTCTTTAAGATTTTTATTTTGGTCTTTGAACTATTTAGCATAAATTTATTTATGTAAGAAATAGTAAGGCTTATGGATTTCTTGTTGCGAAATTCGTTTTGATTGTGTAGTTTTGTGAAATGAAAGTCTTTGAAACACAAACTTTTGAATAATATTGAAATGTGAACTTATTTCACTTAATTAATTATCTAAGGGTCAACAAAGTTATAAACTGAACCTAGAAAGAGCAATATTGATTTGGTGAAGAAAATTAACATAATAATTTGGTAAATAAAATACCTATTTTATTTGCCAAAATATGATCCAAAATATTTATTGTGATTTAGTTCAATAGTGAGATTGAAACTAGGTTATAAATATTCAAATTGATACATATTAGGTGATAATATGTGCATATTAACCTTGAGATTCTATCGGATATAGAATTATTTATATGTTTACACTAACAATATAATTGTATAAACTATAATGTGATAGTTTTTGTGTATATGAATGATATGTTTGATCATTTCACATAGAATTATTAACGTAAACGAGTTTAAGAAATATCTATTTTTGTCTTTATGTTGAAAGACTTGTAAAATAGATGTTATCTTATTATCATGTGAAAACATAGTACGTGAGGATTCCAACTAAACCAATTAAATTTTATTGAGAGGCTATACTAAACTAAGTTTGATATACCTTGAGATTGAAGAATTTAATAATTCTTTAATAGTAGTGGTACACTGAAAGTTAATTCTGATATAGCTATTGTAAAGCTAAAGTACACATTCGTTAGTGGGAGCCTTGTATTTGATATGCAATGCACGAGATTAGATATTACATACAGTTTTAAACTTATTATACTAATGATTTACATTGATTTTTGTTAGATCTCTCAATGTTTTAATAGATCACATAAGTGTCGCTTATATTTTAGTGAGGAAAATTATAAATTTACAAGTAGGTGAATTTTTACTCAATCTTGGGTTTTGTTTCTTAGATGAGTAAGAAACAAATGAGTATTTCCCATTTCACAATATGAATCTAATGTTATTATTTTATGAAGGAAGTTTAATGGATTAGGGTGTTTGTTAAAACATTGATTGTAGCCTAGTTTAAAGCCTCTTATTTCACAATATTGTGTTAGTGAAATTTTTTATGTAGTACAAATTATTAATCTTGGATTCATAACTGGTTGTGATCTTGAATAAGTATGAAAATATTCAGAAGTAGGTGAATATATAATTATATTTTTACAAGTAGGTGGATATATTATTAGTGAGAGAATAATTTACTTGGAGTAGCAAGTAATACTATTGATTTATATGATGGAGAAAGCAAATTGAATCGAAATTTTGTGTTAAAACATCAAATTGTGGCCACTTCCATTGCTTAGTTCATTATGATGTGATAATGAAATTGTTTTGTATAGAGCATATGAGATTACCTTTAATGGTAAGTCTTGACATGTTGGTCATAGACATAATTTTTGTTAGATAATTGATACAAGAAGGTATTATAATATTTATGTACGAGAAAGTCAAGTGACGACTTGACTTATCTTTTTACTAAGACTTTGACGAGATCTTAGTAAGTTTAACTACTTGTGATATGGAACTTAAACCACTTTAAGTCAGGGGTGATGAGAACCCAACCTATTCTTAGGTTACCCCTAGTTTATAGGTTCAATAGGAAAAATAAGTCACAGTTGCTGACTGTGTTTCTATCGATGTGGTTCTATATGTAGTTTAAGATATTAATGTCTGCTGCACGACCGAGGCTGAGTTATACTCTTGACAAAGTTGTTGTGTTCTTAGCAATAGAAACACATGTGAAACACTTTGCGTATATGAACTAGAAGTGGAGCCACTTCTTATAGAGGGTTGTGGTTTACTCTATTAGAGGTTCATGAAACATGGTATTGCACATGGCCATATTAGCGCAAACAAATTGAGAATACTCACCGTGGTAGGAGGATTTTGTGTGTGTGTGTGACAATTATGATCATATCATATAAAAGTAGAGGTTCAATCTACGGACACCTTTAACTTCGATGTGACTTTGAGTTATTTGCACTAAGGGAAGGTTCAATGTTCGTCACACCCTCTTTTATGCACACATGCCTTAGAGTTGTTTGATAAGAAATTGTTTGGATGAAAAATAGTTTTTCCAAACATGTGGGGGATTGTTATATATTGCACCTATTTTATACTTTTGTGACTTATAATATGTCATATTTGAGTTTGATAAAACTCATCCGTGGACATAATTTAAGTAAGTATAAAAGGTGTAAATTAATGTCCTCTACGTGGAGAATAAAATAAAATTTTATTTTATTTGTGTAGAAATCATTTGATTAGTGTCTATAGTGAGACATTTAATAAGGTAAAAATTTGTTTGATAAAACTATTATTTCTTGTCTCGTTTAATAAAAAAGACTACTTGACACTTTATAAGTACAAGTGTATAGTCTTATTTTACTTTGGAATAAGAGATATTCTTGTGAGACTTTTGAAATTCTATTTAATTATAATTTTATTAATTACTAATATGCAACTTACATAATTAATAGTTACATCATTAGTACTAATAAGTATAATTAAAATAGAAATAAATAATAGTTTAATGGTGAAACTATTAAAGATATATGTATGTATCTATATGTGTAGATATATATATATATATATATATATATATATGTATATTGAGAGAAGTCTTATAAATATACTTTTTAGACATAATAATTTTGCACCATGAAAAAATCTCTCATTCTTTTAGCTATTCTTCTTACAAACAAATAACTACTACAAAGAAGTGTTCGTGTGGAACAAATGTGAATTGCTATCACAAATTTGTTCATTTTTGAGGCTTGACATATATCCTAGAGGTATATCGTCTGCAACCCATAGCGGGGGCGATAAAGACCTTAAGAACAAGGATCACCCGTGTCACGTCTTCTACAACAATCTTGACTCTACGAAGCTACGGTTCTAACAATTAACAATATTTTTAACAAACTATTCTTTAATCAGCTTCTTTTTAGTTGGTCATTGTAAATTTGTAACTTGAGATCCCTCTATGCCAAAAATTAGTTGAAGAACACCATGAACTATCTTTATCTTCGTCGTCCATGCATGAGTTTAATTGCTAAGTTAACATCTGCAGGCGACATCGTCTTGTTGATCTTCGCATTCTGAGTTGTGCATGCATTTTTCTTGAACGCATGGCACAAATTCATTTGTCCTGCAAGTAAAAATAAAATTATGTTAAACATTCTTGCTTATCTATATAATGGGACAACAAAAGAAAAGAGTACTGGAAAAGAGAAGAAAGATTTAGCAATTACTATAAGATTGATACACCTGCTCAAAGATCAAGATGTTGTGTAATTCTGTCAACAACACTATGTTTCTTCTTTTCTCTATCTTCAGAGAACTGCATATAGAGAAACTTGCAAGATTTTATTCAAGAATTGAAGTATATTTTAGGACATTGCATGCCTTTCTTCTTCTGTCTATCTACTTAGAGAAATGCATAGAAAACTTTAATTTCATACAAATAATACATCCGTGTCAAAATTAGAGATACATTTTTGACTTTTTAGAGTCAATTAGTGAAATCCTAAAATTCAAAATTGATATAAAATTATTTAGTTTTAATACTGAAAGTCCAATAATAATCTAGAAGGGGGGTTGAATAGATTATTACAGATTTAATTATTATCTAAGGCCTTTTTGAATTTTTGAATAATTAATTTGCAGTGTTAGAAAATAATATGAAAGACAGTAAAAATTCAATCACACAATACACAGAGATTTGTCTGGTTCACAACATACATCCTGGGTATGCTGCTACGTCCAGTCTCAAGCTCCTCTCCAGGACTTGAGATCCTATTACTATCAGTAATAAAAACTCCTTCAATAGGTGGAGAAGCCTTTACAAAGTTTTATAGTCAAACTTTAACCTGTTTCCCAACTAATCTATCTTGGACAAAGAAGCTCCCAAGCTCCTCCTCAAGCTTAGTTGTACTTCTTTTGAGTTCAGTTCTATTCTATGATCTGGTCTTGAAACAACAGCCTCTTCCTCACCTCACAAGTACACTAGAGACCTAACTTCCAGCTGACCCCTCTGGTCTTGGTCGAAGAATTACTCGTCTTTCTTACAGGTACATAAAATAAACTAACTCAGACCTTTTCTCTTTTTACAAATGATTTTACAACAATATATTTCTTAAATAAGCAGATAGAAATTTAGTACAGATGGATGCTTCTTAAATAAGCAGATATCAATTAAAGAACAAATATATTTATAAAAGTTCAAAGACTTTTATACTTGAGAAATTATGCTTCTTTGTAAGCAGATAGTAATATGTGCTTTGATCAAATAGTGCTTCTATGTAAACAAATACGTAAATTATGCATTGTTATAAAAGTTTAAATAACTTTTATATTTTGTGTGAAAAGTGATTCTTGAATAAGCAAATAGATCAATTTTAGCTTTTACTCAAAAATGCTTCTGTTTAAGTAGATATATAATTTAATACAAATTTATAAAGAATTATTCTTTAAGGATTAAAGAAAAGTCACTTTAATTTTAAACAACTTTTAGAGTGAAAATGCTTCTGAGTAAGCAAATAAGTTGTTTTAAGCTTTGAATCAAATATGCTTCTATTTAAGCAGATAAATTCACTTAAGTTTGTGAAATAAAAGTTTAAATAACTTTTATATTATGTAACAAGTATTTTATGAATAAATGAACTTATGATCAAATACTTGTAATGACATATATCAAGTATAATAAATAAATTAGTTAAGTAATACTTGATATAACAAATATTATTGTTTAACTCAAATAATATATAGGAATATTTTATCTATTATGTGAACTTTTATAGATAATATCACTTAGTACTGTAAGGAATCCACCACAAAAAAATAGGTCATTACCGACGGGCAATGCCGTCGCCAATGACCCTCTTGCCGTCGACAATGAGGTAATTGGCGACGGCAAGGTCCGTCGCCCTTCCCGTTGTCGTATGGGTCGTCGCCCCTAGCTCCCGTCGCTCGCCGTCGTTTTGGTAGAGGTTCGAATTCCTCTTGGTAGAGGTGTATCTCCGTAGCCTTGTGGCGTCTAAGTATGACAAAATTTATAATTTTCACAATTGATAATTATATAAATATTTTCAATAGATCACTACGATTCTCAAATCCAGTTCGAATGACTACTCTTTTTGGAGTAGTATCTCAGTGTCATTTTGAGCTATCAAGTGTCATATTATTTTACGATATTTATATAAATAATATCAATAAAAGGTTACTAAAGACTATAAGGAATCGCACGGTTCGAATTCCGCTCCATAGAGGTGTATCTAAGTAGCCTTTTGGCGCTCAAGTATCCTTTTATTTGATAAATAGATGAAATATAAATATATAAAATTGTGCATAACAATTTATATTCGTATATCTATAAATATAAATAAGCAAGAGATAATTCAAATAAATAAATCTAATTAACTTATTTCAATATACTTATATCAATTTTCTCTTCTCAAATAATCAGAATTTAATTTGTAAGAAGAGATAGAGAAAACTTTTTAGAGAGAGAGTATGTGAGAGAGAAATAAGCTTATCTTTTTAAGTGAATTGACAAATTAAAAATGAAAATAAAAAGCCTCCTATTTATAGATTTTTGAAGTCGGGAACAAAATGGTAATTTTAAAAATCGGATTTGAAATTAATGGTTGAGATTTAATAATTTTGAAATGAATGGTTTGGATGAAAAAAAAAATCACGCGGTAGAAATTTCAAATCTGCCCAGGCCATTTATCACCAACTTAGCATTTATTGATTATTTTGACCACATGTTAAAACATAACTTTCCAACAAAATTTGGTTCTCATTTTGCCAGCTATTTTCCAAAAAGAAGTTCACGCGGTTAAAAAAAAACATTGCCTGCACTTGTATGATGATGCTAATTACATTTATTATACTTGTAACATAGTTAGTTTATATATAATATATTATAATATGTGCATGCATGCATGTATATATATATATATATATATATATAGAGAGAGAGAGAGAGAGAGAGAGAGGTAAGGGCTCCCTTACTTTCTTAAAATGCGGGGATTTTTTTATTTTTTATTTTTGTTTTTTAAAACAACTAAAAAAGTTTAATATTTTATGAACTGAATTTTTTCATAATACAAATGTTTTGGATGTGATATGTATCCAAATCACATCCAAAACACTCGTATTATTAAAAAAATTGGCCCATAAAATATTAAACTTTTTTTTAGTTGTTTTAAAAAAAAAAAAAAAAAAAAAAAAAAAAAAAAAAAAGGTCTATATATATATATATATATATATATATATATATATATATATATATATATATATATATATACATTTATAATACATAATGCTTATATATATATATATATATATATATATATATATATATATATATATATTTAACGATATTATATATATAAGCAATAAAATAATTTTGCCCAATTTTGAAATTACTAAAAATAAATTTTGAATTTTTTAAATAATAAAATTAATTTGATAATAAATAGAAAATGCCCACATGACAAAAAATGATTTAATCAAAATCTCCATTTTCTTTTCAAATTCGGTCAAACAAGCATTTGATGATCAACATATGATTTTTGTCCCACAATGCATGTCTTAATTCATTTTCAGCATATTAGCAATCATTGTCCAAATATAAGTGACCCATTTGATTTAACACTTTAAAACATCAAGATCAAGAAAATCAATTAAATAAGATTTAGAAAATATTTTTTGTCAAAGTAAATAAGATAATTAAAACAATTATAATAAAAATCCTATGGAGAGGATTCTACCCTTTTAATTAATTTATTTACTAATTATTGTTATCATCAAAATAAAACTAAAAGTTGGAGACCCAGCAATCTCCTCCTTTTTGATGATGACAATCAACTAAAAATATTTTCCATAAAAGCTCCCCCTCAATTTATGCAATAATAATTTTTTTTTAAATTTTTGAAAAACTAACATGCAACAATATATAATAGTATAACAGTTATGCAACAATATATAACAGTTATTTTTCTTCTCCCCAATAATATTTTTCTTCTCCTCCTTTGTCATCATAAAAAAATGGGGGAAAGGGTAGTATAAATTACTTTTCGGAGCCTGCAGAAGAAAAGATTAGAAAAAAATTCTTTTAAAAAAAATTAAATTTAGTTGCCTCCTGCATGTGTGGTTGCCTTTGATTGACCAAAATTACTATACAAGAATGAAGATTATTTACTGTTAGATGTATAGAAAAAGAATGTTCCATATTAAATCTATTATATATATATATATATATATGCATATATAATTATGAGAAAACTAACATGTATCACTTGTACTTGAACAATTATGATGACATGTATAGTCATAATCTTTTTCACCTGATTTCATTTGTACTCCTAGGAAGATGTTTAATTCTCCCTTCATGCTCATTTTAAAATCCTTACTCAGGTTTTCAGAGAAATCATTTCACAAAGTAATATCAATAGACCCAACAATGATGTCGTCAGTTATTTTTACTAGAGTCAGCTTTAAGACATACCTGCAACATTTATCAATTTCAAGAACTAGTACCCTTTAATAAAAAGGGTCCTCTGGGTGAGTTGTCCATTTTGTATAAGGAATATTCGTGTTTTCCTTTACAAAAATGGGTACAGGATAATCAATCTTAGTAGTGTTGGTTTATATACTTTGTGGTTTTAATGATGATAATGTTTATATGGGCTTAATTATTTTTATATTGGCCTATAATTTAATTGAGTCATGTTATTCAAATATTTTTACGCATATTAATTATATAATATATAATAGTTTGCATGAGTTATTGCATGGATTAATCACTTTGTTTCCTAGCTCACGAAAGTTACTGCAGTATTGGAGTGAGTAAAACAAGTTGGTTATTTTTGTCACATGCTTTAAGTTTTTATATATAGAATATATATGTTTATATCCAATCCTGATTAGCTTTGAAGACTAATTCAAATATGAATTGGAGCATTTTAAGGAGATTGAAAATCTGTTTAATATTCCTTAAATTTCTTATATTTAATTGTGGGGTTATATCCTTCCAATATATATATATATATATATATATATATATATATATATTGTGCTACCAAGTTATACGTATTTGGGAGATCTTTTAGGAATTGGCTTTATTAAGGACTCTTATTTAAAGTTGATGGAGCTGTCATTTGTTACATGCTAACAACAGTTGTTGTTTTTAAGGGATCTTGCTAACTACTAATAGGACTCTTTCAGCTAGTCTTTGTATTTGTTTTGACTTCTTCATAGCTGTATCTACTGAGGTTGTTATTGGTAACGTTCATCTCCTATTTCATTGTCATCATCCTCATGTTTATTTTATGTTGAAAGTCATCCGTAAAAAGGGTTGGCTGCGGCATAGATTGACTTGGTATGATTATAACCAGGATTAATTGGTATAATCATGACCGTAATGTTACAAATGATGTGGTAAAAGTCCTCATTGGCCCAGTAGTGCATTATTGGTTGAGTTATTGTTAAAGGCATAATCATGACTAATGATGAATACACGAATATCCTCGCCCGTTTAAATTCGTAGTGCAGCTTGGTGGATAATTTGTGGTTGTGATACTAATGAATATCCTGGTTGTAGTACGAAGGGATGATGTGGATTATTTATTGTCGAGTCCAAGCGATAAAAGTGATGAAAACCTTTAAATCATAAAAGATAGTAGATTTTATTCTCAAGTTGTTATATAATATTCTGACTCTTTTAATGGATTACTTGTTCACAACGGAATTATTATTGTAGTTAAACTTGATGTTTGTTATATTATTGCTAAACAATAATTGAGACGACAGAGTTATTAATATTATTATCGGTGCTTAAGTCACTAAGTTTATATATATATTTATTATATATATATATAAAATTATTAATATTATTAATGTAATAAAATAGAAAATCTTTTATATAAAAAACAAAATACTTTTTATAAATTTATTTGTTTTATTAGACTATAAATATAATATATTATATTCTATTATGCATATTGTTTGCATAGTAATATTTTTTTTTATATAAAATGTAATACTTTTATAAAGTTATTTGTTTTATTGTATCTATAAATAGAATATATTATATTTTATTAAAGATTTTGTTTTATTAGATTATTTTATTAATACCTATAGAAATCAATATGGACCGCTCCGCTTAAAAGTAAATCAATCTAGTAAGGGATGAATTTTAATTTGAATAACTCGCTCTGCCTGCGATCTATCGATGCCCGTAAAGTCTTTGTTATTTCAATTTGTTGGAATATCCTGCTTGCGCCAATTTTGCCTCGAATTGAGTTAAATTTGATAAAAAGTGTATGAGAAACCTTTTAAAGTCATAAAATTTCATAGATTTTATTCTCTACTTGACTCTTTTAATGGATTCTCTTGATAATTTAACAATGTTTTAGTTCGAAACCCGAGCGTCACCTTATCTTGCTTTCATTCGTATTAAGTCTCTTCTGGGGTGAAATGGAGAACGATAAAGCATCAACAATGGATTCGATAAACGCCGAGGATCAAAGCAAATTTGGATTAAAACCTCCAAACATACGCGATGCAGATATTTGGAAGAAAAGATCAATTTCCAGACATGTACAAATCAATTCGGGATGGCGACTGTTTGCTAGTATACGCATCCCTCGCTAAGATGTGCAGCTCAACGTTTTAGAATTTGACCAGGAGAAATTAGGGAAACGTTGAAACTTTGATGTTTATTTTGTTATATTGTCGGTTTAACACTATTGAAGGCTAACGATAAATTTATTCCCGTATTATCTTAGTCGCTAATATTTCTTCACGTTATTTGAGATTGAGTTGTTAATAGGCTCGCTATCGAGAGTTCAACCCAACCAAAAGAGAGCACATCACCTTTTAAAGTATAGTAATACGCTGCGGGTCGTGACAAGAATAACACTCAGATCGATTATCGATGCTTACGGAGTAGCTCACGTAAATTTGGTATAAAGTTATTTGTTTTAATTATAAATGTATTATTATATTTTATTTAAAAGATTTTGTTTATTAGAATATTTTATTATCCGCATTGAGGAACTCGAATAGGTGATGATATCCTGTCGGTGCGTAATTTTGCCTTACCGAGATTAGTTGAATAACCGTCTGTAAGCGCTTCATCTATCGATGCCTCGTGAGTGAGTCCTCACCTATTTTGGCATTAGTAGTCCTCACTATTCGACTTATTTTGATGGTTTGTTATACTAATGAATATCCTCGTCAGAAATACAGTGGATGATGGATTATTTATTGTCGAGAGTGAGATAATCATGTGGTGTGTTAATAAATATATTGAGGACTTATTTTGAGTTTGAATACCGCCTGTAAGATAATATTTGTATTAAAACTCACATCTCATGTCAGATATTTAAGATTGTATTTGTATTCGTACTACGATTTGGCAACTCGTAATAGGTGATGTATACCTATATTTTGGGGCGCCACATCCGGGTACAATTAATTTTCGCTTATACTATCCTCGTATCTCCTAGCTTTGAACTAATTAGATATTCAGATGATGCATTACGCAGGTGCCAAGTTGATAGAAAAGCAATGATGTGCATGTGAATTTTAGGACAAAGCCTTGTGGCTTGGCATAGCAAAAAGTAAACATTAGTTACCTTGTCTACTACAGAAGGTGAATATTTGGCGGCAGGTAGTTGTTGTTCACAAATCTTATGGATGATTCAAACTCTTCATGATTTTAATGTGATATGTGAAAATGTGCCTATTGTGTGTGACAATACTAGTGCAATTGATATTTCAAAAAATCCTGTGCTTCATTCTTGTACTAAGCATATTGAAGTGAGACATCATTTTTTAAAAGATAATGTTATTAAAGGGTTAATTAAATTAGTATTTGTCCCTACTGAACATCAATTGGTAGATATTTTTACAAAACCTTTAAGTGAAGAGCGTTTTTGTACTTTGAGAAGAGAACTTGGAATGCTCTGTATGTGGTTAGAATGTGAAATTCAAGGATGATGTAAAATTCAAGGATCTCACTAAGAAAATTGAAGATGAGTTGTTTGAGACTGATTCGGAAGACGACTAATGCCAAAGGGGGAGAGATATTTGGATAATGATGATTATGTTATCACCAACTTGTGCTTCATGATTTCTTTTTGATAATGACAAAAGGGGAGAGATATTTGGTATTTAAAATTTTAATTGAATTGGTATTCATGTTGGTAGTGAGATACTATATGCAATGATGGTTATTTGGATCAAGTCATTTTTTTGTGTTCCTTAATATGCATAAATTTAGGGGGAGACTTATAGATAGGGGGAGCATATAAATTTAAAAGATAATATATTGTCATCATCAAAAAGGGGGAGAATGTTGGTTTATATACTTTGTGGTTTTAATGATGACAATGTTTATATGGGCTTAATTATTTTTATATTGGCCTATAATTTAATTAGGTCATGTTATTCAAATATTTTTATGCATATTAATTATATAATATATAATAGTTTGCATGGGTTATTGCATGGATTAATCACTTTGTTTCCTAGCTCACGAAAGTTACTGCAGTATTGGAGTAAAACAAGTTGGTTATTTTTGTAACATGCTTTAAGTTTTTATATATAGAATATATATATATATATATGTTTATATCCAATCCTGATTTGCTTTGAAGACTAATTCAAATATGAATTGGAGTATTTTAAGGAGATTGAAAATCTGTTTAATATTCCTTAAATTTCTAATATTTAATTGTGGGGTTATATCCTTCCAATATATATATATATATATATATATATATATATATATTATATATATATTGGGAGATATACGTATTTAGAGATATTTTAGGAATTGGCTTTATTAAGGACTCTTATTTAAAGTTGATGGAGCTGTCATTTGTTACATGCTAACAGCAGTTGTTATTTTTAAGGGATCTTGCTAACTGCTAATAGGACTCTTTTAGCTAGTCTTTGTATTTGATTTGACTTCTTCATAGCTGTATCTACTGAGGTTGTTATTGGTAACGTTTATCTCCTATTTCAATTAAAAAGTAATAGTCGTTACCCTACTCCTTTATATAGACATTGCTTTGCTCGGCATTGGAAGAACAAGACTACAAAATAGAAACTCTTCAAGCTATCCAAGATACACACCAATTATTATATCATTCTTTTAGTCTTGGTTTACAGTGTTCTTGTATTCCTTATTTATATTATAAACATAGTACAAGTCTAGGTTGACTTGGGGTCGTTATTTTAGTAATATTCAGTCTGTACAACGAAGCTATCAAAGTCTCAGAGGTGAGAGGTGTTGTAGAGGTGCAAAGGGGGCAGAGGTATCCAAGCGATCGTCGTTGTAACAGGGAGTAATTTACTTTGTAATTGCTGAGTATTATTTTAATAAAGTGAGTCTCCAATCCTAGTTGGGATTGGACATGGATTAGGCTACTAGACTAGAGGATAAGGGCTGAACCATGTAAAAAATCTCGGTGTGATTTACTTTTCTTGTGTTTCTATTTTTAAGCTTTATATTCTGCAGACTTTGGTTTTAGTTGGAAAAATTTTATACTAATATGGACAGGTATTAGATGTCCGTTTATAACAGTCTAAGAACATAACTAATACGGACAGGGTTAAAGTGTCCGATTATAGCCTGCTATAGTTAACTTTAAAAATTAGCCACTGTAGATCACTTCTGAGTATTTACACCTATTCACCCCCCCCCTCTAGGTGTGCTTAATTACAGAATAACAAGTAGACAATAGCATTTTATGAGTAGCAGGTCTATAAAATGCATGATTTACTCTATTATTATATCCTGAAAAACTTTGATAAAAGTTTCTATAAGATTTTTGACTTTTATTATAAAAATCTTTTCTTGTATTAACAATTGGTGCAATGTTCGTTCCTTTAGGCACCCAAATCATTTTTCCTTTATAATTTTCATTTCGAGCATTACACATGTGAAAAGAATGACCATTTCTGTTACAGTAAGAACATTTAGTAAATGGAGATGTATAATTTTCTTTTTCTTTACTTTTAACATGATAAAGTCCTTTATTTTTACTAAATTTTCCAATATATCCTACTCCTTCTTTGTTAAATCCACATCTTTGTTGATTAAGAATGACATCAAGGTTTTCTTTCCCTTTTGTGAACTTAAGAACTATAAAATTTAAATCATCATGTTCTTTAGTTAAAATATTAATTTGATCTATTAAAGAAGAATCTTTTTTTTTTTTTCTAATTCTATCTTTAGAGATGCATTTTCAAAATTGAGATTTTTAATATCTTCACTTAACACTTGATTTTTTATTTGAGTATTTTCATTAATTACAATAAGTGTTGAATTTTCTATTTCAAGATTTTTATTTATTCTTTTAAATTGTTCTAATTCTTCTTTTATGGAATCATTTTTCAAGTTTACTTCTTTAAACTTTCATTAGTTATAATCAAGTTTGCATTTTCCATTTCTAGATTTTTGTTAATTTTAATTAATGTTTCTAATAAAACCTTTAATTCAATAAAATCTTCTTTAATAATTTTATTATCGTCATATAAACCATTATATGTAGCGCCTAAGTATGACAAAATTTATTATTTTCACAATTGATATTTATATAAATATTTTTAATAGATTACTACGATTCTCAAATCCAATTCGGATGACTACTCTTTTTGGAGTAGTATCTCAGTATCGTTTTGAGCTATCAAGTATCGTATCTATTTTACAATATTTATATAAATAATATTAATAAAAGGTTACTAAAAACTATAAGGAATCGTACGGTTCGAATTCCTCTCCGTAGAGGTGTATCTCCGTAGCCTTGCGGCGCCCAAGTATCATTTTATTTGATAAATAGATGAAATATAAATATATAGAATTGTGTATAACAATTTATATTCGTATATCTATAAATATAAATAAGCAAGAGATAATTCAAATAAATAAATCAAATAACTTATCTCAATATACTTAGACCAATTTCCTCTTCTCAAATAATCAGAACTTTTGTAAGAAGAGATAGAGAAAGCTTTTTAGAGAGAGAGTATGTGGGAGAGAAATAAACTTTTCTTTTCAAGTGAATTGACAAATTGAAAATAAAAAAAAAAAGCCTCCTATTTATAGATTTTTTAAGTCGGGGGAAAAATGGTAATTTTCAAAATATGATTTGAAATTAATGGTTGAGATTTAATAATTTTGAAATGAATGGTTTGGATGAAAAAAAAATCACGCGGTAGAAATTTCAAATCCGCCCGAGCCATTTATCACCAAGTTAGCATTTATTGATTATTTTGACCACATGTTAAAACATAACTTTCCAGCAAAACTCGGTTCTCATTTTGCCAGCTATGTCCCAAAAAGAAGTTCACGCGGTTAAAAAAAAACATTGTCTGCACTTGTATGATGATGCTAATTACATTTATTATACTTGTAACATGCTTAGTTTATATATAATATATTATAATATGTGCATGCATGCATGGATATATATATATATATATTAAATGCATGCGTTAAAAGTGTAATATTATAATATATACATAAGTATTATATCTTATATATATAAACTGTATATGTACTTATATATCATATAAGCATTATGTATTTTTTTTTAGCTTTATATATATATATATATATATATATATATATATATATATACAGTAGATCCAAAAGGGAGTTCTGATTGGAGTAAAAGATGGACCAATTTTATTTTTATTTTTGCTTTTTTAAAACAACTAAAAAAAATTATAGAAAATGAAATTTTACATATAATGATGTTTTTGGGTGTGATTTGGATATATATAACAAAAAATGTATGTACATGTACCGCATGCATATGCATGCATATATTTTGTTATATGTATCCAAATCACACCCAAAACATGTAGATATGTAAAAATTTTAGTTCCATAATTTTTTATTTATTTAGTTTTAGTTGTTTTAAAAAAAAAGCAAAAAAAATAAAAAAGTCCGCATTTTAAGAAAATACAGGAGTCCGGATAGGAACCGGACTCTCTCTCTCTCTCTCTATATATATATATATATATATATATATTAAGCAATAAAATAATTTTGCCCAATTTTGAAATAACTAAAAATAAATTTTGAATTCTTTAAATAATAAAATTAATTTGAGAATAAATAGAAAATGCCCACATGACAAAAAAAAATGATTTAATCAAAATCTCCATCTTCTTTTCAAATTCGGTCAAACAAACATTTGATGATCAACATATGATTCTTGTCCCACAATGCATGACCCAATTCATTTCCAGCATATTAGCAATCATTGTCCCAATATAAGTGACCCATTTGATTTAACACTTTAAAACATCAAGATCAAGAAAATTAATTAAATAAGATTTAGAAAATATTTTTGGTCAAAGTAAATAAGATAATTAAAACAACTATAATAAAAATCTTATGGAGAGGATTCTACCCTTTTAATTAATTTATTTACTAATTATTTTTGTCATCAAAATAAAACTAAAAGTTGGAGATCCAACAAATACAAATAAATATAAAAATTAAAAACTAACTATAAAATACTACTAATTATCATATTTTTTGTTTTCAAAACTTAAACAAAATTATATTAATTTTGAATTTTAAGATTTCACGAATTGACTAAAAAAATTCAAAATGTATATCTAATTTTGGAATGCAAGGAGTAATTAAGTTTTAGCCTTTAAAATAAAATGTTATACAAAAAGATAATTGAGTAAAATTAATGTAATTAAGTGAATCAAATACTACCTCCGTCCAATAGATCCGCTTAATTAATTATGACATTGTAGATTAACATATGTTAAGAATATTAATAAATATATATTATGTGACGCCCCCAAATCTGGGTTCCCTAACCTCGGATTTTGTGTTCACGATCCTTCATACATATCATAACTAACTATCCATTCATTTAGAATTAAAACATTCATACCATTACTTAATACAAATTATAACCATATCCCAGGTTAACTAACTTTAACAATACATGCCCTATAATACAAAAGGTTTAAACCAAAATATAACTTAATAATTATCATTACACAATTGATTCTACTCGGTCGCCTTCACTTTGCCTTTATCCTTTTTAGATCATTTGGCTACCTCGACTTTAACTGAAATATTTTATTTAAGCAAGGGTGAGCAACGAGTTTGCTCAGCAAGTTAAAGCATACAATAAAAGATATAGAAGAATCTAACTTTCTAGAATGTTAACAATATTCAAAATATTTCGAAGTAGCTGAACAATAAATTATTTTCAGTAACAAGAATTTTCTTGAATTACAGAATAAATAACATTTCAAGAATGAAAGAATTAAATTCGTACTTCGAAGATTCAATAGTATTCATTTGATTTGGAACAATTAGCAATAATGCAATAATATTCAATAAAGTGGGATATTCCCAAATTTCAGGTTGATTGATCAGAAATGGATCAAGAACTAATAGAAGAATTATCAGTTAATTAATACTGAATTACCTCAAGAGTATCAATTAACCATAAAGATTAAATCATACTCTTCTGCAAATACATGAAGTGATCAGCCTCATTGTACCCTATATGATGCATAATACTCAAAAATAACGCAATGGTCGGATGTCCGACAGTAGAGTTCCCCTTTTTATAAGGGTTGTCCATCTCAACCTTACATCATGAGTCCGTACCACAACAATATGGTTTGGATTGCTTTCAAAGAAATGTTATAATTTCAACATATAATATCAATATTGATCTAGCCGAAATAAATGGCATAAATCTTTCAATAACAAATTAGTTCAATATAATAGACCGATTCATCAATTATTAGTCTATCCGCAACGAATAGCTGAGACATGACTCATAAAAAGTTCATGAATAAAAGAACTTTAAATTTATTTCACAGTTCAAATAATAGAACATGAAATCAAGTGCACTATGTGAGAATAACAATAATCATTATAGATGATAATAACCAACAATAATTATCCTCTAATTATGCTTTGAAATTAATAACTCAAGTTGAGTTAGGAAACTTGTCTCGATTGTCGATTACAGCTATGCAATTTAATTTAACTTCTTTTGAAAGACCTATCATTAATAATATTGATCTTTCAATTAGCATAACATATTATAACTCATAAGCACCACTATTCTTATAATAAATTATCTAACATGTAATCAAACATTCAATAATACCTTACTCATTAGGAATATTATCATTCTTTGATAATACTATTATCATATAACCATTGTCTTAAACTCTTGTCTAATATTATTAATCATTTAATAATATTTTATTCACTTTCTAATATTATTAACCATTTAATGATATTTTAATCCCTTATTAATATTATTAATCATTTAATAATATTTTAGTCACTTGATAATATTATTAATCACTTAATAATATTCCATTTATTAATCACATCTTAACCAATTACTAACATTATTAATCAATTAATAATATTTTAATCAATCTTTAATATCTTAACCATTCATAAATATTATTAACCATTTAATAATATTTTAATCAATTAATAATATTATTAATTATTTAATAATATTTTAATTTAACTTTAATCTAATATTATTAATCATTTAGTAATATTTTAAATTATTATCTAATATTATTAATTATTTAATAATATTTTAATTTAACTTTAATATAAAACTATTAATCATTTAATAATATTTTAAATCATTATCTCATATTATTAATTATTTAATTATATTTTAATTTAACTCTAATCTAATATTATTAATTATTTAATAATATTTTAAATCATTATCTAATATTATTAATTATTTAATAATATTTTAATTTAACTTTAATATAATATTATTAATCATTTAATAATATTTTAATCTAAATATTATTAATTACTTAATAATATCTTAAACTAATATTATTAAGCTCTTAATAATTTTTAATTATTTATTAAACTAATAAGCAATTAATTCTAATTGTTTAACCTTTACTAATTCATTCATTTAATAAACCTAAAATGCTATAAATATAAAATTTTATAAAAATGACCAAACTACCTCTAAAATTCTCGATTACCTTATATCAAGGGTCTTTGGTAAAAAAAAAAAAACATTTTATCCCTTATAACATCACATTACTTATTTTATTCATTTATTCATAACTCAATCATTTACATGAAAAATACCAAATCAACTCCAAATATATTTATTTTCTGGAAAATATTAGTATATATATGGTATAATGATGAACATATAATATTTCTAAAAATTTTGGACTTCATTTACTATTTTTAAAACGACCAAAATAGCCAGATCTTGCAACAATTATCATGAACAGTTATTAAGTCAAAAAATTATGAAATTTTCAGGAGATGCTCCTGTTATGTATTTGTACTTCCAGTAAAAAGTTCATAATTTTTGGAGTTACACGGAAAAAGTTATTTTGGTTTACTTTTAAAATAGTGATTCATTGTAAAATCCATAACTCTCATTCTACAGACCCAAAAAATAGCAATCTTTGGATAGGATCTAGATAACTCGTCATATTAACATAAAAAACGGACGAAACTGACCCTGCAAGAACAAGCCAGAAACTGCCCTTTAACAGTTTTTCTTTAAACTGGACTATTTATACTAAAATGGCTTCCAAGGCTTGTAAAATCAACAGTTTTGTGTGCTACCACTTGGGTTTAACATTTAACTTACATATCTAGCACCCCTCTTTGACGGATCACAAAAAGAAGGTGTAAATTTCAAATGGTTGATTTTCAAAGTAGAGAAAGATTGGGGTTTTCTAAACTAGAAAACCAATTTTTCTTTTCTTCCTTTTGATCAACATTAAAACACCAAAAATGGTTAGATCCAAATATAAAACACTTATTAACATGTAGATTTAACGTTTTAGACTACAAAAACACTAACCCTTTACACTACAAAAAATTGGATCATAGGTGACGGGAGTAATAGCGACGGGAGAATAGTCCGTCGGGAATGGCCTCACTAGCGACGGCTAAGTCGTCATTAATGTATGCCATCGGCAATGACTTATTTTCACTCATATGGGGCCATCTTTTCCACTACCCGCGCGCGGGAAGGGTGTAGGGTGACGGGCTTTAGCATTGGCGATGGGACTATACCGTCGGTATTAAGTCATTGGCGACGGGAGTAATCTCGACGGCTATGCCGTCGAGAATGAGTCCTATATAACAAATCAGTTTTAATTTTTTTGCTTATCCTTTTTCTTCCCACCCCCCCCCCCACACGAATCTTCTTTCCCTCTTCCTCCTGCCATCACCCTGAGTAGCTCGCCGTCGTTCATCTTCCGATTACATCACCGCCCAACTTCCGATTACCACATACCACCTCGTCGTTGAGTCCCCCTCGCCGCCTCGCCTCTATCCTCACCGTCGACAGTCCTCGCCTCGAGCTTAGTAAGTTTTTCCAATTCAACTTTTCCCCTAATTAACTTATGGAACCATTATAATAGCTTTGTTATCATCTCAATGTATAATAAGATTTGATTTAAGGTCTATATTATTTGATTTATACTGGTATTAACAGTGCTTGTGTTAAGCTAGTTTGGTAAATTTCCCAATTTTATTGGCCAAAATCCAAAGTACAGTGCTTGTGTTTAACTTCTTTAAATCAAAGTATGAAAACTTTTGGGCATTGTGTTATTATTCAAATTAAAAAGTTGAGATTGTCAAGTGGGTTTTGGAGCCTGAATCCCGGGTTGGTCTTGCATTCTGTTTTCAGTTTTGTAGGATTTGTAAAAAAAAAATCTTGCCTTTTCATTTTGCTTATTGTTTTATATTTTATACATATCTGTATTATTGTTATGTACATAGAGATAAATCTACGTACCATTCTGTAGTGTATTATTATGTACATAGTATATATATTTCGATGTGTGTGTGATGGTTAATTTCTGTGTGCTACCATCTTATGTTGAGAATATTTGTGTCCCAGGTCAATTCCGTATGCCATTACTATTTTAGTTTCTAAAATGTGAATAAATGCACTAATCTCTCGTTGTGTTGTAAGCTATTCGCACCTTTTGTTGTTGTATATTCAGTGTCGTACTGTGCGTGCTCGATGTCTTGTTTAAACGAATCTTTCGTTTATTTCTATTTTTTATTCTTTGGGGTTTAAGTTTTTTGTTATCACTAGTAGCTTCCAAGCCTTGGGTTAAGCTTGAGTTCATAAAGAATAAGTTTGAGATGAAATTGGTTTGAACTTAGACCGTGCCTTGTACATTCTAAACCCATTTTAATTTTTATACAAAATTTCAGAACTATATGAGACATTATGTGTACTTGAGCTATTAAAATATGAGTTTTTTTAATAATAAAGAACCTTAACATTCAATCTAATCATATGAAGTCCAATCTCAACATGTTGTTAGACTAATTAGGTATGAATGATATTAATATCTAATCATAGTAATCAAGAGCAAATCAATAGATGTTATGAAAAATATATCTAAATAACAAGTACACGGAGCAACATCAATCAAAAGATAGTGGTTCAACCAAATGGAAATGGTAAGTAATGTTTGTCTTGGCTCTTAAAGGAGGTTTGGAACCTAAGTTGCCTTAATTTACAAAAATTTACACTAAAATCATATAAAGAAGCTAAGGATCCCCCTGCTCCTACTGTGAGTTAGATCCAACTATATATATATTTGTCTCTGTTCATGAAGAAAGAAAGCTAGCAAATAAGTAAACCTATTGGAGTTGATATATATAGAAAGAATTGAGGTACAAATAAATAAAATTTTCCCACTATATCGTTTAAACCATTATTGTCGCACTTAATGTATAATTTTATTACATCTATCATTTTTACAAACAAAAGTAATCGTATAATTTTCTGTGACTGCTTGAAAGTTTTGGTTTATTACGTCACAATATTTTGACGATTTTGACATGGGTACTGTAAGACCCCGAAATTTTTAAATAAAAAGGAATTTCCTTTATTTATTATTTTGAAATAGTAAGGGTTGATTTGATTAATGTGGATAGTTAAGGGTTAAATACGCAAATATTTCAAAATAAGCAAGTGGTTATAAAATATTCATTATCGTCGGGGAATATTCGTTTGGTCGTGGAAGATTAAAGATTGTCGGGGAATATTAAATGCGACAGTGCTTGACCATATGTGGGCCCCATGCTTGAAAGCGATTGGATGAAGAAAAGCGACAAATATAAGTTGTTTTTATATACTTGGCGTAGTTATTTACAGAATTATCTTGTTGGAATACCGGTGGTTAAGACACACTAATACGCGTTGTTGAGCGAGTGCTTGCGGTATTGCACCAATTATTGATTCTTACGTGAAGAGGCACTACTCGATAATGGTTACGATAATTCTTTATTCGATTATTTTATTGAGTTAATAATTCTTTGCGTTGATATTTTATATTCTTTGTTGTTTGATAATTGTCATTTACACAATATTTTTCATTATCGAAGCAATAATTCATATTATCTGAATAATATTATTAGATAACATTATTGGCAATGTCTAGAAAGTTACATCTAAGGAGAGGTTTGGTCACCTAATTGCGAGCGAGAAGAAGAAATTCTTATTGGAAGCCCCTCTTTCTGGAAGGGCACTTTGGTTGTCAATATTGTGATTACGTAATATTATTTGTGAATAATTAATTATTGATTTATATGATGAGAAAATATTGATTTTATGTGGATATAGATGGAGAAAATTTTAAAATGACAATTGTTGAAAATTAATATTTTATCTTTTACGATAAAATAATTCATTTAAATATATTATTTTAATAATATATTAACGGTGATATTTTACAACGAATGGGGATATATGAGTATCTGAGGAGGAAGAGTATTTTTGTTGCAATAAATGTTTAAAACATGTTAAACATGTCGGTGGACCCCATTTATTGACTAAAATTTGATTATAGCTTTGTAAAATCGCCTTGGTTTGTGGATTTTTGGTCAATTTCTATTTGGAATTTGGAAAAACATTCTTCTCGCAAAGTTGTAGAGAATTGAAATTCCTATAAAATTCATGAGATTCAAATATTCTGATGAAAGGGCTATTTATTTAGAATTATTGAAGTTAGAAGCTCAAAATAATTAATTTTTGGAAGTTTTAATTATTTTTATTATGAAAAACATTTTTTTGTCATTAAAGGTGGGTCTTGCATGTGATGTAAATGCTGAATTCAGATCCTTAAAAGTGGGCGTAGGGAATTTGTAATATTAATATTAATATTTTATTAAATTTTACGCTTTGGTGTTCTAAGCAATTTCCTATAAATAGGGTGCTTAGGTTAGAATTGAAAATCACACGTAGGCTGAAGTTTTCTCTCTATATTATCGGCGTATTCTTGTGAGTATTTTGAGTATACTTTGAGTATTGCTGAGCGGTGCAAGTTTCCTTGAGACTATACCCTAGGTATTCTAGCTAGAAATGCGATTTTTCGAGGTAAAGGATATTATTTTTTTTCAGTAATGATATTATTTCTTCAATATCATTATCTTGAAATGTTGATCTGAAGTTTTTATCAAATTTGGAACTTTTTCATGTCTGGGGTTACTATTCATGGGTTCTATTCATGAGTTACTATTCACGAGTTACTATTCATGAGATTCTTATTCACGAGTTCTTATTCACGAGTACTATTCATGAAGCGTGAAGATGTTTTTGTAGAATTTCTATCTTTTGGTGTCGGAGTTACTATTCACGTATACGGCACTATTCACGTATACGGCACTATTCACCGAAAAATAAAATTTATTCTTTTCGTCCAAAACATCTATTCTGGATACTAACTCTGATTGTATCCATGTTTTGATCATTCTTGAATTTTACACCACTATGATTATTTTTGAGGTATTTTTGGACGTGGATAAAACCAAGTACGAATCCTTAATCCTTAATCCTTGTCATTTTGTTTCTTTGGATTCGTTTCTTTAAAAAATATTTTCATCATCCTCGGTCTTAAATGATGATATTATGGAATATCTTTGGCACTGTAGTGCAAAGATGAATGATTTCTTAAGAATATCTTTGGCTTTGTAGTAAAAAGATGAATGATTTCTGAAAATATCTTTGGCCCGTAGTGCAAAGATGAATAGGTGTTTAAATGAACATGACCGGTGATGAATATCTTTGGCACAGTAGTGCAAAGATGAATATTTGATTCGGATGTATATTGATTGATGTTACAAGGATAAAAGATAGGCGATGAACTTTTAAATTCATACATAGAAGATAGTAGTTTGCATTCTCTACTTAACTCTTCTAATGAATTATTATTTTCATTGCGAATATTGATTTAAAATTTGTTGTCTATTGTATTCTATTAGATTTTTCCTGTTGAAGACTAACGATAATTTGTTGTATATTATCTTAGTCATAATATTCTTTTCTTGAGCTAGTTGAGCTCACCCTTTTCCTTTTTGTTCCATTTTTCTCGGAGGCGAGAATATAGCGAGTCTTAGTCGGGGTATGGAATGAAGGTTTTAGAAAGGATTGATTAGTAGTCCTCACCATTTTGTAAAATAATGTATCAATAAATGTGATGAGGATTTATTTGAGTATAGATATTATACAGAAGATAATATTTGTATTCAAACTCACAGTTTTCTTGTTGTAATAATAAAGTTGTAGTTGTTTACGTACCATGTATTGACAACTCGAATAGGTGATGTATACCTATTTTGGGGCGTCACGGTTGGTATCGAGCTTAGGGATATGATCTCTGGCGGAGATCGGGGAATAGAACTAGGAGGGGAGGCGAGTAAATCTTTCGCTAGTGTGTCCTACCTAAGCTTATTTGTTAGTTGGTCGTTATATAGGGATATTATGTGATATATTGATTTCCTTAATTAACCCTTGTTTTATGAGCAAGATTTGAGAATGTCGAATTGAGAATATTAACAATGGAAATGAGGACCGTGGAGATGCTCTGTACTCACCAGCGAGGGAGAGCGTGCAACAGTGGCAATGTTTCCTCTGTGAACAACACCATTGAGCGAGATGATGAGCGAGGGGATGTTTAGAAGTTTTTGCATAGCTCATACAAAATCGAGACGAGGAAACTTCGTGTTCAAAATCTGAGGAGAAATGATAGCAATTCATGGGTTGTCACAACCCAAGCGATTCAAAGAGTTGGGACCACGAATTTAAGGGAAAGCGAGATCCGATCATGGCGGAAACATGGGTCAAACAAATTACCAAGATATTCGATGTCTTGGGATGCACGGAGGAACAGAAGGTTCCATTCGCCACCTTTATGTTCCGTGGTGAGGCAGACTACTGGTGGGAGATCCGTGAAGCGTACCCATCCACCGCACTTTCGGCATGTCTTGGGAGAGCGTTTGAGAAAGCTATTTAATGACAAATACTTTCACGAAAGTGTTCGTCATATGAAGGAAGTGGAGTTCAATGATTGGAACAAAACAACATGGCGGTGTCTCGAAGACGAGGCAAAGTTTGCGAGTTATCGAGTTTGCACCTCATTTGGTGGAGAATGAGGAGCGATGTACGCGGATGTTTCTTAGAGGTTTGAAACCGGCGATACGTCCAATATCTCATTTCTCATAAATTTTCTCTTTATTCGAGATGTTGTAAGCAGGGCTCAATTATTAGAAGCGAGATAACGAGTACGGTGTTGAGGGACCACAACCAGGATCGTATCGGAGATAGCGATCAGCAGAATAATGATAACTGCGGAGAAAGAAGCAGATTTTGACGAAATGGTAACCACTCGGTGGTAATCATAGCCATGAAAATAGAAGAAGCGAGTCGGGAGGAGATTTTAAAAGAGGAGATTTAACAACGACCGTATGAAGATGGACGGTCTTGGTGACAACTCGGTTCTAAGGGAGGAGAAGCGACCACCGGTCATATGCTACTAATGCTGGAAAAAGAGGACATATCGGTCAAGCGCCAACAACGATTCAAGGTATGCTATAATTGTGGAAAGGAAGGATATATCGCTCGAGATTATACGATGAGCGAAACCTAGTTCAGTGAGGGACGGTGACTCAAAAAGCATCCCGAGAAAAGTCAAAGTCAGCGATTCCGGAAGAAGCGTTTGTTGTGGCCGGTCATAATCGAGGAACCCAAACGAGGTGATCACGGGTAAGCTATTTATAAATTCTTGCGAAGTTTATACCTTACTTGATCTGGGGTGCTACCCATTCATTTATCTCTCTGCATGTGCTCAGCGTTTAAACTTGACTCAGGAGAAATTAGACTTTGACCTATCTGTGGAAACTCGTTAGGAGAAACTTTCATCACATCCTTTGTTTATAAATCTTGTTTGATTCAAGTTGGCACCATTACCTTACATTGACCTTATCTCTTTAAAGATACTTGCTTTTGATGTGATTTTAGGGATTGATTGGTTAACTACTCATCATGCCAAAATTGATTGTTTTCGTAAGGTTGTTAGTTTTCATATTCTAACCAACTTTGTTATGCAATTCAAGCAACTAAACCATTAAAATCAATCAACTTCACATATCTAATCATAAAGCTATTCGTTTATTAAAAAGCGGATGTCAAGCTTTCTTAGCCCATGTTATGGATTTGAATAAAGACACGTCAAATTTGAATAATATTCTGTTGTTATTGACTTTCACGGCGTATTTCTAGAAGAACTTCCGGTCTACCCCGAGCGTGAAGTTGAATTCTTTATTGATCTTGAACTTTGGTACAAAGCCCATTTCTAAAACCCCATATCGAATGGCTCCTATTGAACTTCAGAGTTAAAGGTCCAACTTCGAGGAATTGTTGGACATCGGTTTCATTCGTCCTAGTACATCTCCTTGGGGTACTCTGTTTTATTTGTAAAAAGAAGAAAGGCGGGAGTATGCGACTTTGTATTGACTATGGGAATTGAACCATGTCACCATCAAGAATAGGTATCCTCTACCTCGTATTGATGACTTGTTTGACCGATTTACAAGGGCACAATTCTTTTCAAAAATCGATCTTCGATTCGGATATCATCAAATTTGAAGATTAGAGGCGAGAATATTCAAAGGCGCCTTGAACTTCGGTATGGGCATTATGAATTCTTAGTCATGTCTTTCGGACTAACTAATGCTCTATGCGGCTTTCATGGATATGATGAACAAAGTATTCAAGGAATATTTGGATCAATTCGTTGTTGTCTTTATTGATGACATCCTCATATATTCCAAAAGCCGTGAAGATCATGAGCACTATTTGAAATTTGGTACTCCAAATGCTTCGTGAAAACCAACTATATGCCAAATTGAAGAAATGCGAGTTACGGCTTGAGGAAGTAGCATTCCTTGGGCGCGTGGTGTCGAAACATGGAGTATCTGTTGATCCGTGAAGATTGAAGCAATACAAAGTTGGGAGCAACCGAAGTCGGTGGTTGAAATGCACGTAGCTTTTGGGCTTATTTGGTTATTATCGGAGATTCGTGGAAGGTTTTCTCGAATCGCTACTCCATTAACTTCGCTAACTCGGAAGGATACAAAATTCGTTTGGGAGCGAAGAATGCGAGAAAAGTTTCCAAGAGCTTAAGAGGAGACTTATTTACGCAGACTGTTCTAACAATACCATCTGGTTCGGATGGATTTGTTATCTCTGATGATGCTTGAGTGCAAAGGATTAGGATGTGTTCTCATGCAGCGTGGGAAAGTCATAGCCTATGCCTCATGACAACTTAAAGAGTATGAGAGGAATTATCCTACTCATGATCTAGAGTTAGCGGCGATGATCGTTTTCAGCTAAAAATATGGAGGCACTATCTATATGGGGAGAAAGTGGAGATATATTGGACCATAAAAGCCTTAAATATTTCTTCACTCAAAAAAGAACTCAACATCGCGGCAATGACGTTGGCTCGAACTATTGAAGACTACGACCACACTATTCAATACCATCCCGGTAAAAGCGAGCGTGGTAGTGGCGCGATTGAGTAGAAGATCATATGCGGAAGCGAGTGTGATGATGTCAGTATACGCATAGAGCCAACTTTAATAGAAAAAGTTAAGGTTGCTCAAGCCACCGAGGCAGGAGGTGATCGTATGAAGAAGAAAGTACAAGAAGGAGCTATTAGGGCGAGAATTGATGAAGAAGGAATACTTGAGTCCACTCTAGACTTTGTGTTTCTAACGACTACGATTTGAAGTACAAGATTATGATGGAGGCACAATACGCCATTTGCAATCCATCTGGAAGTACTAAAATGTATCGTGATCTTGACATACATTTTGGTGGAACAATATGAAGAGAGAGATTGCAAAGTTTATCTCGATGTGTTTAACTTGTCAGCGTGTAAAGGCGGAGCATCTAGTACCTAAGGGTCCGTTGCAACCACTTGAGATTACGGAATGGAAGTGGGAACACATTACCATGGATTTAGATTACGGGTCTTCCTACGGTTTCTCAAGGTATCAATGCTATTTGGGTTATTGTTGATAGATTAACCAAGTCGCGCTCATTTCTTGCCGAAATCACGGAGACTTATTCCTTGAGCGTCTTGCTAGTATATACGTGAATGAGATTGTGAGGTTGCATGGCATACTGTATCCATAGTTTTGGATCGTGACCCAAGATTCACTTCAAGATTTTGGGTTAGCTTGCAAAAAGCTATGGGCGCGGATTTGCGATTTAGTTGGCATACCATCCCCAAGCAGACGGACAATCGAGAGGACTATTCAAACTCTTGAAGATCTATTAAGACTCTGTGTCCTAGACTTCAAGGGTAGTTGGGATAAGTATTTACCATTGGTGGAATTCTCCTACTGACAACAGTTATCGAGGCAAGTATAGGTGTGGCTCCATTGAAGCATTATATGGGCGAAAATGTCGTTCTCCATATATGTTGGGATGAGGTGGGTGAAGCAACATTGTTGGGACCCGAAAGTTAATACGTATGACTACTGAAAAGATCCAAATGATTCGACAACGTATACAAAGCGGCACAAGATCGACAAAAGAGTTATGCGGATCTTCATCGAAAGGACGTGGAATTTAATGTAAGGGGATCATGTATTGTTGCGAGTTGCTCCATGGAAGGGAGTTACAAGATTTGGGAAGAGAGGAAAGCTCAATCCACGATTTATTGGTCCATTTCAAATTCTTGACCGAGTAGGAAATGTAGCCTATAGACTTGCGTTACCTCAAGAGTATGTCTCGTGTTCATAATGTGTTTCACATATCTCGTACTTTCGTAAATATGTGAAAGACCCGAACCACGTTATTGAGTTAGAAGCAGGACGAGATAGCAGAAGACTTAACGTATGAGGAGGTATTGTCAAGATCTTGGATAGGAAGGAGCATGTCCCTACGGCATGAAAGGTCATACCACAAGTTAAAGTTTTGTGGAGGAATCATGCTTTATAGAGAAATGACCTAGGAATTGGAAGCGGAAATGAAAGCAAGGTATCCTCACCTTTTGAAACACCAGTATCGTCGTCGTCGATTTCGAGGACGAAATTTCATAAGGAGGGAGGTTGTAAGACCAAAATTTTTAAATAAAAGGAATTTCCTTTATTTATTATTTTGAAATAGTAAGGGTTGATTTGATTAATGTGGATAGTTAAGGGTTAAATCATGCAAATATTTCAAAATAAGCAGTGGTTATAAAATATTCATTATCGTCGGGGAATATTCGTTTGGTCGTGGAAGATTAAATCTTTGTCGGGGAATATTAAATGCGACGGTATGACCATGTGTGGGCCCCATGTGAAAGCGATTGGATGAAGAAAGCGACAAATATAAGTTGTTTTTAAATACTTGGCGTAGTTATTCACAGATTATCTTTGTTGGAATACCCGGTGGTTAAACACACTAATGTCGCGTTGTTGAGCAGATGCTTTGCGGTATTGCACCAATTATTGATTCTTACGTAAGAGGGCACTACTCGATAATGGTTCTGATAATTCTTACATTCGATTATTTTATTGAGTTAATAATCTTTGCGTTGATATTTTATATTCTTTGTTGTTTGATAATTGTCATTACGGTATTTTTCATTATCGAAGCAATAATTCATATTATCCTATAATATTATTAGATAACATTATTGGCAATGTCTAGAAAGTTACATCTAAGGAGAGGTTTGGTCACCTAATGCTGCGCGAAGAAGAAGAAATTCTTATTGGAAAGCCCCCTCTTTCTGAGGAGGCGCACGGTTGTCGATATTGTGATTACGTAATATTATTTGTGAATAATTAATTATTGATTTATATGATGAGAAAATATTGATTTTATGTGGATATAGATGGAGAAAATTTTTAAAATGACAATTGTTGAAAATTAATATTTTATCTTTTACGATAAAATAATTCATTTAAATATATTATTTTAATAATATATTAACGGTGATATTTTACAACGAATGGGGATATATGAGTATACGAGGAGGAAGAGTATTTTTGTTGCAATAAATGTTTAAAACATGTTAAACATGTCGGTGGACCCCATTTATTGGTGAAATTTGATTATAGCTTTGTAAAATCGCTTGGTTTGTGGATTTGGTCAATTTCTATTTGGAATTTGGAAAACTTTCTTACGCAAAGTTGTAGAGAATTGAAATTCCTATAAAAATTCGCGAGATTTGAATTTTCTGATGAAAGGGCTATTTATTATGAATTATTGAAGTTCGAAGCTCAAAATAATTAATTTTGGAAGTTTTAATTATTTTTATTATGAAAAACGTTTTTGTCATTAAAGGTGGGTCTTGCATGTGATGTAAATGTTGAATTCAGATCCTTAAAAGTGGGCTAGGAATTTGTAATATTAATATTAATATTTTATTAAATTTTACGCTTTGGTGTTCTAGCAATTTCTATAAATAGGTCTTGGGTTAGAATTGAAAATCACACGAAGCTGAAGTTTTCTCTCTCTATATTATCGAGCGTATTCTTGTGAGTATTTTGAGTATACTTTGAGTATTGCTAGGCGGTGCAAGTTCCTTCAAAGACTATACCGGTATTCTAGCTAGAAGTCTTGATCTTTCGAGGTAAGGGATATTATTTTTTTTCAGTAATGATATTATTTCTTCAATATCATTATCTTTGAAATATTGATCTGAAGTTTTATCAAATTTGGAACTTTTTCATGTCGGGGTTACTATTCATGGGTTACTATTCATGAGTTACTATTCACGAGTTACTATTCATGAGTTCTTATTCACGAGTTCTTATTCACGAGTACTATTCATGAAGCGTGAAGATGTTTTTGTGGAATTTCTATCTTTTGGTGTCTGAGTTACTATTCACGATACGGACTTTATTCACGATATCTGGTCTTTATTCACGTATACGGTACTATTCGATTCAATCATTTAAAAATAAAATTTCTTCTTTTTCGTCCAAAACATCTATTGCGGATACTAACTCGATTGTATCCATGTTTTGATCATTCTTGAATTTTACACCACTATGATTATTTTTGAGGTATTTTTGGACGTGGATAAAACCAAGTACGAATCCTTAATCCTTAATCCTTGTCATTTTGTTTCCTTTGGATTCGTTTCTTTAAAAAATATTTTCATCATCCTCGGTCTTAAATGATGATATTATGGAATATCTTTGGCTTTGTATAGTAAAGATGAATGATTTCTTAAGAATATCTTTGGCTGTGTAGTGCAAAGATGAATGATTTCTGAAAAATATCTTTGGCCCGTAGTGCAAAGATGAGCAGTGTTTAAATGAACACATTAACGGTGATGAATATCTTTGGCTGTAGTGCAAAGATGAATATTTGATTCGAGATGTATATTGATTGATGTTACGGGGATAAAAGATGAGCGATGAACTTTTAAATTCATACATAGAAGATAGTAGTTTGCATTCTCTACTTAACTCTTCTAATGAATTATTATTTCAGCATGAATATTGATTTAAAATTTGTTGTCTATTGTATTCTATTAGATTTTTCCTGTTGAAGACTAACGATAATTTGTTGTATATTATCTTAGTCATAATATTCTTTCTTGAGCTAGTTGAGCTCACCCTTTTCCCTTTTGTTCCAATTTTCTCGGGAGGCGAGAATATAGCGAGTATGAGTCGGGGGTATGGAATGAAGGTTTTAGAAAGGATTGTTTAGTAGTCCTCACCATTTTTTGTAAAATAATGTATCAATAAATGTGATGAGGATTTATTTGAGTATAGATATTATACAGAAGATAATATTTGTATTCAAACTCACAGTTTCTTGTTGTAATAATAAAGTTGTAGTTGTTTACATGCCATGTATTGACAACTCGAGAATAGGTGATGTATACCTATTTTGGGGGCGTCACAGGTACTCCTCAATTTTGCCAATTATTTGCACAGAAATGAAGTGTCTAGTACCCTAGTACCTATACCCCTTTTGTGTGTCGAGTGTCGGAAACTAGTATTTTAGGGAAAATTATGAAGAGTCCGTGTAAAACAATATTAGCTTTTCTATGTAGCAAGTTCCCATGTAAAGCCAAGACTCATGGAAGCATGTACTCTTTGTGTAACAATATTAGGAGTATGTACTCTTTGTGTCCTTTTAGTTGTATTCAAATGTAATATTTTGTAGTAGTGCAATCATCATCTTCAACTTATATTAATGTACTAAATAAGGTGTTAGTTGTTTTAGGTTACAATTTATGTTGTATCCTTTTAGGTTACTATTTATGTTGCATTCTTTTAATTGTATCTGTATGTTATCCTCTTTGTTACTTTTCACAAATATAGTATTTACGTATGTATACATACATATGATTTGACAGTATATGTTATCTTCTTTTTTCTGTATCTGTATGTTATCCTCTATGTTATCTCTCTTTTACTGTATGTTGCATTCTTTTAGTTGTATCGATATAGTATTTTTTTTTTATTTTTGGTGGTATACATACATATGGCGCGCACACCACACGGCGATCGTGGTGGGCATGCAGGTCGTGGGGGCCGTGGCGATTCTACGCGTGATGATCAGACCGGATCGTCAGGTATAATTACATATTTTATTAGGATACATCTTATTATTTTTTATTTTTTATTGTATTGTCATTATATTCTTTTATATAAATATTGATTTCACTACATAGGTGATCGACGTAGGCCTCCGCGGGGACTAGCACGTGGCTTGTTAGGGAATCCCCCCCAGGCGCCGCTTATATGTCGTTTTGGGACTCATAGGTAATTTCATAATTCTATATAGTATTACTATAATATAAGTATTTAGTTCTTAATTATATATTCTTTGTAATTTGCAATGTATTAATTTCAATTGTAGTATCCTTGATGCCACGCCAAGGAACACGTTGCTTGGGATCGTCCGCAACTGATTCTCAAGCCCGTGGATGGGGTGGGCGGATGTGGATGACCGCACACGTCAGTTGATTATTACTGAGTTTAGGGTAGGATGTCAATCATTCATATTCTAGTTTTATATTCCATTTGAATATACTTTTATCTCTTTGATTTATGTTACCTCTTTGATTTATGTTGTTTACTAAGCTTCTTAATGTGTAATGTGCAGAGATATTATCGTTTTGAGGACGGGCAAGAACCCATGGCATGACTGTTCTACACAGATACCTAGAGATGAATTGGCACAAGTGGGTCTACGACTGGAAGAAGAAGGCCCAGACGAAGATGGGCGATGGATGACACTTAAGGATGTCAGGCAGATTTCATATCTAACTGCGGTGTGGGACCGGATGAGCGAGATTTGGGGACGGCGAGGCCTTCAAGAAGATGTCTCAAGATGACGTTAATTTGCCGACAGCAGATCAAATCTCCACACACACTGCTGGGTCTCGATCGTTTGACTGTCTGGGAGAGACTTGAGGTGAGTTTAAAGAATGCACCCTCCTGCTTTGAGTTTTGGTGGCACGCCCACCAAAAGAAAGGTGACGGTGGTTATATCTCACCTGAGGCAGAATGCATTGATATAAGTTATTTAATTCTCTTATTTAGTATGTATTTAAAATTTGGATATTCTTTTGTATTATTTCATTTTATACTTTGTGTATCATCTACTAATGTGTTTTTTTCAGCGACGGTTCGAGGATCTTGCGGTGGAGAGCGGCAGAGAGGTGACACTCCAGGTGAGCGATTCTACACGGTATGCAGACGAGGAGATAGAGGATCTGGGCTTGCAGCTACTGTGGGGGACCGAAGAAGGGTAGAGTTGTGGGCATTCCCCATGTCCCAGCTTCTACCTTAGTCCCTGCTACGAGATCTCGGAGACGCCCACCCACTGGAGGTAGTGGTGCGAGTGGATCGGGTGTCGGCCCTTCATTATCCAACTACTTCTTCCGGCGGATCATAGAGGGGTGCATGGCGAGCGGTGTTATGCAGTGAGGCACACCATCACGCGAGCGGATCTATCAGCTGGCTCGGAAGGTTGTCCACGGCTCTATCGATCCTACAGCTGCCGTTGACGACCTCATGGGTGTACTACGGGAGGAGGCCATCTGCGTGTGTGCAGTTGTCTTGACCAACGTCTTCCCACCACATATTCGACAGGTAAAAACAATTAAATTCTATATTTCCTTATTTAATTTATGTAATTTGTAATTGTATTGCTTAGATAAACTTAAGATAAAACCCCAACTTCTATTAAACTTACGGGACTCGATTTCGATATATAGACTCCCTCTAATCTTCCATTAAACTTACTAAAAACACACGTAGCACCACGTAGATATTAGAAACGCGTTACAACTTACGAGACTCGATTCCGACATACGGAGATCAAGTTATCGCCCAAATTGCAAAACTCGTCAACAGTTAGGCAAAAAGCCGAAAAAGAGACCAAAACCAGCCTCGGTCGTCCGAACGGCACGCAAACACACACGTAGCACCGCATAGGCATTAGGCACGGGTTGAAACTTATGGGACTCGATTCTGATATACGGATGCCGAGTTATCAGCCCGTTTGCCCGATGAACCAACAGTTAGGCAAAAAGCCGAAAAAGAGACCAAAACCCGCCTCGGTCGTCCGAACGACACGCAAACACACACGTAGCACCGTATAATCATTAGGCACATGTTGCAACTTACGGGACTCGATTTCGACATACGAAGATTGAGTCATCGCCCAAATTGTAAAACTCGCCAACAGTTAGGTAAAAAGCCGAAAAAGAGACCAAAACCCGCCTCGGTCGTCCGAACGACACGCAAACACAAACGTAGCACTGCATAGGCATTAGTCACGTGTTGCAACTTATGGGACTCTGTGATGCCCCCAAAATAGGTATACATCACCCATCTTGAGTCGCCAAATACATGGTACAAAATACAAATAAAAACTTAATTATACAACTGTCGTGTAAAATACAACAAAACATATGCTGTGAGTTTTAATATAATTATTATCTTCTAGACAATATTCATTCTCAGAATAAGTCCTCATTACATTTATTGTCACACTATTTAATAGGATAGTGAGGACTACTAATACTATCATCTGGACAATCACTCCGTTCCCCGACTAGTTCCGGCTACGTTCTCATTTCCTGAAGAGAACAGTGAAAAAAAGGGTGAGCTCAACTAGCCCAATAAGAAATATTATGACTAAGATAATGCAGAATAAATTATCATTAGTCTTCAACAATGTTAAACTGATAAAATACAATAGACATCAAGTTTAACTACAGCGGAACAAGCAATCCATTAAAAGAGTCAAGTAGAGAATAAAATCTATTATCTTTTATGATTTAAAAGGTTTTTCATCACTTTTATCATTTGGGACTCGAATTTTAATAAATAATCCACATCATCCCCGCACACTACGCCAAGGATATTCATTAGTGTCACAACCACAAATTATCCATGCACTCTGGCCAAGGATATTCGTGTATTCATCAATGGTCATGATCATGCCAACAATCGTCTATCAATGCACTCACAGCCAATGAGGACTTTTACCACATCATTTGTAACATTACTATTATGATTACACCGAATAATCCTCGGTCATAATCATACCAAGTCCATCTATGTATTTCTCAAAGCCACATATGACTTTCAAAAATATAAACATGAGGATGATGAGCGGTGATATAAGAATTCAATAAAACAAGTTCAAAACTTAATTTATTAGGAATTAATAACGCCCAAATTGTCACCATGATACTTCTTTCAGAGTAAAATTCAAGAATGCTCAAAAGAATATTTCCATGAAAGATCTTTGGATGAAGCTTAAATATCAAGGATATTCCATAAATTTCATGGAGTATAGAAGTCAAAACTTTAACAACCGAGTATAATAAAGAATGGAATAACAAAAGAAATCACCATGCATGCTAAGATCAGATGTAGGCAAAGTTATTCCAACAGAATAATAAATAACGGAACGAAGTCAAGCGTAAATTTCGTGCCAAGTTGTGATGTTCCAATGTAATAATAAAAACGGAACCAGATCGGCGTAAAATGCAAAAGACAGGATATTCCAAATGAACAATAAAGACGAAACCAGATCCGGTGTAAAACGCATAGATGAGGATATTCCAATGTAATAATAAAGAAGCGGAACTGGTCCCGGCAGAAAACGCATGCATGACGAGGATATTCCAATGTAATAATAAAGGATGGAATAAAAGAAGAATTTCACCAAGTATAGGGTAGCAGATACAAAAGTTATTCCAATGTAATAATAAATAATGGAATAATGAAGTCTTCTTCATGAATACAAAAGAAATAATACCCTTACCATAAAAGAAACTGGATATAGAAGTAGTGAAGTAGCAGAATACTTTTCTTCTTTCTGTTTATAGTTTCTCTCTCTAGAGTTTCAGTGAATTCGTAAAAAATAATGAAGGAATGAACTTCTATTTATAGAAGAATGGATTGAATAGTAACTAATTCCTGAACGGTCCAGATTGATTTACTTTAAAATAAAATCTTTTAAATAAAATATAATATATATATATATATATACACATTATATATATAACATTAGTCACGGGTTACGAACTCCGTGAACTTTGCCAGCCAAACAATCAAATTATTACATATATATAAATATAATAATAATAATGATTGTACTCCTTCCCTGCCAATATCAACTTCTTCTCTTTTTTTCTCCACCAAAGTCCACTATCACCAATTATATATATATAAAAGTACTTCCCTTAATTCTACACATGCAAAAATCAATTATATATATACATAATCTATATACTCCCTCTTTTGCACGTTAACTCATCCCCCACCCCCCATTTCCTGATATTCATTTCTCCCACCCATCTCATTTTTCCATACGTGGGCCCCACATGTGGCCCCCACCTTTATAATATAGAAAAAAATTTCTACCGATTATTTTGAAAAATGGGTAAATGGGGGTCCATAAAATAAGCAAAATTTACATCAAAGACTTCATAAAAAAAATCCCCTCAACATTTTTAACAAAATTTATCATCATTATTATAATTCACAATATTAATCGACCAAGTCGTTCCCAGAAAAGAGGGGGCTTTCCAATAAGGATTTCTCCCTATTGGCGCGCAATTAGGTGACCAAACCTCTCCTTGGCAGAACTTCTAGACATCGTTAATATCGCAAATAATAATATTAATAACTTTGTTATCTCAATTATTGATTTAATAATATATAAAATATCGACAATAATTGAATCAAATAACGTGAGATACTATGCAATAATTACTGTAGCAATAATTGAACAAAACTGAGTGACTTCTCACGTAAGCATCAATAATCAATACCGTGTGCTACTATGCAACCATGCGTATTACTCTACTTTTACTACCGAGTAGTTCAACAGTATTAACAGTAAAACTTCCGCTGTTATTTTCAATAAAATATTTTTGTCGTTTTTTCAATCCGACAATAATTTCGTTGTGGGGACCACCAATGATTGTGCCATCGTACAAATATTCCCTGTTAAAACGAATATTTCCGACCAATCGAATATTATAAAACAACTTGCGTACTTTGCAAAATTTATAAATATTACCCACAACTATAACATTATATCAAATTCATTCCATAATTTATAAAAATGATATTTATAGAAAAATTATCTTTATTCATAAAAGTTGGGGTCTTACAATCTCCCCTTCTTATAAAATTTTGCCCTCGAAATTAGGGTACGTACCTAGTATGTCGAAGAGGTAAGGATACCTTGATTTTATTTCAAATTCTAACTCCCAGGTCATTTCCTCAAGATCGTGGTTCCTCCATAAAACTTTGACTTGAGGTATAACCTTGGAGCGTAAAATATGTTCCTTCTTATCCAAGATTTGAACAGGAACCTCTTCATACGTTAAATCTTCCGCTATTTCGTCTGGTTCTAACCTAATAATGTGGTTTGGGTCTTTCACATATTTATGTAACATGGATATATGAAAAATGTTATGAACACGAGACATACTTGGCGGTAAAGCGACTCTATACGCCACAGTTTCTACTCGATCGAGCATTAAAAATGGGCCAATGAATCGAGGATTGAGCTTTCCTCTCTTTCCAAATCTCGTAACTCCTTTCCATGGAGCAACACATAACAACACATGATCTCCAATATCGAATTCCACGTCCTTTCGATGAAGATCAGCATAACTCTTTTTTCGGTCTTGTGAGGTTTTTATACGTTGTCGGATTGTTTAAATCTTTTCCGTAGTCATACGTACCAACTCTGGTCCCAACAACATTGTTTCACCCACCTCATCCCAGCATACTGGAGAACGACACTTTCTTCCATACAACGCCTCGAATGGAACCATGCCAATACTTGCTTGATAACCTGTTATTGAGGAAAACTCCACCAATGGTAAGAACTTGTCCCAACTTTCCTTGAAGTCAAGGACACAGAGTCTTAATAAATCTTCAAGAGTTTGAATAGTCCTCTCTGATTGTCCGTCCGTCTGAGGATGATATGCCGAAATAAATCGTAAATCCGTGCCCATAGCTTTTTGCAAACTAACCCAAAATCTTGAAGTGAATCTTGGGTCTCGATCAGAAACTATGGATACTGGCATACCATGAAATCTTACAACCTCGTTTATGTACATACGAGCAAGGCGTTCAAGTGTATAAGTTTCTCGTATTGGTAAGAAATGAGCAGACTTGGTCAATCTATCAACAATGACCCAAATTGTATCTATGTTGATATACTACGGATAAGGAGTGACATACCGATGCAACAATCAGTAAAGATAAAGTTGTCTAAACATTCCTCCATGAATGATTTGGGAAGAGTATCTTAATTGGGGATGCAAATCTAAATAGATAGATTTAAAAGGATACTCAACTTAACCCAAGGAACGTGTATTCATTTGATGCTAAAGCTGTTTAGCATGGCAAACTCCAAGAGTTGTCTCATGTTGATGAGCTATGGAGTGTATCTCTCTTAATAGTCCCCAAAGACTCCTAAAAGAGAGATCGCATGAGTAATTATCATGTATGCAATGAAATGTACGAGACCTGATGTTGATCAGTCATATTCTGGAGAAGTTCACTGTGAGACAGTGAAAAACATCTTAAAGTACTTAATCGGGACTAAGGATTTGATTATACATGGTGGGTCTGAATAAAAACTAGAGGGCTTAAAATACTCAAAATCCGATCCCAAGACTCCATAAAAGTTATGGACAGGGAGGATTCCTAATCTTAAGTATGTTAAGATAAGGGGTTGTCAAACTTATATGAAAAGGTTTCAAAGGATAAGCTTGGGACAAAATTTGACAAGTACAGATTTGTGGGACATCCTAAAGTAAGTTTAGGGCATATGTTCTATAATCCTACTTAGCAAAAGGTGTTTGTTGAGAAACACGCTGCCTTCTAAGATAAAGGTGTTTATCAATGAAGGGGCTAGTGGGAGGATAATAGATCTTGAAGAGTTTAAGAACCACAAAACACTATAAGTCAAATAAGAGGAACCTATAGATAGACCTATTGTACCACAACCGAATCGTAAGTCTGGAATAGTACCGAAGATACCTGGGAGGTATGGACTCATCATAGATTATGATGATGAGGTACACATCATAGAAGATGATGATCCGATTATATACGATGAGGTAAGAGTTGTAGACACTCAGAGAAATGGATTGAAGCAAGTTTCTCAAAAAAATGGAACATTCATTTTGATGAGACAATCAAAAGATTTTGATTTTATCAAAAACAAGAATGAACCTAGTGTGTACAAAAGGGTCAGTGGGAGCATCGTGACATTCCTAGTATTATATGTTGATATACTACGGATAAGGAGTGACATACCGATGCAACAATCAGTAAAGATAAAGTTGTCTAAACACTCTTTCATGAATGATTTGGGAAGAGTATCTTAATTAGGGATGCACATCAATATAGATAGATTTAAAAGGATACTCAACTTAACCTAAGGAACGTATATTCATTTGATGCTAAAGCTGTTTAGCATGGCAAACTCCAAGAGTTGTCTCATGTTGATGAGCTATGGAGTGTATCTCTCTTAATAGTCCCCAAAGACTCCTAAAAGAGAGATCGCATGAGTAATTATCATGTATGCAATGAAATGTACGAGACTTGATGTTGATCAGTCATATTCTGGAGAAGTTCACTGTGAGACAGTGAAAAACATCTTAAAGTACTTAATCGGGACTAAGGATTTGATCATACATGGTGGGTCTGAATAAAAACTAGAGGGCTTAAAATACTCAAATTTTTCAGACAGACCAAGACAACAGAAAATCTACTTTAAGGTAAAGTGTTACCTTGAACGGTGGTGCAGTGAATTGGAAATGTTCCAAACAGCAAAGAGTTGCTAGTTTAGGGATAAAGACAAAGTATATAGCTATAAATGAAGCTACAAGTTGATTGTTTGGATAAAAGTTCATTACAGAACTAGGAATAGTTCCTAAGTCTCATCTTGGATCTAAACATGTGTTGTAGCACTTTCATTTGATTAAAGAATCATTGAAAGATGGGAAATCACTATAGAGATAGTGGACTCTCAAGAACAACATTACATATCCATTTACTGAAGCTTATCCAACAGCAGGATAATCGTCACTTTGAGAAGAAGGGTATGAGATACCATGGCGATTGGCTTTAGTGCAAGTGGGAGATTGAAAGTAGTATGCACACAAGCCAATCATGTTTGATGATAAAGCATATACTTTGTAACATTTTTATTCATTTATTAATAAAAAAAGTATTAATTTATTAAAGGCTTTTAATTATCTACATGATGTTGTTTTATAATATGTGATAAACCCATAGTTTTAAGCAATGCTTTTAGAATAATGATGATGATCATTCTAATGAGATCTAAATTCTTAGAAAGCTTAAAACTAAAATAGTTCCCAATCATTGGATTACTAAATTGGGGATTAGTGAATCCGGATAGATCGGGTACATACGTCGCTTGCTCATTGGATGGGGATGATTGATCTCATGATCATTGTGTGGAGACACTAAAGCAAGTATGTAGGTGCTTATTAGAGAATAAGTTCACTGAACATGACTCGCTAAGGAATACCTAATGGAGTTTTACTTACCTGTAAATAGGAATTCCTATAGTGATAGTAGTACAAGTGATCCTTGGACTTGAGATCATCATAGTATTTTGTGTATGATGAGTTATACTTTGACTTATTTCTTAAGACCCTTAGGGTATATCAAAGGGTATGCTTGGGTATAATAAGTTGTACATGGAGATAATGTATGATCAATAAAGAATCTACCACTTCTAGTAAAAGAAGAGAAATGTCCTATGTGATTTGATAAATGACAACTCAGTACTCCTTGGCCAAGACAGAATAAAATTAGAAAGGAGTTTCTAATTTACATTATTTGGAGTTATGCATTTAAGAGTCGAAATACATATAACTAAATAAAATAAGACTTGACAAAAATTCCATGTCTTATATTTAATTGGGACATTGTATGGTGGAAGGATTGAATTGTACGGTAACTATTTACTCAAAGGTTCTTTTATGATTAATGTTAAAATCTATATTATCTGGAAAGTCGTTGATCGCTAGGGAGGCTTATCCCTATTGTAGAATAAATATTATTTATTTAAATAAATTAATAGTTTAATTTATTTATTTAAATAAGATTAGAATTGTTCTAATTGATTTATTCACAACCGGTTTAACATGGAGAACCTAAAGGGTCACACCATAAAAGGAAGAATAATTATTTAAGAAGTTAATGGCATAATCGTAATAATAAATTAAGTATATTTAATTTAATCTATGGTGATAGAATAAATTAAATAGCTTAATATTTATTATTTAATATTTTGGAAATATTAAATATAAATTAATAAGAGGAGTCTTATTATTATTATTATTACTATTATTATTATTATTTAATTCCTAAAGGAGTTTGGGAATTAATTAATAAAAGTACTCTCAAATATCCTAATAGGATTAGGAGGTAAATTAATTAAAAAAGTTTAATTAATTATCCCTAATAAGATTAAGGAGCTTAATTAATTAAAAGAATTTAATTAATTAAATAAAACCCAATTTTTTATTTGTTAAGGAGGGTTGCCATCATCTATAAATAAGAGGAGTCTTATTATGGGTGTGTGGGTTGTTGACCTTTTAACAACAGACGTAATTCCAATAGTTGGGAGAGTACGTTCTTTTCTATGAGAGATAAAAAAACTAGGGTTTTGCCAAATACCCATCTTCTTCAATCTTTATTCTTTCTTGGTGGATCACCTCTAAAGGCCAAACACTTGGGTGGCTAACGTTGATCAAAGGAAGGATACAAATCCGGTGGATTCAAGTTGAACGCGAAAAGGATTGGAGGTGAACTTGTACCTGAGGAAGCTCGGATCTCAAGGGTATGATTCTTGTTCTTTCTTTTTCGTTTAATCAATAATTGCGCATAAAGGGTGATCCGGGTATATGGTTTGTAAAATTTTAAACTCTGATTTTTACACGTTTCTGCAAATTTTGTGCAGTTTGATTGCGTTCATGAATATTACAAACCTAACACTTCACGGATTTTGGAATAAATAAAGATGTCATCAATAAAGACGACCACAAAGTGATCCAAATATTCCTTGAATACTCGGTTCATCATATCCATGAAGGCAGCAGGAGCATTAGTTAATCCAAAAGACATAACTAGGAATTCATAATGCCCGTACCAAGTTCTGAAACCCTCTTTGGAATGTCATCTGTTATAATCTTCAATTGGTGATATCCCGAACGAAGATCAATCTTTAAAAAGAATTTGGCGCCTTGCAACTGGTCAAACAGGTCATCAATACGTGGCAATGGGTACCTATTTTTGATGGTGACATGATTCAACTCTCGATAATCAATACAAAGTCGCATACTCCCATCTTTCTTCTTCACGAATAAAACAGGAGCACCCCAAGGAGAAGTACTAGGACGAATAAAGCCAATGTCTAACAATTCTGCGCATTGGGTCTTTAACTCCTCGAAGTTCAATAGGAGACATTCGATATGGGGCTTTGGAAATGGGTTTTATACTGTGTTCAAGGTCAATACAAAATTCAATTTCACATACGGGGTAGTCAGAGGGAAGTTCTTTTCGTGGAATACGTCAGGAAATTCATTAATAATATAAATATCATTCAGAACTGACGTATTTTTGTTTAGATCCGTGACATGAGCTAAGAAATCTTGACATCCATTTTTCAATAAAACGAATAGCTTTATAGCTTGAGATGACAGTGATTGATTTTAATGGTTTGGTTGCTTGAATTCGCATAATAGGTTGGTTAAGAATATGAAAGCTAACAACCTTACGAAAAAAATTAATTTTTGCATGATGAGTAGTTAACCAATCAATCCCTAGAATTACGTCAAATGCAAGTATTTTCAATGAAATAAGATCGACAGGTAATGTGAGAGTACCGATTTGAACCAAACAAGACTTATAAACAGTGGATGTAATGAAGGTTTCTCCCAATGGAGTTTCAACAGATAAGTCAAAGTCTAATTTCTCCGGAGTCAAATTTAAACGTTGAGCGCAAGTAGGAGAAATAAAAGAATGGGTAGAACCAGTATCAAATAAGGTATAAACTTCGCTAGAGTTTATGATAAGCTTACCCGTGATGACCTCGTTCGGGTTCCTTTCTTTCTGGGAGGTCACACCAAACGCTCTCCCTTGCACTACCGATTTTTACTTTTCTGGGACGGCCTTTAGTGCCTCCATCCTAGCTGAACTTATCTTCGGTGAACGACAAAATCGGGCTAGGTGACCTTCTCTTCCATAATTATAACATGCTTTGGATGGCATCGCGCAGTTTGGACTGATGTGTCTCTCCCCTCCGCATTTGAAGCATATGATAGGTGGTCGTTCTCCTTCCTTAACAATGGGTACTGGTGCTGACGTCTTTCCATCATTGTTGAATCTCCTCTTCTTGAAATGTCCATTCTTATTGTTTTGGTACGATTACCACCAAAGTGGTTACCATTATCGGCCGTTGATTCCTTCCACGCTTGTTGTCACCGCTTCGATGACCGGTCTCACCCCAGATTATCATTTTGTTTACCGCTTCTTTTTGGTTGGGTTGACTCATTATCGCGCTCCAATAATCGAGCCCTATTAACAACATCCGAATACAAACACGGTTTATGAGAGAGATAAGATATTAACGTATCTCGGGTTTTAAACCTCTTAGAAACATTCGCGTCATTCTCTCCTCATTATCAACCAAATGGGACACAAACCGGGACAACTCGGAAAACTTGGCTTCGTACTGCGACACGGTCATGTTGTTTGGCTCCAACTTGATGAACTCTACCTCTTTCATGTGATTTAAACTTTCGGAAAGTACTTGTCGTTGAACAGCTTCTTGGAACTTCTCCCAAGACATCTTCAAGCGGCGCAGTTGAGTACGCTTTCTGATTCCCAATGATGAATCTGCCTCTGCCCGAAACATGAAGGTGGCAAAGGGAACCTTTTGCTCCTCGGAGCATCCCAAGACATCAAATATCTTGTTAATCTGCTTTATCCACGTCTCCGCCATAAGTGGTTTTGGTTCTTCAAAAAACTCCGGTTGTCCCAGCTCCTTGAACTGCTTAGCCGTGACCGTCCGAGAGTTGTCAGTGTTTCCACCTGCATTTCAGACAGGAGTCTCTCTTTCCTGATGCTGTATGAATTGTAGAAAGCCTCTGAACATTCCACCGTTCATCATTTGGTTAGTGTTGTTGTTTGTATGAGGATTGTCGCCTTCCTGATGCATATTGTCCTGATTATTGATCTGTGGAGTATAAGACCCCAACTTATTATTAATTAAATTGAATTTTCTCTATTTATTATTTTGAAATAGTAAGGGTTGATTTGATTAATGTGGTTAGTTATGGGTAAAATATGCAAATATTTTAAATAAGAAAGTGGTTATAAAATATTCATTGTTTCGGGGAATATTAGTTTGGTCGTGGAATATTCTTACCGCTTGGGAATATTCGTATGCAAGGCGCAGCTTTTTTGTGGGCCCCATAACTGAAAAAGCGATTAGATGAAGAAAACGACAAGTATAAGTTGTTTATAAATAACTGGCAGTAGTTGTTATCATTAATATTGTTGGAATACCCATTGGTTAAAAACACGAGTATACCAGTATTGCACCAATTATTGATTCTTACGTAAGAAGGCACTACTCAATAATTGTTACATTAATTACTGTTCAATATTTTATTTTATTAATTCAATAATTGCTGCGTTGATATTTTATATTATTGTTGTTTTAATAATTATCATTACACAGTATTTTCCTTTATCGAATAAATAATTCATATTATTTGAATAATATTATTAGATAGCATTATTGGCAATGTCTAAAAAGTTCTATCTAAGGAGAGGTTTGGTCACCTAAGCGCGCAAGAAGGAGAAATCCTTATTAGAAAGCCCTCTTTCCAGAACAACTACCGTCACAAGATTGTGATTCTGTAATATTATTTGTGAATAATTAATTATTGATTTATATGATAAGGAAAATATTCATTTTATGTGGATATAGATGGAGAAAATTTTTAATGTGACAATTGTTGAAAATTGATATTTTATCTTTTTCAATAAAATAATTCATTTAAATATATTATTATATTTTAATAATATAATAATGGTGATATATGAATAAATGAGGAGGAAGAGTATTTTTGTTACAAAAAAATATTTAAAATATGTTAAACATGTTTGTGGGCCCCACTTAATGACCAAAATTGGATTATAGCCCGTAAAATCGCTCGTTTGTGGATTTCGGTCAACTTCTGCTTGGAATTTGGAAAAACTTAAACTTACAAAGTTGTAGAGAATGGAATTTCCTATGAAAAGGACATGTGGTTCCAATTTTTCTAATAACAGGGCTATTTATTATGAATTATTAAAGTTCCGAAGTTTCAGAATAATTGATTTTTGGAAGTTTTAATTATGTTTATTAAAAAAAACATTTTTTGGGCTACACTAACATGTGCAAAATGAGCTGAGCATTTTGTTAATTATATTAATATTATATTAAATTTTCTGCTTTGGTGTTCTAAGCATTTTCCTATAAATAGGGTGCTTAGGTTAGAATTAAAAATCACAATTTAAATCAAGTTTTCTCTCTATATTATCGAGCGTATTCTTGTGAGTATTTTGATACTTTGAGTGTTGCTATACGGTGCAAGTTCCCTTCAGGACTATATCCGGTATTCCAGCTAGAAGTACAGTCTTTTCAAGGTAAGGGATATTTTTTTTAAATGATATTATTTCTTCTAATATCATTATGCCGAAATATTTGTAAGATTTTTCTTGTGAAATTCTTGTCTTTTAGTGTCGGGATTACTATTCATGTATACGGCACTATTCACGTATACGACACTATTCACGAATATGACACTATTCAAAGAAAAATTATATTTTTCGTATTTTGTCCAAAATATCTATTATGGATACTAGCTTTGATTGTATCCATATTTTGATCATTCTTGAATTTTACTCCATTATGATTATTTATGAAGTATTTTTGAACTCAGATTGTTTAAAGTACGAATCCTTAATATTTGTTCTTTTGTTTCACTGGATTCGTTTTTTTTAAATATTTTTCATCATCCTCAGTCCTAAATGATGGTATTACTGAATATCTTTGGCCTGTGGTGCAAAGATGGTTGATTTTCTTATGAATATCTTTGGCCCGTAGTGCAAAGATGTACAGGTGTTGAGATGAACATGACCGACTGATGAATATCTTTGGCCTGTAGTGCAAAGATGAATATTTGATTCAAGATGAATATTGGTTGATGTTACAGGGATAAAATATTGATGATGGACTTTTAAATTCATAGATTATAGTAGATTTCATTCTCTACGTAACTCTTCTATGAATTATTATTTTCATTGCAAATATTGATCTCGAAAACATGTTGTTTCATTGTATTTTATCGATTTTTCCTCGTTGAAGACTAACGATAATTTGTTCTATATTATCTTAGTCATAATATTCTTTACTGGGCTAGTTGAGCTCACCCTTTTCCTTTTTGTTCAATTTTTCTTCTCAGGAGGCGAGAATGTTGTGAGTTCTAGTCGGGGTGTGGAATGATGAATCTAGAAAGTTGTTTTAGTAGTCCTCACCATTTTTGTAAAATAATGTACCAATAATTGTAATGAGGACTTATTTGGGTGTGAATATTGTCTAGATGGCAATATTTGTATTTAAACTCACAGTTTATATGTTGTATTAATAAAGTTGTAGTTATTTCTGTACCATGTTATTGACGACTCAAAATGGGTGATGTATACCTATTTTGGGGGCGTCACATGGAGACTCAACGGTCTCCTGTGCTCCATTGTTAATCTCAACATTCTCGGATGCCATTTTTAAATACTGCCACAAAAAAAGGGTTAATTAACATATCACATATTATCCCTATACTCTGACCGACCAATTAAATACCAAATAAACTTAGGTAGGTCAATACTAGCGAAGGAATTCCCGCTCTCCCTCCTAGTTCTTATCTCACATCTCAGCCAGGGATCATATCTCTAAGCTTTGATACCAACTGTGACGCCCCCAAAATAGGTATACATCACCTATCTTGAGTCGCCAAATACATGGTACAAAATACAAATAAAAACTTAATTATACAACTATCGTGTAAAATACGACAAAACATATGCTGTGAGTTTTAATACAATTATTGTCTTCTAGACAATATCCATTCTCAGAATAAGTCCTCATTACATTTATTGTCACACTATTTAACAGGATAGTGAGGACTACTAATACTATCATCTGGACCGTCACTCCGTTCCCCGACTAGTCCCAGCTACGTTCTCATTTCCTAAAGAGAACAGTGAAATAAAGGGTGAGCTCAACTAGCCCAGTAAGAAATATTATGACTAAGATAATGCAGAATAAATTATCATTAGTCTTCAACAATGTTAAACTGATAAAATATAATAGACATCAAGTTTAACTGCAGCGGAACAAGCAATCCATTAAAAGAGTCAAGTAGAGAATAAAATCTACTATCTTTTATGATTTAAAAGGTTTTTCATCACTTTTATCGCTGGGACTCAGCTTAATAAATAATCCACATCATCCCTGCACTACCGCCAAGGATATTCATTAGTGTCACAACCACAAATTATCCATGCACTATGGGCCAAGGATATTGGTGTATTCATCAATGGTCATGATCATGCCAACAACTGTCCATCAATGCACTACGGGCCAATGAGGACTTTTACCACATCATTTGTAACATTACGGTCATGATTACACTGAATAATCCTTGGTCATAATCATACCAAGTCCATCTATGCATTACAGGCCACATATGACTTTCAAAAAATATAAACATGAGGATGATGACAATGATATAAGAATTCAATAAAATAAGTTCAAAAATTAATTTATTCAGGAATTAATAATGTCCAAATTGTCAACATGATTCTTCTTTGTAGAGTAAAATTCAAGAATGCTCAGAAGAATATTTCCATGAAAAGATACTGGATGAAGCGCAAATATCAAGGATATTCCACAAATTTCATGGAGTATAGAAGTCAAAACTTTAACCAACTAAGTATAATAAAGAATGAAATAACAAAAGAAATCACCATGCATGCGGTACTTCGTATAGATAGGTTATTCCAACAGAATAATAAATAACGGAACCGTGTCGTGCAAAATTGCATGACCATGTGCAGGATGTTCCAATGTAATAATAAAAAAGCGGAACCGTGTCGGCGTAAAAATGCATGTATGTGATATTCCAATGTAATAATAAAGAGGCGGAACCAAGTCCCGGCGTAAAATGCATGTGCATGAGGATATTCCAATGAGAATAATAAAAGCGGAACCAAGTCCGGCGTAAAATGCATGCAGAGGATATTCCAATGAGAATAATAAAAGACGGAACCAGTCCCACGTAAAATGCATGTGAACGAGGATATTCCAATGTAATAATAAAGGATGGAATAATGGAAGAATTTTACCAAGTATAGGGTAGCAGTGTATACAAAAGTTATTCCAATGTAATAATAAATAATGGAATAACAAAAGTTCTCTTCATGAATACAAAAGAAATAATACCCTCTACAGTAAAAGAAACCTGGATATAGAAGTAGTGAAGTAGCGAGAATACTTTTTTCTTCTTTATCTCTAGTTTTCTCTCTAGAAGTTTCAAATGAATTTGTAAGAAATAATGAAGGAATGAGCTTCTATTTATAGAAGAATGGATTGAATAGTAACTAATTCCTGAACGGTCCAGATTGATTTACTTTAAAATAAAATTTTTTAAATAAATATATATATATATATATATATATATATATACACATTATATATATAACATTAGTCGCGGGTTATGAACCCCGTGAACTTTTCCTACCAAACAATCAACTTATTACATATATATAAATATAATAATAATAATAATGATTGTACTCCTTCCCTGCCAATATCAACTTCTTCTCTTTTTTTTCTCCACCAAAGTCCACTATCACCAATTATATATATATATAAAAGTACTTCCCTTAATTCCACACATGCAAAAATCAATTATATATATACATAATCTATATACTCCCTCTTTTGCACGTTAGTTAACTCATTCCCCCCCCCCCCATTTCCTGATATTTCATTTCTCCCACCCATCTCATTTTTCCATACGTGGGCCCCACATGTGGCCCCCACCTTTATAATATAGAAAAAAATTTCTACCGATTATTTTGAAAAATGGGTAAATGGGGGTCCATAAAATAAGCAAAATTTACATCAAAGACTTCATAAAAAAAATACCCTCAGCATTTATCATCATTATTATAATTCACAATATTAATCGACCAGGTTGTTCTCAGGAAAGAAGGGGCTTTCCAATAAGGATTTCTCCCTATTGGCGCGTAATTAGGTGACCAAACCTCTCATTGACAAAACTTCTAGACATCATTAATATTGCAAATAATAATATTAATAACTCTGTCATCTCAATTATTGATTTAATAATATATAAAATATCGACAATAATTGAATCAAATAACGTGAGATACTATGCAACAATTACTGTAGCAATAATTGAACAAAACTGAGTGACTTCTCACGTAAGGATCAATAATCATTACCGTGTGCTACTATGCAACCACGCATATTAATGTACTTTTAGTACCGAGTAGTTCAACAGTATTAACGGTAAAACTTCCGCTGTTATTTTCAATAAAATATTTTTGTGATTTTCTCAATCCGACAATAATTCCGTTGTGGGGTCCACCAATGATTACGTCATCGTACGAATATTTCCTGTTAAAACGAATATTCCCGACCAATCGAATATTATAAAACAACTTGCGTACTTTGCAAAATTTATAAATATTACCCACAACTATAACATTATATCAAATTCATTCCATAATTTTTAAAAATGATATTTATAGAAAAATTATATTTATTCATAAAAGTAGGGGTCCTACAGACTCGATTCCGACAAACGGAGATCGAGTTATCGCCCAAATTGCAAAACTCGCCAACAGTTAGGCAAAAATCCAAAAAAGAGACCACAACCCGCCTCGATCATCCGAACAGCACGCAAACACACACATAGCACCGCATAGGCATTAGGCACGTGTTACAACTTACGGGACTCAATTTTGATATACGGATGTCGAGTTATCAGCCCATTTGCCCGATGAACCAACAGTTAGGCAAAAAGCCTAAAAATAGACCAAAACCCGCTTCGGTGATCCGAACGACACGCAAACACACACATAGCACCATATAGGCATTAGGCACGCGTTGCAACTTACGAGACTCGATTCCGACATACGAAGATCGAGTTATCGTCAAAATTGCAAAACTCGCCAACAGTTAGGTAAAAAGCCAAAAAAGAGACCAAAACCCGCCTCGGCCGTCCGAATGACACGAAAACACACACGTAGAACTACATAGGCATTAGGCACGTGATGCAACTTACAGGACTCGATTCCGACATACGAAGATCGAGTTATCGCCCAAATTGCAAAACTCGCCAATAGTTAGGCAAAAAGCCGAAAAAGAGACCAAAACCGCCTCGGTCGTCCGAACGACACGCAAACACACACGTAGCATCGCATAGGCATTAGGCACATTTTTCAACTTACGGGACTTGATTCTGATATACGAATTCCGAGTTATCAGCCCGTTTTCCCGATAACCCAACAGTTATGCAAAAAGCCGAAAAATAGACCAAAACCCGCCTCGATCGTCTGAACGACACGCAAACACACACATAGCATCGCATAGCAATTAGGCACGTGTTGCAACTTACGGGACTAAATTTCAACATACGGAGATCGAGTTATCGCCCAAATTGCAAAATTCACCAACAGTTAGGCAAAAAACTGAAAAAGAGAACAAAATCTACCTTGGTCGTCGGAACGACACACAAACACACACGTAGCACCGCATAGGCATTAGGCACGTGTTGCAACTTACGGGACTCGATTCTGACATACGAAGATCGAGTTATCGCCCAAATTACAAAACTCGGCAATAGTTAGGCAAAAAGTCGAAAAAGAGACCAAAACCCGCCTTGGTCTTTCGAATGGTACGTAAACACACACTTAGCACCGCATAGGCATTAGGCATGTGTTGCAACTTATGGGACTCAATTCCGATATACGGATGCCGAGTTATCAGCCCGTTTGCCCGATGAACCAACAGTTAGGCAAAAAGTCAAAAAAGATACCAAAACCCACCTCGGTCGTCCGAACGACACGCAAACACACACATAACACCGCATAGACATTAGGCACGTGTTGCAACTTACGGGACTCAATTCTGACATACGGAGATCGAGTTATCACCCAAATTGCAAAACTCGCCAATAGTTAGGCAAAAAGCTGAAAAAGAGACCAAAACCCGCGTCGGTCGTCCGAACGACACTCAAACACACACGTAGTACCGCATAGGCATTAGGCACGTGTTTTAACTTATGTGACTTGATTCCGACGTACGAAGATCGAGTTATCGCCCAAATTGCAAAACTCGCCAACAGTTAGGCAAAAAGCCGAAAAAGAGACCAAAACCAGCCTCGGTCGTCCGAACGACACGCAAACACACACGTAGCACCGCATAGTCATTAGACACATGTTGCAACTTACGGGACTCGATTTCGACATACGAAGATCGAGTTATCGCCCAAATTGTAAAACTCGCCAACAGTTAGGCAAAAAGCCGAAAAAGAGACCAAAACCCACCTCGGTCGTCTGAACGACATGCAAACACACACATAGCACCGCATAAACATTAGCATGTGTTGTAACTTATGGGACTCGATTTCGATATATGGATGCCGAGTTATCAGCCCGTTTGCCCAATGAACCAACAGTTAGGTAAAAAGCCGAAAAAGAGACCAAAACCCGCCTCGGTCGTCTGAACGACACGCAAACACACACGTAGCACCGTATAGGCATTAGGCACATGTTACAACTTACGAGACTCTATTTCGATATATGGATGCTGAGTTATCAGCATGTTTGCCACACTTGTAGAATACAAACTAAAATAATTTAAATATGCTTAGTTTTTTACTTCGTTTTTAATATTTTACTTTTGTAGGGTCTTGTTGAGGAGACTCATGGGGGTGGAGGCTACGGTACAGGCGATGCCTGTGGCGGAGATGGTGATAACTGCCGAGCTGATGAGACTATAGAGGGTGGGACCAGAGGTGGGACAGGCGATGGGACCGGCGATCGTACGATAGATGGCGGTGATGGTGACACTGACATTCCTGATCTTGGCCTGTAGTTAGTTTATGTTTATATTTTGACTTTTATGTATGTATTTATATACCTTTTGAGTTGTACAGACTAGACTTTTGTATCTAACTATATTGATTGTTGTTGGTAAAAGATATGATTGTTATTTATATGTGTGCATTGTCATTATTTGTTTTTCTTTAATTTTTAACAGGTACAATTATATATATGTAAATGAACAGGGGAATTTTGCAATTTATTTAATTTTTTTTTCAGCAGGTCATCAAGCGATGGGGTCACGACAATGGCCTCAAGGTCATCATGACGGATTAGACACTCATTGGCGGCTAAGCAAATTCGTCAAGAAATGATCTGATAAATTAAAACTCAATAATGTTTAGTAGCGACAACATATCCGTCGTTATGGCCATCGACAATGACTCATTGATGACGACTTGCCGTCGGCAATGACCCAGTCGGCAATGACAAACTTTCCGACGACGAGGGACGGGAGCTAGGGGCGACGACCTCCTGGGCGACGGGAGGGTGGAAGGACACTCGCTGCCGCTTGATGACCTCATTGCCGACGGCAGAAGAGAGTCGATAGCAAGTCAGTCATTTACAATGACCTTTATTTTTGTAGTGTTATTTCATCAAAACAAAAGGAATATATAAATTAATTTATAGTTAGGGTTTTTATACCTTTTATTTAGGTGGATGTTCTCCTTCTAAGGTAGCTTATGAAGTGAAGTAGGATGAACTCTCTTCTCTCTTCTCCTTCTAAGTAGCAGCTGTATACTCCCTCCTTTCTCTCTCTCTCTCTCTCTATTTTCTTTTTATTAGCCAAGTTGGAAGAAATAAGAAGGAAATGAACTAATCCCCTTTTCTTTTCTTTTTTTTAAAGACTCATAAGCTAGTAAAAAAAATATCCATACAACTTCTATATCCATATATTTCTCCCAACTTCCTCTCTCTATTATCTCTTCACTTAACTTGTAAATCTTGCTAAAATAAGTGGCTCCATTCCAAGGTTGACACCTAGCCTTGTGTGTAGTGTAAGTTTTTACAAAATGAGAAGTAATTGATTATCTCACATGCTCTTTCTCCCCCTTCACGTGGTTGCCGATTTTGCCACATTTCCCCCCCCCCCCTTTTTGATTTATTTTTAATGCCAAAATTGCTTAATCAAATGACTAAAAAGTCCCTCTTCTATGGGCTAAAAATTGGGCGTTCCATTAAATTGTTTGGGCTTGCTATTTAAAATAATTGGGCCATATAAAATATAATGGGTCCAACACCAAAATATTATCTTACCCTAATTATTTAATTAGGGTTTCTATTCCACTCATTTGAAATTTAAATAATTACTCATGTATATTTAATTCTATAACCCAATTAGACTTTCTTTAATTAGGTTTAAAATAAATAATAAATTAAGATAATAAAATAAAATAAATCTCTTAGGCTAGTATATATTTTAAATACTAAAATTCTTCAATACTACAACTCTTGGGTTATATAGTCCATATTGCTAATATATAATATTAGGTTATAAAGCTTTCTTTTTAATTCACTACATATAATAAATAAATATATATATACACATCTATAATATATATTTATTTAGTCACATACATCTCCTACATATGTCATAACATATTTATCGTCATTGATAAATCATTATTATATTTATTTACTCACATATTTATTCAATATATGCCACAAAATATTTAATATATTGATAAATAATTTAATATTTTTATTTCTTGACTTTCCTTTTTGTTCCATTAATTCATTAACTTAATTAGCCCTAATTGGCTTAATAAGTTATTACATAATCATATAATCACTTTATATTAGACATATCAATTTAATCACTTAAAGATTATAAATCTTTTTAATTTACCATTCAAGGTTAATATTCAAGTTATGTTAATTCTCAACATAACTTATCTTACTCTTCCTTAATCAAATTGATTAAGTATTCATCTTAGTTAACTTAAAATATTTAAATTATCTAACTCACTTAATTCACATATTCATTTATATGCTCAAAAAAATTTCGTAAAAATATACATGTATAATCGTATAAAATTATGGGGTCCTTACATATTACTCATTTAATATATTTGATACCATTTGTATACTACCTAACTTAAAATATTTGTATATATGTTGGTAGTAATTAAGCTAGATCCATGGATAACTTTTAGGATTTATTGATACATGTATTGGTATTTTAAGATATATTTATATTGATTAATGAATATTAGTGTTCATGTATATGCTTTCATTACATTCGATTTATATTCTAGTTCATGTATAGAAGTATATAGATATAACTCTTGTAACCTATAAATTGCCTTTTACTTGGATCATTTGAAACAAGTAAAATAAAAGTGCCTTGAATCAAGTATTTTAATGTTTAAACACTCTTCCTCACATCTCTATAATTTATTCTCTTCTATATATTTTCCAACAAAGTGGTATCAGAGCCAAGGTAATTACAAGATATTTTCATGCTTTAGACAAGTTGTCCAAGGTGAAGATAAGGGAAAGTACACGACCAAATTGAGTTAACTTAGTCCTATCAAATAGTTTCGCTACGCGAGTGCAAAGTGTGATAGTTATATAGAGCTCTAGAATGCAACCTAGCAAATGTGTTAGTTAAGAAAAATTTGAAAAAAAAATGTGAGTTGAAGCATGTCACAAAGGTCACTATATTGATAGCGTTTTGGAGAGGTAAATTATAGACAAATAATGTTTCCATGGTTTGGTGATAAATTAGTGTTCATAAATTACAATGTTTCGAGTATAAGGGTTCGAGTATTTCTTGGAGCTTGCAATTTATGGCGAGATGTCATTGCAAATCCAAAAAAGTGTATTTCAAAAAACGTTCAAGAAATGAAATAAAAAAGAATAAAGGAGATTTTGCAAGGAGTAATGCATGAAGAAGTTTGGAAACGTGTTGTGAGTTTTGATTCTCTACCTTAGTTATGGAATGAACTTGAATTTATTTGCAATAATTATAAAGGTCCATCGTTACCTAGCTAAATATTCTTTGTTTTTGGAAGAAGATGAGATACTTGTAGAAGAAATTGATGAAGTTGAAGAAGAAGAAAGTAAAAACAAAGACTTAAAAGACATATATTGGGAAGTAAAAGAAACAGATTATGAAAAAAAATAAAGATTTTGAAGACACAATAATTGAAGTATCTTTTGAGAAAGAAGAAAAAAAAGAAAGAGTTGAAGAAATTGAAGAAACGTCAAGTGAAGAAGCTTTTAAACTATTTGATATTAATGGCTCTGACACCATTGATGACAAGGAACTAAACGTTGCATTGAGGGCACTAGGTTTTGAAATGACCGAAGAAAAAATAAATCAAATTATTGCTCATCGATAAAGATAGGGATGAAAATGGTGCAATTGATTTTGATGAATTTGTGCACATGATGACATCCAAGATTTGTAAAAGGGATTCTAAAGAGGATCTTATGAAAGCAATCATCTACCAAGATAAAAATGGAAAGATCTCTGATGCAGATATTCAACACATTTCCAAAGAGTTGGGCGCAAGTTTTACTGCTAGAGAAATTCAGGATCTGGTTGAGGAAGCAAACCGTGATCATGATGAAGAAGTTAATTTTGACAAGTTCATAAAAATAATAAAAGTGTTGTAGTGTGTTAAAGATTTGAGTATGCCAAAAAAATTATTCGTGTCATATTCATCAATGGAGATGGCAAAGAAGCTTTTTGCGTTTGAAGGAATTGGAAGATCAAAAGGTTTTGCGACATTCGAAGAAATAAAAATCTACCTTAAGGGAGGCAATGTGTAAGCTAGATCCACGAATGACTTTTAATATTTCTTGATATATGCATTGGTATTTTAAGATATATTTATATTGATATATGTTGGGAATTGTGACTCATAATTGAGAAGTTTCTGAAAAAACCCAAGTGCGGAGCGAAGTGGAGCACTGGCCCATCGAGTGTTGAACCGAAGGTTGGGGGTGTGGGGGGCTTAGCCCCCTGCAGTACGGTACGATGTTGAAAATGGCATTATGGGTATTTCAGCTATAATGTGAATTAAGGTTGGAAAAGGAGTAACAGTTATATATATTCATTATTGTAAAATCCTATGTACTTAGTGAATAATAAACAAAAGGAACGCCGTTCCCGCGGACTACCCAAATTGGAAAACCACGTATATCTCTGTGTTAATTCTTTATTGTCGTGTGAATGTGTATGATCGAATTCTAACAATACATGAATATTAGTGTTCATGTATATGCATTTATTAATTAGATTTATGGTCTAGTTCATGTATGAAAGTATATAAATATGTCTGTTGTAACTTATAAATAACTTTATACTTGGATCATTTAGAATAAGTAAAATAAAAGTGAATTAAATAAAGTATTTTAATATTTAAATAACTTTTTTCACTTCTCTATAATTTATCATCTTCCATATGGATTAAATGATATAATTAAGAGTATTGATACTGTTAACGCTAAGATTTTTTGCCATGTCCCAATCACGTAAGATGCCCTGATCCTGCACAGTAAACACGATCAACACCAAAAGCTTGACGGCCGGATCAGTGAGGGGATAGCTTCAGCGTGAGAGTCGATGATCGGTGTTCACAAGGGTTAACAATGGAGGATAATAATATCTAGAGTCTTGAGAGATAAAAAATCTTAGTTGAATGTGTGTACCTTTTCTTGAAGACTTCCTTGCTAGGTTATACTCTCTTGCCCGATTTACCGTGCCACCCACTACCTCTTCGATACGCATTTCACTCCTCGGTGATTTTTTGCCGATCGCATGCGGTTTGTCACCTTTTTCATGCACTGTTTATGCCACCGGCCGGTTATAATCCCATCCACATTAATGCATTGCAGTCACAACAGTCAACCATCATGCTTTTTCATCATTACCGGTCAAAGTTGGAGATATTAAAATATCTAACGGGTTAACCCACTAATCCGACCCGATCTCGGAGGTACTTAACAGAAATAGGATAGTGACTAAGCCCAATAATTTTAGGACTCGCTAATGAGGACCCAATGGACTAATCAAATAAGTAGGCCCAATCTACTCGGCCTAATAGGAGAAATATCATGACCCAGCATTGCCCCCTACTTTTTTATTAAATAGGAAGTTTAATAGAAAACTATAAATGGTCTATGATACTATAGGACCTGTGTAAGACCCCGAATTTTATGAAATAAAAGTATTCAATTTTTCTATTCAGTAAATGGTTAAATTGATAAAAGTTAAAGTTAAGGGTGATATATGAAAAAATTTTTTCAAAATACTGTGGGGGTATAAAGTATTCATTGTTGTTGGGGAATATTCGTTTTGGTCGTGGAATATTCTTTCTGTCGGAGAATATTCAGTGATGACGGTAGCAATCATTTGTGGGCCCCATAATGTAATAAGCGCCGGATGGAGAAAACGACAAATTTGAGTTTTTATAAATAACGGCGTAATCGTTACTGCTATTAACCTTTGTTGGAATACCCGGTGGTTAAAATACGATGTCTGGCGTGGTTGCCTGATAGCACTACGGTATTTGCAGTATTGTTGAATTATTGATCCTTACGTAAGAAGGCACTACTCAATAATTTTCGTGAGATTCTTATTCAATATTTTATTTTATTGATTCAATAATTCTTTGCGTTGATATTTTATATTATTGTTGTTCAATAATTGTCACTACACAAGATATTTCCCATTATCGGATCAATAATTCATATTATTTGAATAATATTATTAGATAACATTATTGGCAATGTCTAGAAAGTTACATCAAGGAGAGGTTTGGTCACCTAATTGCTTGGCCAAGAAGGAGAAATCCTTATCTGAAAGCCCCTCTTTCACTGAACTACGGCTTTGGTTGTCATAATTGTGATTTCTGTAATATTATTTGTGAATAATTAATTATTGATTCATATGATAAAGAAATATTTATTTTATGTGGATATAAATGATGGATTTATTTATGTGGTTATAAATGAAGAAATTAATGTTGAGGTGTTTTATCAAGTATTTTATCGGATGGAGGTATTAAAAATCAAATCGATTATTTTTACGATATATTGCGTGAGTTATAATTTTTAATCCGATAGTTGGATCATTTAATTTTTGGATATGTTATACATACATAAGTTGAGTATATGTCCACAAATTTTGAACCGTTAAAAATGAACGAATGATTTGTTATGAATTTTAAGAGGTGATTGATTGTAAATTAGGTTTATAAATGATTTTGGTGGAAAATTCTAGAATTGAGTGGGCCCCACTTGTGGTTGGTGAAGAAATGTGCTGAATTTTATTTCAAATGTGGTGGGTGGGAATAGTAGCAGTAAAGCCATCGGGTTGCGAGTTAAGTCGCTTGGCGTCTTAACATTTTCCTATAAATAGAGGGCTAAGTTAGAATTGAAAATCACACGAAACAAGTTTTCTCTTTCTCTCTATATTATCGAGCGTATTCTTGTGAGTATTTTGAGTATACTTTGAGTATTGTTAGGCGGTGCAAGTTCCTTCAAAGACTATATCCGTGTTTCAAATTAGAAATCTTGTCTTTCGAGGTAAGGGATGTTATTTTCTTCTCGAGATGATATTATTTCTTCAATATCATTATCTTTGAAATATTGGTTGGAATTTTTTATCAAATTTGGAACTTTTTCATGCTCTGGGTTACTATTCATGAGTTACTATTCACGAGTTACTATTCATGAGTTACTATTCACGAGTTACTATTCACAGTACTATTCATGAAGCGTGAAGATGTTTTTTGTGGAATTTCTATCTTTTGGTGTTTGAGTTACTTATTCACGATACTCTGATATTCACGATATCTAAGACTATTCACTTAATACTGGCACTATTCACCAAAAATGAAAATTTTTCTTTTCGTCTAAAATATCTATTCGGATACTAGCTTTGATTGTATCCATGTTTTGATCATTCTTAAATTTTACACCACTATGATTATTTTTGAGGTATTTTTGGACGTGGATAAAATCAATGCAAAGATGAATGATTTTCGAAGAATATCTTTGGCTGTAGAGAGCAAAGATGAGCAGTGTTTAAATGAACATGACTAATGATGAATATCTTTAGCCAATGAGTGCAAAGATGAATTGTTGATGAATATCTTTTGCTCGTAATGCAAAGATGACTGTTGTTGAATATCTTTAGCCGAAGAGTGCAAAGATGAATTATTGATGAATATCTTTTGCTCGTAATGCAAAGATGACTGTTGTTGAATATCTTTAATGGTAGTGCAAAGATGAATTATTGATGAATATCTTTTGCTCGAAATGCAAAGATGACTGTTGTTGAATATCTTTTGCTTTGTAGTGCAAAGATGAATTATTGATGAATATCTTTGGCTTGTAATGCAAAGATGACCTGGTTGTTGAATATCTTTAAATTTTGTAGTGTAAAGATGGCTGTTGATGAATATCTTGGCCCGTGGTGCAAAGATGAATTTATTAGTATGATTATGAGCAGGCTGTGATTTGGTATAACCATGATCTTTGATGTTTCGAGGTAAAGACAAGTGATGAAAATTATATTTGTCTTGGATGAGGAAAGGAATTTAGAACTACAATTACGATTATGAAGTTATACACGTGATTGTGGATGAGGAATTGTTGATTGATGTTACAGGGATAAAAAATTGTTGGTGGATTTTTAACATGGAGAAGACAATAGACTTTATAGTCTATTTGACTCTTCTAATGGATCGCTTCATTCATTTAAACTATGGTTGAAAAGTTTTATCATCTACCATATGTTCTAAATCTCGATTTATTCTCGATGAAGACTATTGATAATTTATTTATCTTTAGTCATAATATTCTTTCTTGAGCTAGTTGTGCTCACCCTTTTGTTTCACAATTCCTTTCGTGTAATAAAGGTGTTTGGGTCGGCGAGGGGGATAGCGAGGAATAGAGTGGTGGTCTATAGATGTTGAGGGTGAGGTGAATTTAACTTGGAAGGGTGTTTTGTCACTATCATACAAGATGTCTAATGACATACAACCTCGTGTTATCATAAGACATGGTTGTGCTCATCCACTTCTTTGAGTATATTTACAAGCACTACCTATATAATCTTGGTGTTTGTTTGGAGTATAATACCCAATTAGAGACAGTGGAGATAATGATATGTCAAGAGAAGACTCACCATTGGGAAGAATATGATAGTAATCTTCTCGTTTTTCTTTGGGGTTTATTAGGTCAACCAAGGATAATTCGTGGCCATATGATATCTACCATAACCTAAAAGCATGGCCTCCCATGTATGAAGGTTTCCTTGAGCACTTCCCAAAGATTCTAATTTCTAAAAGCAGTTTTGACTATACCTTTATGTAAGGTGTCATTGTGACGTACTGCTCAGATTGGTATATATTTGTATCCAAACTCACAAAGATATGTGTTTTTGTATTTTGCCACGACAATTATTGTAATAAAGTTGTAGTTGTTTTTCGTACCATATATTTGGCGACTCGAGAATGGGTTGGATGGAATGAACCTATTTTGGGGTTGTTACATTTGGTATCGAGCTTAGGGATATGATCTCTGGCGGAGATGGGGAATAGAACTAGAGAGGAGAGATGAGTAAATCCTTCGCTAGTGTGTCCTACCTAAGCTTATTTGTTGGTCGTCATAATATCAAGATATTATGTGATATGTTAATTTGCTCAATTAACCTTTGTTTTGAAGTCGTATTCTAGAATGATATAGAAATACGTGAGATGAGCAATGGAGAAATCATGATGATGGGGAAGATGGAATCTGAAATGAAAGCAAGGTATTCTCAACTCTTTGAAATACAGTGCGTAAATTTCGAGGACTTAAATTTCATAAGGAGGGAGATTGTAAGACCCCGAATTTTATGAAATAAAAGTATTCAATTTTTCTATTCGAAGAAATGGTTAAATTGATAAAAGTTAAAGTTAAGGGTGATATATGAAATTTTTTTCAAAATACGCAAGGGGTATAAAGTATTCATTGTTGTTGTCGGGGAATATTCGTTTGGTCGTGGAATATTCTTTACGCCGGAGAATATTCGACGACGACGGTAGCGATCATTTGTGGGCCCCATAATGAGAATAAGCTGGGATGGAGAAAACGACAAATTTGAGTTTTATAAATAGCAGCGTAATCGTTCAAGATTAACTTTGTTGGAATACCCGGTGGTTAAAATACTGAGAATCATGTGTGGTTGCATAAGTAGTACACGGTATTGCAGATATTGTTGAATTATTGATCCTTACGTAGAAGGCACTACTCAATAATTTTCACAGAGTAGAATTCTTATTCAATATTTTATTTTATTGATTCAATAATTCTTTGCGTTGATATTTTATATTATTGTTGTTCAATAATTGTCACTACACAAGATTTCCCATTATCGGATCAATAATTCATATTATTTGAATAATATTATTAGATAACATTATTGGCAATGTCTAGAAAGTTCATCGAGGAGAGGTTTGGTCACCTAATTGCGGCGCCATGAGGAGAAATCCTTATCTGAAAGCCCCTCTTTCACAGGAGCGGCTGGTTGTCATAATTGTGATTCTGTAATATTATTTGTGAATAATTAATTATTGATTCATATGATAAAGAAATATTTATTTTATGTGGATATAAATGATGGATTTATTTATGTGGTTATAAATGAAGAAATTAATGTTGAGGTGTTTTATCAGTATTTTATCGGATGGAGGTATTAAAAATCAAATCAATATTTTTACGATATATTGCGTGAGTTATAATTTTTAATCCGACCGTTGGATCATTGTAATTTTTGGATATGTTATACATATATAAGTTGAGTATATGTCCACAAATTTTGAACCGTTAAAATGAACGAATGATTTGTTATGAATTTTAAGAGGTGAATTGATTGAAATTAGGTTTATAAATGATTTTGGTGGAAAATTCTAGAATTGAGTGGGCCCCACTTGTGGTTGGTGAAGAAATGTGCTGAATTTTATTTCAAATGTGGTGGGTGGGAATAGTAGCGAGTAAAGCCATCGAGTTTAGAGTTAAGTCCGCTTGGCGTCTTAACTAACATTTTTCTTTAAATAGAGGGCTAAGTTAGAATTGAAAATCACACCGTAAACAAGTTTTTCTCTTTCTCTCTATATTATCGAGCGTATTCTTGTGAGTATTTTGAGTATACTTTGAGTATTGTTAGGCGGTGCAAGTTCCTTCAAAGACTATATCCAGGTGTTTCAACTAAATCTTGTCTTTTCGAGGTAAGGGATGTTATTTTCTTCTCGGATGATATTATTTCTTCAATATCATTATCTTTGAAATATTGGTTGGAACTTTTTATCAAATTTGGAACTTTTTCATATCGGGGGTTCTTATTCATGAGTTACTATTCACGAGTTACTATTCATGAGTTACTATTCACGAGTTACTATTCACGAGTACTATTCATGAAAGCGTGAAGATGTTTTTTATGGAATTTCTATCTTTTGGTGTCGGAGTTACTATTCACGATCTAAGACTTTATTCACGATATCAAGACTATTCACGAATACAAAGACTATTCACCAAAAATGAAAATTTTTCTTTTAATTCTAAAATATCTATTCGGATACTAGCTTTGATTGTATCCATGTTTTGATCATTCTTGAATTTTACACCACTATGATTATTTTTGAGGTATTTTTGGACGTGGATAAAATCAATGCAAAGATGAATGATTTCGAAGAATATCTTTGGCATGTAGAGCAAAGATGAGCAGTGTTTAAATGAACATGATTAGTGATGAATATCTTTAGCCGATGAGTGCAAAGATGAATTGTTGATGAATATCTTTTGCTCGTAATGCAAAGATGACATTTGTTGTTGAATATCTTTGCTTGATGGTCAAAAAGATGAATTATTGATGAATATCTTTTGCTCGTAATGCAAAGATGATTTGTTGTTGAATATCTTTGCCCAGTAGTGCAAAGATGAATTATTGATGAATATCTTTTGCTCGAAATGCAAAGATGATTTTGTTGTTGAATATCTTTAGCTTTGTAGTGCAAAGATGAATTATTGATGAATATCTTTGGCTCAGAATGCAAAGATGACCCGTTGTTGAATATCTTTGCTTGTAGTGTAAAGATGAAGCTGTTGATGAATATCTTTGGCCCGTGGTGCAAAGATGAATTTATTAGTATGATTATGAGCAGAAGGCGTGATTTGGTATAACCATGATCTTTGATGTTTCGTAAAGACAAGTGATGAAAATTATATTTATCTTGGATGAGGAAAGGAATTTAGAACTACAATTACGATTATGAGTTATACACGTGATTGTGGGCGGAATTGTTGATTGATGTTACGGGGATAAAAAATTGTTGGTGGATTTTTAACATGGAAGACAATAGACTTTATAGTCTATTTGACTCTTCTAATGGATTGCTCATTCATTTTGCAACTATGGTTGAAAAGTTTTATCATCTACCATATGTTCTAAATCTCCGATTTATTCTTGATGAAGACTATTGATAATTTATTTATCTTTAGTCATAATATTCTTTATCGAGCTAGTTGTGCTCACCCTTTTGTTTCACAATTCCTTTCGTGTAATAAAAAGGTGTGGGAATGAGCGAGGGATAGCGAGGAATAGAGTGGTGGTCTATAGATGTTGAGGGTGAGGTGAATTTAACTTGGAAGGGTGTTTTGTCACTATCATACAAGATGTCTAATGACATACAACCTCGTGTTATCATAAGACATGGTTGTGCTCATCCACTTCTTTGAGTATATTTACAAGCACTACCTATATAATCTTGGTGTTTGTTTGGAGTATAATACCCAATTAGAGGCAGTGGAGATAATGATATGTCAAGAGAAGACTCACCATTGGGAAGAATATGATAGTAATCTTCTCGCTTTTCTTTGGGGTTTATTGGAATCAACTGCAAGGATAATTACGTGGCCATATGATATCTACCATAACCTAAAAGCATGGCCTCCCATGTATGAAGGTTTCCTTGAGCACTTCCCAAAGATTCTAATTTCTAAAACAGTTTTTGACTATACCTTTATGTAAGGTGTCATTGTGACGTGCTACAGTTGGTATATATTTGTATCCAAACTCACAGCATATGTGTTGTTGTATTTTGCACGACAATTATTGTAATAAAGTTGTAGTTGTTTTTCGTACCATATATTTGGCGACTCAGAATGGGTTGGATGGAATGAACCTATTTTGGGGTTGTTACAACCTGATAGGATTGAAATGGGTCCAAAATAAAACTTACCCAGGCCCAAACGTAAATGAATTAAAATCATAAGGCAAATTAAAAACCGAAAACCCAATTAAAATGTCTAACCCGGTTAATATCTGAATCTTGAATTGGACGCTGCCCATTTGAATTCTTGATTATTACTGGCATTTAACGTGCCACCCTTGTATGCAAATGTAGCGTAAATCACAATAAAAGGCAATTTCCCCAAATTTGCGGTTTACACGCCAATTTGAATTTCGGACCTTTGAGCTTTCTTATTCTCTCCAAAACTTTTCTTCCCTTCTCTGTAAAATCTCAACGATGGCTTCCCAAACCTCTGAGCGAGATTCACCCATCCTCACCACCCCGATCACCATTGTTCCCAAAGCTACCACTTCGAGCAAGAATCCACCCCAGAAATCCACCCCTACTTCCTCTGAATTCTTCAGAAACAAAGAACGCTTTTCTCATGCTAATACTCCTTCTGACATAATCGAGACGGGGTTGAAGAATATTTGAACTAGGTATTCCATTCTCGACACTCATCAGGTAAGAGTTCCAAGGTCTGAAGAGAAGATGTATCAAAGGCCGGAAGGTTGGATGGTTGTTCCCGTGACCATTCTCGAAAAGGGAGTTCGATTCCCTCTTCACGGCTTCCTAATTACTCTATTAGGGTTTATTGGTGTGGGATTCGCTCAATTGGTCCCGAATTCCTACATCCACATCCTCGTCTTCATCGCATTCTGCCATAAAGTAGGTGTCAAGCCCACCCTTGATTTCTTTTTTACTATCTACAAAATCGGCCAATTTAGGGAAAAAGGATTCAAAGCTTTGAGTAAGCAATCGCCGAAGGTAGGTGAAAAGTTCGACAGGCGCTCCCTGGTTTCTACCCCTTCAAGTAACAAGGGATGGCATAAAAGATGGTTCTTCATTAAGGGACCAGAAATTGCATCCCTGCCGAACTGGGCTACTGACGAAAAAGTTTCTGCTAACTTTGGAGATATTCCCGAAGAACGGGTGGCTAAAATGATAGAGCTCTTTGAGAATTTCCCGTCAAAGGAGTGGAATCACTTACTTCTTACCAAGCAAGCATGGTTATATGACCATAAATGTAAGTTTCAAATCATTTGGGAATATGATTATTTGGAATTTCTGACAACATGGATTCTGATACATGTTTTTCTGCTTTCTGCAGTATCTTTGATTAAACCGACCTCTTCGGATGTGAAAGACTTTGAAGAATTTTTATCCAAGCTATCTGCAGGAGTTGTCGAACCTCATCTGCAAGAAACTCCCCCTGAAGATGTTCCAACCATAGAAGTACCCACTACTGAACTCCAAAATAATGACCCCGCCACTGATGAACTTCCTCCACCAGAAGGAACCCTTCAAGCCAATCTTCCCACTGCTGATACACCCATCATCGACCCTCAGATTAATGAGCCACAAATTGATGAGCCCATTGTATCTGAAGAATCCCTCAAACCCCAGCGAAGAAAGAGGGCTGCTAGGAGATCTAAATCCCTCCGCCCAGATACAGACCCTGAGATAGATCCAGAAACAAATTCGGAAGTAAACCCTTCATCCATTCCCACTTCTACACCCCCTGAGCCCGTTCCAACCAAGAGAAGCCTGTTTGACATACCTCTGCACGAACGGGCGAAAGTTCTCCGGGTCAAGAAGTTGAGGGCAAAGATTACCCCCTTAACTGCTGACGAACTTCAAGTGCCCACATCTTCGACCATTATCCCTCCAGCAATCCCCATAGAAATTCAAGTGCCAGACGATGACAAGCCAATCGAATCCATACCTTCGCTCTCTCGCAAGAGGAAACAACCGTCTAATAGCCACCCAGGCTTATCATCCGCTCCTTCCCCGATTCGTGAACCTATCCCTGCCCAGTCATCTTCTCCTGAAAACATATATATGGATCCTTCACCAACTCATGATCAATCCATACCTTCCCCTCCAAGACAATCACCTTCTGAATTTCAACATGATGCTATGGCTTCTCCAACCATGTGGCCTCGGTTTAATGCCAACTTCCCCTTTCGACTGTTTGATGTCTTTGTCTGTGAGACTGATGACCATCGATTTGGTAACAGTTCGAACATGGATCTGCTTAATGAAGGTATGAGCTATTTGGAAAAGGTAAATGGTTTTCTCTTTGATTTCCATGCTTATCTTTATACTTAGATACTTGAAACTGATCAAGTAATGTCGAACATGTGTAGGTGAATGCTGTATTCGGTCGTCTACGTCCGAAGTCTATTGAAGCTGAAGCAGAAGAAGAGGCAATAAGAAAAGAGAACGCCATCCTGAAGTTGGTTTTGGCTCGGGAAAGGACTCAACATGAAAGCGTTCTTCACACTAATGAAGGTCTTCGAAAGGAGTTAGCCCAGACCAAAGAGGATGTGAAAACGTCCAATGAAGAACTAAAGTCAACCAAGGCCCAGTACCAAGAGATCGTCAAGATGAACGTTGACTTGGTTCAAAGGAATGAAATAAGGATGTAGAAAGTTAAAGACCTGAAGGCTAGCAATAAGATCCTGGCCAAATCAATTGAAAAGCTGGAGTTACAAGAGACTCGTCATCTGAATAGGCATCAGAAGCTTGAGGAAGAAATCCGAGAACTTCGGGCTCTTCGGGATCTTGGACCTCCTTTGACCGATGATCTTCGCAAGCAGATCTGTGAAGAGTATCGGAAATCAGATGAGATCAATGGAGAGATCATGAAGATATACTCTGAAGGCTATGAGCTTTGTCAAAGTCGCGACAAGGAGAAGCTGATGTCAGCCAAGGTCGATCCAGCCTTGCTCGATTCCGAAGATGAAGATGATGCCTGAATCTGATACGGCTTCATTATAATATTAGGACTTTTTAAGACTTATGTGAAAATTATCTGCCTTTTTGGGAGTTATTTAAGAACTTTATCAAAAAAAAATAATTTAATTTCATGTAATAGTTCAATATTATGGTTGAATGGATGAATGAATAGTGAGATTATTAACAAATCTTCAACTTTCTTTATCATGGCTTCTGTTTTGATTCGTTTTTTGTCAATAATTCAGCATCAATGACTTATCGTTTTCGAAGTGTGAGACAGGTCCTGTGTAAGGTGCATTCGGCTGATCCTCTTTGCACCATCAAGATCTTGTTAACCACTTGGGGTAAAACAAGTATATAAGGACATTTGTTTACCACTCGGGGTAGAACAATTTTATGAGGACCATGGAATTTGTTTACCACTCGCGGTAAAATAAATTCATAAGGACACACCTGACAATAAGGCTGCCATCGAATGGCCAGCGAGTCCGACCATACCTCCTTACTTCGGTGCCTTTTGTTTACCACTCGCGGTAGAACAATTTTATGAGGACCATGGAATTTGTTTACCACTCGCGGTAAAACAAATTCATAAGGACACACCTGACAATAAGGCTGCCATCGAATGGCCAGCGAGTCCGACCATACCTCCTTACTTCGATGCCTTTTGTTTACCACTTGCGGTAGAACAATTTTATGAGGACCGTGGAATTTGTTTACCACTCGTGGTAAAACAAATTCATAAGGACACACCTAACAATAAGGCTGCCATCGAATGGCCAGCGAGTCCGACCATACCTCCTTACTTCAGTACCTTTTGTTTACCACTCTCGGTAGAACAAATTCATAAGGACACACCTGAAAATAAGGCCAAGATCTTCTGCCACGTCCCAATCACGTAAGACGCCCTGATCCTGCACAGTAAACACGATCAATACTAAAAAAGCTCGGCGACCCGGCGATTGGTGAGGTATACTTCAAAGCGTGAGAGTCGATGATCGGTGTTCATGAGGATAACAATGGAGGATAATAATATCTAGAGTCTTGAGAGATAAAAATCTTAGTTGAATGTGTGTTCCTTTTCTTGAAGACTTCTTTTAGGTTATACTTTCTCTTTTGGCCATCGGCCACCCACTCACCGTCTCGACACAACCCCCACTCTTCGTTGATTTCTGCCGATCGCATGCGCAGTGTCACTTTTTTCATGCCTTGTTTATGTCACCAATAGGTTATAATCTCATCCACATTAATGCATTGCGATCACAATACAGTCAACCATCATGCTTTTTCATCATTACCGATCAAAGTTGGAGATATTAAAATATCTAACGGGTTAACCCACTGATCCGACCCGATCTCGGAGGGACTTAACAGAAACAGGATAGTGACTAAGTCCAATTATTTTAAGACTTCGCTAATGAGAACACAATGGACTAATCAAATAAGTAGGCCCAATATACTCGGCTCAATAGGAGAAATATTATGACCCAACATATACAAAATATGACAGTCATTGGCTTATTCAAGAGTACATTTGGAATAAAGCTAAAGTAGCCGACACCTTCTTACAGCATCAAAGTGAGAGTTTCTAGCTGCTTTTGGGTTCATGGTCATTAGTTGTACTAGTATATATTAGATCACAGGGAATATGATAAGAAATAGAAAACAAACAGCTGATAGGGTTAGTAACTTGGTACTTAGTAACAGATTTAGTCATGTAGGGGTGGGGGATAACAACACTTTTTGTCTCATTTAGATTTAGAGAAAGACAAAGTGATCAAACCCAGCCTTTCTCAATCCAAGATCGTAGAGAAGTGCAAGCAACGAATATATGAGCAATATATATTTTTAATCCTCTCTCAATATATATTGTTGTCATCCATAGCAAATGATATCTTTAGGGTATAATTGGACACCAGATCTTACAAAATCTATTAGAAAATCTGACGGTCAAAATTAAAAAAAAATAAAAAACAAAAAAACCTTCCGCAACACAATATTACAGAATAACTTAACTTAGTGTTGCGATAAACCTGATAAAATATGGTTATGGGTTGATTTTGGTTTTCAAAATATGATTATAGTTCCATTTAAGAACTAAAACCATATTAACCATTTTTATTATGGGTTGTGTGGGTTGGAACTATATGGTTATGGTTCAAAACCATATTAACCATATTAATCATTTTAAGATGTTTTGACTTTTAATCAGAACTTTTGAAAAATAAAATTGTGACCGTCACAATTAAATTAATTAGGTAATAATATGATATAAAAATTATAATTTTGACATTTTATAAAAATTATAAAATTACAAAATTACAAAATTAGAAAAATTATAATTAAGTAATTTTGAAAAATGTCGTTTAAATATTAAAATATATTTATAATTCGTTTAAATATTGAAACATATTTATAATTTTCAGGGGTGATTGAGCTACGATACTTGATTATAATATGCTCTCTGCATTATTTTTTGGTGATTTTAGATCATCAATTTCTAATTTGAAAGGAATTTAATTATTTTTATGCTTAAAAAATTAAACATTTATTATCGTTAGTTTTTTGTAACCGTTTCTCATGTCTCGATCTCTTCCATCATCTTCTAAATTTAAAATTATAGATAGACAAATTTAATTCACACATTTTATATATAGTTTAAGATCAATTATTTTATACTTGAAAAAATTTATATTGTGTGTACTGTGACCCAATGGTTAGTATATACTAATATAATATAATATAATTGGAGGAGACAAAATTGATGATCAATCCTCTCTAGCTTCCTCGGTCATCATCTATGTCTTTAATCGATGCACTCTTTCGTCTTTATATATGCAATGCAATGCAAGCACCAGGGAAAAAAAAAGGACGGAATGCATGCATGCCTGGTTCTAGTTGAAAAAAAAGATAAAGAAAAGAACTTTTCAATTTGGATCGGAATGAAATATGAGTTAAAAAATGGTTAATCGATTAATTAATTATATTTGTTTTAAAAAATATGGGTTCAAACTTTAACCAAGCTGAATAAATAAAAATATTTAATCAACCCATATGATTTCAGTTAATATGGTTTAACCCAACAGTTAATTAATTATATTGTCAGGTCTAGTTGTGGAGAGGAAGTAATTGTTTTACTGTTAATTCGAAATTAATAATTTTTTCCTTTTATAATATTGTGATGTTGCTAAGTTGTTCTGCAATATAGTACTGTAGCAGAAGGGCTTATTTTCTTTTAAATCATAACTATTAGGTTTTGTATTAGTCTGTGTAAGATTTGGTGAATAGTTTTATATATATATATATATATATATATATATATATATATATATATATATATCTGAAAGCCGATCAGTGAAATTCTCTTACTTTTGTTAAAATCTTGACTTTTTTTTAAAACAACTAATTTATTTTTTTAATATTTTAGGGAACTGAAATTTTTCCATAATATAATATTTTGGGCGTGATTTGGATACTTATACCAAAAATATATATGCGATCCCGCACAGTACTGCATGCACTTATTTGTTATATCGTATTCAAATCACATCCAAAACACTATATTATGAAAAAAATTCAGTTCCATAAAATATTAAACTTTTTTTTTTAGTTGTTTTAAAAAAAATTCAAAAAAAAAAGAGTCTACATTTTAATAAAATAAGAAAGTCCTTACAAGAACCGGACCCATATATATATATATATATATATATATATATATATATATATAAAAGCAAGAAAAAAGATAGGTAGCTAGAGCTAGAACGAGTAAGACAACGACAAAAGCTTGAACTTTCTATGCACATTATGCACGTCCCATCGATCCCTTCGCTATATATGATCAACTGCAAAATCCCTAATTAATTCTATAACTTGTTTATATGATTTTAAAAGATACCGAGGGCAGTTATTACTGTAATATATAGTATTATTTAATATATATATATATATATAAATATAATAAAATGAAATATAATTTTATATATATACAAAAAATATGAATAAATAAATTCGAGTCCTTTAAATTTATAAAGTCTCTTTAAAGTTAATTTATTCCTCATTTGGTGCTTAAGAAATCAGCATGAATAATTGCTTCCCAAGATAAAAGCAGATTTCAGATTCTTATTTAAAAGACTTCAAAATTAAGAACAATTTGAACCAATATTTATATTATGTCTTGAACTTACAAAATAATGCATGAAAATTAATGCATGTATATACTTACACGTAAGCTGGGAAATATGCGAGCAGGCAGGGGCGCAACACTTTTACAAAGAAGCGGGATTCTGCAGCGGACTTTGCGAAGCGAAGTAGCGAGGCAGGGAATTGCGAAGCGGGGAAGGAAGGAAAGGAAGCAGGGCGGGAAAATTTTAATAAGTTACATTGGCGCCCATCTCGACTATTTTATAGCCTACGATGGCAGTTTATTGTCGTTGGCCCCATCAAAACTAAGTAGTATCATTATAATAATTAAAACAAAATCTGATAAATTATTAAACAAATTTTGTTCAAAAAATTATATATCATGACCCGTCCAGAACTCGAACTCCGAGAAACTCCTACGGCCGCCGCTTCCTTGGAACCGACCCGGGCCAACGACAATGGCAAGGGCGTGTGGGTTTGAACCATGCCTTGGCTAGGTCATCTCCCTTCCATTAAAAGTGGGGTGCCCTTGGGCCCTTCCCATCGTTAAAGAAACATCCCATATATATTCTTCTTCATTTTTCTCTTAACGCCCTTTATGTGGGACTTTTGCAATTGACAACATTCAAGTAGGTGACTTTGGAGTTAATTTTCTCATTCAATTCTTAATGAATTTGAACATATAAATATACCATGTTATACTCCTCATGACGGAGAACACATTGGTGCAAAGACCTGACATTTTCGGAATGTGGGTCCCTCATTTAATTGAGCCTCAAAATGCTCTAATATTTAATATTTCAAATCTCATTTCCAACAATCCCCCACATGAATGTAAAATTGGCTTTACAATATGCAAAATATGTTATGAATATGCAGACACTAGTTCGAGTACATGAGAAAAGATATTTCATCAAGTTAAGTAGCCTAGTGGCTTTGAACTTGCCGTAGTAAAATCTATCGGATTTACTTGGCTAATTAGTAGACTTGATGTCTTTGAACTGTCAGCTTTTCGTGTAAACCAAGACAATAGAATTCACAAAATATCTCTTCAGACATAATTGGTTCTCACGTTTGTGTTCATTTTGGCCTTAAAACACATCTTGGTTTCGTGAGTATATTAGAGAATTCAGCCTTCAAAATTCTCACAGAAGTGACCCCCTTCTTACTCATGTAGGTGACTTCTATCAAGAGTATCATGCAATACTCCACTTGAACGCATTTCAAGATATAAAAGTCATTAAAAGCGTAACTTATCCTAATTCTTGCGGCAGATATGCACTGTCTCATAATAGGAATGGTTAGGATTAAATATCACCTCAGTGTTTTACTAAGTACTACATAGTTCGGTTTTCCCATTAAACCTAGATCTTGGGATCTCCCGTCAGCTAGGTTGGGTTGCCACTATGACGTCTCTTATTTAAACAGTAGGCTTTAAACCCATTCCCTTCGATGATTTTTCCGCTTGTTCTCTTGTTAAACCTTTTGTAAGCGGATCCACAATATTATCTTTTTACTTTACATAGTCAATTGAGATAATTCTATTTGAGAGCAATTGTCTAACGGTATTATGTCTTCGTCGTATATGGCGTGACTTATCGTTATATAAATGACTTCTGTGCTCTTCAATCGTTGATTGGCTATCACGATGTCATATACATATAGTCGGGTACAGTCTTGACCAATTTGGAATATCCTCTCAAAAATTATGAAACCACTCGCTTTTCTCGACTTTGTATAAAGCAATGAATTACGATTCCATTGTAGACCTTGCAATACACGTTTGTTTTGAGGATTTCCAAGATACTGCTTTGCACCTCTAAGGGTAAAGACATATCCACTTGTGGATTTGAGTCTTTATTATCGGATATCCAATTAGCATCACTATATCCTTCCAATCTTGCTTTGGATATCTTGTATAGTGCGATCCATATTTTTTGAGTATGTTTTAAATATCCTAAAACTCTCAAAATTTCTTTCCGATGATCTTTACGGATTACTCGTATACCTACTTAGCTTACTTACCAAGAATAAGCTATATACGGTCTAATCGATTCATGACATACATTAAACTGCCTATTATACGAGAAAATTCTAGTTGAGATATGCTATCACCTTCATTTTTAGCTAAATGAAGATTTATATCAACTAGGGTCTTATTGAGAATTATATTATACTTGTTAATTTTTTCAATTATTTTTTCAATGTAATGAGATTGAGATAATATAATTCCATCAGATGTTCTAGAAATCTTGATTCCTAATATTATATCTGCAACCCCCAAGTCTTTCATGTCAAACCTATTTGACAACATACGTTTGGTAGAGTTGATAACTTCATTGTTACTACCCATGATTAACATATCATCCACATAAAGACAAACAATGACATATTCCTTTTGAGTGCTTTTGACATAAACACATTTGTCACACTCATCAATTTTAAATCCATTTGATAACATAACATTATCAAATTTCTCATGTCATTGTTTTGGTGCTTGTTTTAATCCATACAAGAATTTAACAAGTTTGCATACTTTTCTCTCTTGTCCAGGAGCAATGAAACCTTCAGGTTGTTCCATATATATTTCTTCATCTAATTCACCATTTAAGAATGCAGTCTTGACATCCATTTGATGTATTTCAAGTCTATTTAAAGATGTTATTGCTATTAGCATCCAAATAGATGTAATTCTTGTAACAGGTGAATAAGTGTCGAAATAATCCAATCCTTCCTTTTGTCTATAGCCTTTAACAACAAGCCTTGCTTTGTATTTATCAATTGAGCCATCAGCTTTCATCTTCTTTTTCAAGATCCATTTATACCCTAAGGGTTTAGAACCAGGTGGAAGGTCCACCAATTCCCATGTATGATTTTGCATATTGGACTCAATTTCGCTATTTATTGCTTCTTTCCAATGAGAAGCATCTGGAGAGGATACTACTTCCTTGTACGTTTGAGGATCGTTTTCTAACAAGAATGTTAGAAAATCCGGACCAAAAGACTTTGAAGTCCTTGCCCTTTTGCTACATCTAGGTTCATCCTCTCTGAGACTCTTTATACATATTTTTGGATTATTACTAGTAGCATCCAAAGGTCTTTTGTTTGAACTTGAATCTTTATTTTCATTATATGGAAAAATATTCTCAAAGAATGATGCATCTCTTGATTGATAAATGTATTAACATGAATATCATTAATTTCGGACTTATGAACAAGAAAGCGATAAACCTTCTGCCATTATTTGCATAACCAATGAAAACACAGTCAATTGTTTTTGGTCCTATCTTAACCTTTTTAGGTTTAGGAACCATCACTTTTGCTAAACACCCCCACACTCTTAAGTATTTATAGCAAGGTCTATGACCTTTCCATAATTCATAAGGTGTTTTATGAGTTTTCTTATGAGGCACTTTATTAAAAATATAATTGGCAGAAAGCAAAGCTTCCCCCCCCCACAAATTCTGGGGTGCTCCAGAACTATTTAACATAGCATTCAACATTTCTTTCAATGTTCGGTTCTTGCATTCAGCAATACCGTTAGATTGCGGTGAATAAGGAGCAGTTGTTTGGTGAATAATACCATGAGTAGAGCATATTTCTTCAAATGGTGATTCATATTCACCACCTCTATCGCTTCTTATTGCTTTAATCTTTTTGCTAAGTTGATTTTCAACTTCATTTTTATAAAGTTGAAACATTTCTACAGCCTCATCTTTGCTTCTTAGCAAATATGCATAACAATATCTTGTGCAATCATCAATAAAGGTTATGAAATATTTTTTCCCACCTCTAGTTTGCACAAACTTTAAGTCACATAAATCAATGTGAATTAAATCTAGAGGTTCAGTTTTCCTTTCAACAGAATGAAAGGGTAATCTTGTCATTTTTGATTCCACACAAATTTCACATTTATGTTTTTGATTAATATCAAATTTAGGCAAGAATTCTAAATTAATTAATCTACGCAAAGTATTATAATTAACATGTCCTAATCTAGCATGCCATATATTTGAAGATTCTAACAAGTAAGCAGAAGAATTAATTTTATTATTATCAATAGACTTCGGTACAACAGTCATAACATTCATCTTAAAGAGCTCATCATTCATGTAGCCCTTTCCTACAAACATATCATTCTTAGTAAGTACAAACTTATCAGACACAAACACCAACTTGAAGCCATTCTTGCTAAGTAGTGACCCAGAAACTAGATTTTTTTGGATATTTGGCACATGAAGCACTTCATTCAAAGTCAGTTCTTTGCCAGATGTCATTTTTAGTATAATCTTTCCACGTCCTTCAACCTTTGAACTTGAAGAGTTTCCCATGAAGAGTTGATCATCATTCTATACTGGTTTGTAAGTAGAGAACATCCATTTGTTGGAACAAATGTGGCGAGTAACCCCAGTGTCCACATACCACTCTTTAAGGTTTCCTACCAAATTGCATTCAGATATAACTGCAGAAAAATTAATATCTGAAACATTTTCAGAAAGTTTTTTCAGTTCTGTCACATTTGCTTGAGTATTTTGTTCTTTCTTGAACTTCTTTGGCTTGCGACATTCACTTGATTTATGCCCTTGGATGCCACAGTTGAAGCATTTGCCTTTGAATTTCTTCTTGGCCTTGAAAGCTTCTTTGCCTTCACGCTTCCTTTTGTTGTTGTTTGGCCTTTGTTCTACCATATTTTGCCTTTGCTTCAATGAAGTTTCTTCCACTCTTCTTCTCAGATACTCGATTGTCCTCTTCAATCCTAAGTCGCACGATCAATTCTTCAAGATTCATCTCCTTGCGTTTATGCTTTAGATAATTCCTGAAATCTTTCCATGATGGTGGAAGTTTTTCAATCATTGCTGCAACTTGTAATGAGTAACTTAATGACATTCCTTTAGAATGAATGTCATGTAGAATTACTTGTAATTCTTGAACCTGTGTGATAACTGTTTTAGAATCTACCATTTTAAAATCAAGAAATCTACCGACTATGAATTTCTTCATGCCAACATCTTCAGTTTTATATTTCTTGTCTAAAGATTCCTATAGTTCTTTTGCAGTTTGAATTGTACAATATACATTATATAATGTATTCTCTAAACCATTCATCACATAGTTCCTGCAAAGAAAATCTGCATGTTTCCATGCATCAACAGCAGCCATTTTTTCCTTGTCAGTTTTGTAAGACCCCGAATTTTATGAAATAAAAGTATTTAATTTTTTTTTTATAATTGTTATTCAGTAAATGGTTAAATTGATAAAAAGTTAAAGTTAAGGGTGATATATGAAATTTTTTAAAATACTCAAGTCCTTATAAAATATTCATTTCTGTCAGGAAATATTCATTTGGTCGTGGAATATTCTTGTTGTCGGGGAATATTAAATATTGACGGTGCCTATGACCATTTGTGGGCCCATATAGCGAGAATAAGCGCCGGATAAAAAAAAAAGCGACAAGTTTGAGTTTTTTTATAAATAACTTGGCGTAGTTATTACAGATTAACCTTTGTTGGAATACACGGTGGTTAAAATACGATGAATACGTGTGGTTGCACGGTAGAAACACGATATTGCACAGTATTTTTAAATTATTGATTCTTACGTAAGAAGGCACTACTCAATAAATGTTATAGTAGTTACTGTTCAATATTTTATTTTATTGATTCAATAATTGCTGCGTTGATAGTTTATATTATTGTTGTTGCAATAATTGTCATTGCACAGTATTTCTCATTATCAGATCAATAATTCATATTATTTGAATAATATTATTAGATAACATTATTGGCAATGTTTAGAAAGTTCATCAAGGAGAGGTTTGGTCTACCTAATTGCGCTTGATGAGGAGAAATCCTTATTGGAAAGCCCCTCTTTCTGGGAACCACACTGGTCATCATAATTGTGATTCTGTAATATTATTTGTGAATAATTAATTATTGATTTATATGATTAGGAAATATTTATTTTATGCAGATATAAATGATGGATTTATTTATGTGGTTATAAATGAAGGAATTATTGCTGAGGTGTTTTATCAGTATTTTGTCGGATTGGAGGTATTAAAGGATCAAATCGGTGTTTTTAAAGCTATATTGCGTTAGTTATAATTTTAATCCAACCGTTGGATCGTTGTGATTTTTGGATATGTTATACATATATGAGTTGAGTATAGGTCCACAAATTTTGAACCGTTTAAAAGTAACGCATGATTTGTTATGAATTTTAAAAGGTGTTGAAACGGTGTTGAAAATCGCCCGTTTGTGGAATTCAGATATTTTCTGTATGGAATTTGGAAAAACTCAAAGCTACAAAGTTGTAGATAATTTGATTTCATGCGGAATGGACATAAAATTCGTATTTTTCTGATATACGGGCTATTTTCTATGATATATTGAAGTTTTAAAAAATAAAATAATTTTTATTAAAATTGGGTGGGACCCACTTTTTGGTTGGTGTTGAATGCATGTGCTAAATTAATCTTTCAATTGTGGAGGGTTGAATTCAAAGGTGGCGTAGGAGAAAAGAATAATTAATATATTATTTTATTAATTTAGTCTCCTTTGGCGTTCTAGCATTTTCCTATAAATAAGCGCTTAAGTTAGAATTGAAAATCACACCAGAAACTGAAGTTTTCTCTCTCTATATTCTCGAGCATATTTTTGTGAGTATATAGATACTTGGAGAGTTGCTATTCAGTGCAAGTTTCCTTCGACTTTTCATCCGATATTTCGGTCAGAAGTATTGTTCTTTTGAGGTAAGGGATTTTAAGGATTATTATGTTTATCATGTTTCGTAATTTTTCTGACCTTCAAAAATTCTGGAAAAATTTGAAATGATAATTTGACGAGTTTCCTTGATTGTGTCCAAAAATGACTATTTTTGGATGTATAGATTAGGAGTTATGGATTTTATGAGAAAAGACTATTTTAAAAGTAAACCCTTATAACTTCTTGTGGTTAACTCCAACATTAGTAAAATTTTTATTGGGAGTACATCTATATAACATCATTATATTATGTAAATTTCAGAATTTTTGGACAAAAGTACAATTTATGATAAATGTCTAAATATTCTAGATTTTGGCCATGTGAAAAATAGTAAATGAATTTTAAAATTCGAGAAAATATATGTTCAATATGGGACTATATTATGCTAAATCCTAGAAAAGAAATATTTTTGGAACCGATTTAGTATTTTCATGAAAATGGACTAGTTATGATTAAATAAATTAAATATGTTTTGTGAAGTAACAAAATTGGAAAATATGATTTTATGGCTTGAGAATCATATATGAGGTATATCTGATTTTGACGAGGATTTTGGTTATTGGTGATGAAATCTTATGAGTTTGGCATTTTAGAATGATTAAATGTATTAATTAATAAAATGTAAACAATTAAAATAAATTGTTAATAATTTTAAGAAATGATTAAAATATTGTGGTAATATTAATAATATTAGATTATGAGATTATTAAGTGATTTATAACATTTGGATTAAGGTGTTATAAATATTGATATGAATTTTGTTGTGAAAGTGTATATTTTTTTTTCATTTGAAAGTTCTTATTTATGAGTTACTATTCACGAGTTACTATTCACGGGGTACTATTCACGACAAATTGGTTTCTTTTTCTGACCAAGTTATTGTTGATTTATGAATCTTACTCTTGAAATTAAATCCATGTTTTGATCATATTATTTTATTATCATATATAACATTTTTATAATCCTGGTGAAGAAATTTCTCTTTGACTTGAGTGTAAAGATGGGTAGATTATTGGTATGATCGTGACTATGGGTTTTCTTTGGCCAGTAGTGCAAAGATGAATTGTTGACTGGTATGATCATGACCATTGAATTTATTATTGAATATCTTTAGCTTAAGTGCAAAGGTGAATTGATCAACATGGTTATAATTATTGTTTATATAAATTCTGAAATGATTATATATTTCTTTGAGATATTAATATCTTTGGCCCGTAGTGCAAAGATGACATGTTGTTGAATATCTTTGGCACGTAGTGCAAAAGATGAAGTGTTGATGAATATCTTTGGCGTAGTGTAAAAGAAGATGACTATTATGGAATATCTTTGGCTTTGAAGTGCAAAGATGAGCTGTTGATGAATATCTTTGGCCCGTAGTGAAAAGATGAATTTATTAGTATGATTATGAATAGGGCGTGATTTGGTATAACCATGATCTTTGATGTTTTGAGGTAAAAGACATGTGATGAAAAATATCTTCGTCTTGGATGAGAGAGAAAATTAGAACTACAATTATGATTATGAAGTTATTCACATGACCGTGAGCAGGATACATTGATTAATGTTCTGAGGTTAAAGCATTGTTGGTGGACTTTTAACATGGAGAAGATAATATACTTTATGGTCTATTTGACTCTTCTAATAGATTGCTCGTTCCGCTGCAACTATGGTTGAAAAGTTTTATCATCTACCATATGTTCTAAATCTCTGATTTATTACTGATGAAGGCTATTGATAATTTAATTATCTTTAGTTATGATATTCTTTACTAGGCTAGTTGTGCTCACCCCTTTTGTTACACAATTCCTTTCAGGTAATAAAACGACATGACATACAATATATAATTGTATTGAGGACCTAAGATGTGTGTGTCGTATATTATACGTCAGTTAATAATTGATTTTGGTGAACAACAATAGGGTGAGGTGAACCCAACTTTGGAAGGGTGTTTTGCCACTATCATACAAGATGTCTAATGACATACAATCTCGTGTTATCATAAGAAAGGGTTGTGCACATCCACTTGCTGAGTATATCTACGAACACTACCTATATGATCTTGGAGTTGGGTTGAAACATAATGTTCAATCGCAGACTGTGGAGATAGTTATATGTCAAGAGAAGACTCACCATTGGAAGGAACATGATAGTAATCTTCTCGTTTTTATTTTGGGGTCTATTGGATCAACCAAGGATAATTCTCTGGACATATGATATTTATCATAACCTAAATGCATGGCCTCCCATGTACGAAGGTTTCCTTGAGCACTTTCCAAAGATTTTAATTTCTAAAATAGTTCTAGATTGTACCTTTATGTAAGGTATCACTGTGAGGTGTTGTCCATAGTTGGGACATGAGTCACAGTTGGTATTAATGTTAGGTTTGTAATATTCAAGAACGCAATCAAATTCCAAAAATAATGCGGAAACGTGTAAAAATCAGAGTTTAAAAATTTTACAAACCATATACCCGGATCACCCTTTATGCACAATTATTAATTAAACGAAAAAGATGAATAAGAAACATACCCTTGAAGATCCAAGCTTCCTCAGTACAAGTTCATCTCCAATCCTTTTCGCGTTCAACTTGAATCCACCGGGTTTTGTTCCTTCCTTTGATCAACGTTAGCCACCCAAGTGTTTGGCCTCTAGAGGTGATCCACCAAGGAAGAAGAAGGATTCAAGAAGATGGGTGGTTGGCTAAACCCTAGTTTTTCTATCTCTATAGAAAAGGACCGTACTTTCCCAACTATTGGAATCATGACGTAGTCTAAATATCTGATATAAGACTCCTCTTATAAAGATATCAAGTAACCCTATTAAAATAAGGTATTATTTAATTAAACTCTTTTAATTTAAGGGGCTCCCTAATCTTATTAGAGATAATTAATTAAACTCCTTTAACTAATTTTCCTTCCTAAATTAGGAATAAATGAGAGTACTTATATTAAATTAATTCCTAAACTCTTTTAGAAATTAAAATAATAATAATTGTAATAATATTAATAAGACTCCTCTTATCAATTTATATTTAATATTTCTAAAATATTAAATAATAAATATTAAGCTATTTAATTTATTCTATCACCATAGATTAAATTAAATATACTTAAATATATTATTACGATTATGCCATTAACTTATTAAATAATTATTCTTCCTTTTATGGTATGACCCTTTAGGTTCTCCATATTAAATAGGTTGTGAATAAATCAATTAGAACAATTCTAATCTTATTTAAATAAATAAATTAAACAATTAATTTATTTAAATAAATAATATTTATTCTACAATAGGGATAAGCCTCCCCTAGCGATCAAGCGACTTTTCGGATAATATAGATTTCAACATTAATCATAAAAGAACCTTTGAGTAAATAGTTACCAAATACAATTCAATCCTTCCACCATCTGATGTCCCAATTAAATATAAGACATGGAATTCTTTGTCAAGTCTTATTTTATTTAATTATATGTATTTCGATCCTTAAATACCTGACACAAATAATGCAAATTAGAAACTCCTTTCTAATTTCATTACGCCTTTGGCCAAGGACTCTTTGGGTTGTCATTTATCGAATCACATAGGACATTTCTCTTCTTTAATATAAGTGGTAGATTCTTTATTGATCATACATTATCTCCATGTACAACTTATTATACCCAAGCATACCCTTTGATATACCCTAAGGGTCTTAAGGAATAAGTCAAAGTATAACTCATCATACACAAGATACTATGATGATCTCAAGTCCAAGGATCACTTGTACTACTATCACTACTGAGAATTCCTATGTGACGTGCAAGTAAAACTCCATTAGGTATTCCTTAGCGAGCCACGTTCGATTGAACTTATTCTCTAATAAGCACCTACATATTTGCTTTAGTGTCTCCACACAAATGATCATGAGATCAATCATCCTCATCCGATGAAGCAAGAAGCGTATGTACCAATCTATCGGATTCACTAATCCCCAATTTAGTAATCCAACGATTGGGAACTATTTTAGTTTTAAGCTTTCAAAGAATTTAGATCTCATTAGAATGATCATCATCATTATTCTAAAAGCATTGCTTAAAACTATGGGTTTATCACATATTATAAAACAAAGATCATGTAGATAATTAAAAACCTTTAATAAATTAATACTTTTTATTAATAAATGAATAAAATTGTTACAAAGTATATGCTTTATCATCAAACATGATTGGCTTGTGTGCATACTACTTTCAATCTCCCACTTTCACTAAAGTCGATCGTCATGGTATCTCATACTCTTCTTCTCTAAGTGGCGATTATCTTAACATTGGATAAGCTTTAGTTAATGGATATGTAATGTTGTTTTGAGAGTTCACTATCTCTATAGTGATTTCCCATCTTTCGATGATTCCTATAATCAAATGAAAGTGCTACTGACACATGTTTAGATCCAAGATGAGACTTAGGAACTATTCCTAGTTACGTAATGAACTTATCATCCAAACAATCAACTTGCGACTTCATTTACGACTATATACTTTGTCTTTATCATTAAACCGACAACTTTTTGCTATTTGGAACCTTTCAAATTCACTACACCTTTGTTCGAAGGTCGTCTTGATGTCGTCTTAGTGCATCTCGAAAAACTTGAGTCCGTAAAGCCCTCTAGTTTTAATTCGGACCCCATGTATATGCTCACATCCTTAGTCTTGGGTTAAGAACTTTAAGATGTTTTCATTGTCTACAGTGATGATCTTCTCCGAATATGGTGATCAACATTAGATCTTGTATATTTCATTGCATACATAATAGTCACTCATGCGATCTCTCTTTTCATGAGTCTGTGGGGACTATAAAGAGAGATACACTCCATAGCTCATCAACATGAGACATCTCTTGAGTTTGCCATGCTAAGCGACTTTAGCATCAAATGAATATCGTTCCTTGGGTTAAGTTGAGCATCCTTTTAAATCTATCTATATAGATTTGCATCCCCAATAATAATACTCTTCCCAAATCATTCATTGAGGATTGTTTAGACAACTTTATCTTTCTTGATTGTAGCATTGGTATGTAATTCCTCATCGTAGTATATCAACATATAATACTAGAAATTTCACGGCGCTCCCAATCGACCCTTTTGTACACACTAGAACTCTTACCTCATCGTATGTAACTCGGATCATCATCTTACATGATGCGTACCTCATCATCATCATCCATGATGAATCCATACCTCCTAGGTATCTTGGTACTATTCGGATTTATGATTGATTTTGTGGTACAATAGGTCTATCTACTGAGTTCCTCTTATTTGACTTATAGTGTTTTGTGGTTCTTGAACTCTTCAAGATCTATTATCTTCCCACTAGCCCCTTCAATGATAAACACATTTATCTTAGAAGGCAACGTGTTTCACAATAAACACCTTTTGCTAAGCAGGATTATAGAACATATACCTAAACTTACTTTAGGATGTCCCACAAATCGACACTTGTCAAATCTTGTCCCAAGCTTATCCTTTGAAACCTTTTTCACATAAGTTGGACAACCACTTATCTTAACATACTTAAGATTAGGAATCCTCCATGTCCATAACTTTTATGGAGTCTTGAAATTTGGATTTTGAGGTTACCTTTTTTAGTAGATATGTAGCCATTTCTAGGACATGACCCTAGAGGGATACTGGAATGTCGGTAAAATCATTATGGACCGCACCATGTCCAACAAGGTACGATTTTTCCTTTTAGATACATAAATCATTTATTACATATCAGGAGGCGTCCATTATGAGAACACCAGTTGAGATGATCTAGAAACTTATTGCACAAGTATTTATTCCTTGATCTAATCAAAGAATCTTAATACTTTGCCAATTTGTTTCACTTCAATTCTTTGAACCTTTCAAATAATTCATACTTGTATTCAAACAAATACACACATTCAACTCTTTGAATGATCATCTCCTTTTCTTATACTAATTTGTTCAATATGCAAAATTATTTTCATGTAAGTCAAGTATACAAAATTTATTAAGTAATATTCGATTCTATACAAAACATTATTATTATAAATAGAAAAATAATTGTTCTTAATTATAATACCAAAGATTTCATTGTCCAACAATAAAATGGAAATAATATTTTAACAAGAAGCTGGAATACAATAACAACTTATTGACTTAATAGATTTTTCAGTAGGCATTGCTAAACTATAAGTTTCTATGGCTAATATGGCAACCTTTGCTACATTTTCCCACATGGGATTACTTATATTTGTTTAGCTTTCTACTTCGCTTGGTCCCTTCATAAATCTATATTTATGATAACCAAAGTCGGTATCAATACCCAAGTAGAACCTTGACTTAAAGAAAATTTATTTCAATCATGAAAAAAAAGCGTATTATGCTTAGAAACTTCATTAAGCTTCTTTGGTTAGCCTCTGCAAGATGCTTCTCGCAGTTTCTTTCCAGTGTCCAGGCTTATTGTAGTGGAAGCAAACTCTTTTGCTATCCGTATCAGTTTTGTTCTTATTATCCTTTGTTTTTTCCCTTTTTATTTATACCTTCTTCGAATCGTTCTTCTTTTCAGAAGATCCTTTGGCCCTTACCAGTAAGACTCGGTCTTTCTTGGTTGGAAAGTGACTCTCAACATTTTTCAACATGATAAGCAAATCAGCGAGGCTGGTATCTAGCTTGTTCATATGAAAAATTCACAACAATTGTGAAAGGAGTCCGGGAGTGAGTGCAAGATCAAATCTTGGCTCAACTCTCCATCCATGACAAAACCAGTTGTCCTAATTGATCAATCAAATTGATTATGTTAAGAACTTTTTATGCATACTATAGTGCCATTGGCCATTCTAGATCGGAAGAGCTCCTTAGATATATCGATATCTATCGGTCCTACTTTCCTCACCATCAACTACTTGATGTGCGGGAATATAGTAGGAGCATCCATAGTTTCATCTTGACGTGAAGCTCGTTACTCATGGATGCGAGCATGATGTATTGAGCCAATGTGCATCATCTTGCCACTTTCTAAAAGTAGTAATCTCTTCCTCGAGAGGCATTATGCGCAACCATTGCGAGGATAGGCGTATTAAGGACATAAGATAGCTTTTTGATTATGAGAACTATTCTCAAATTCCTTAACCAATCCGTTTAATTGATTGCAGTTAATTTAGCATCTAATATGCTTCGATGATAGTAATTTTAGACATTGTAAAATTCTGTAAATGAATTTGTAATTGACAACATTTTAACATACATTCTTTTATTAATTACCAAAATAAATTAGGTCTTGTTTTAAATTGGCATCTCCCACTATTTTCTTCAAACTATATTGCCCTCACTAATATAGTTCGGCAAAATCTAATTAAAGATTTGCTAGTGAGAATAAGGATCCCATTTCAAATGTATATAGCCTTGTGGTGACACAACAAACTATATATAAATAAATAGGTAGACAACTTTTGTCAATTACATCAACTATGCAACTCCTTTTCTTTTGCCTCTTAGATTATTTTGATCAGTGGTGGCACATCAGAATCAAAATTATCCAAGTTAAGTCCGACCTAGCACTCCATATATTCAAAAAAAAAAAATATCATCCTTGTGGTGACACAACAAAACAATATTGTTCAATTTTCTTTATAAGCATCAAATGTGATAAATTAACATCTTAAATACTTAATACTTGCCTTGTGGTGACACAACAAACTCATATTAAATATTTAATACTCTATTAATTTTATCATGCTAAAAGGCGACGTTCGATATTCCAAATATCTTTGAACGCTTAGGACTTAATAAAAATTTGAGGGGTTTGTTATTAAAATGTCTCATCTTGTTTAGCGCGCATGCACACATATATATATAAAATACGCGTCATATTAATTAACATGCGAAGCATGTTTGCATAATATATAATATATATAGTATAAGCATGCACATATAAAATACTATATTCTACTCGGATTGATTATAGACTTTTATTCTAGTTTGGTTCACTAGAGCCACCAAGTGAACCAAAAGGTCAAACCCTAGGGGTGCAAGAAATAATATTTAAATATAACTATTACATTTAAACACGGGCTCCATTACAAATGGGTCTTCAAGCGCTCCTTGCTCCTTGATCTCCAATTTTTCAAAATTAATTCTAATTATTCCTATTACAAAACTATTTAAAATAAATAGAAACCTTGATCGTCGATCGAGGGAAATACATAGGAGGGAATAGAATTTACATTAAGAAAAATTAGAGAAGGCGAATCTGTGAGACCCCATTTAATAAAACTCATACATTCATGCATCCAACTAAAATAAAATCCAATCACATTTAATTGATAGTCCATAATCAATCCCATTTATTATCATACACATCATCATATGCATCGATAAATAACATTCATCTCATGAATAATAATATAATAAATATATATATATATATATATATATATTGATATCATTTAATGGGCAAATTTAGTTAGTATAAAATCTATTTTTGAATCAAAATAAACTCCTTTATTTTAATCCAAATTTAAATCAAAATAAAACTATTTTATTTTAATTTATCCTATTTTGAATAAAATAAACTATTTTATTTTAATCAAAATCTTTAATCAAAATAAACTCCTTTATTTTAATTAATTATGGAATCCAATTCCATGTAAAAAAAATTCCTTATTAAAGGAAAACACGAATTCTCTTTCCTATTCACAAATAAACTCCTTTATTTTGAATAATATGAAATCTTATTTCATATCTAAATAAACTCCTTTATTTAAGAAAATACGGATTCTCTTTCCTATTCACAAATAAACTCTTTTATTTTGAATAATATGAAATCTTATTTCATATCTAAATAAACTCCTTTATTTAAAGAAATTAGGATTCTCTTTCCTATTCACAAATAAATTTTTTATTTTGAATAATATGAAATCTTATTTCATATCTAAATAAACTCCTTTATTTAAGGAAATATGGAATCCAATTTTAACTCTAATTATTTATTATGGAATCAAATTCCAACTCTAATTAGTTAGCATGAAATTTCAATTTTAAAATTAAAATAAAATATTTTATTTTAAAATTAAAATAAACTTTTTATTTTAAAATTAAAATAAAATTTTATTTTAATTATAAAATAATAAAATTAATATATATATATATATATATAATATTATATATATATTTAATAACCGTGTACCAAATCCTCCACCAATGATCCACGTGAATCATGTACCAAACATGTATGATGTATCCCTTGAAATCACATGCAACAGTATTATATATATATAATCTAACAGTTTCGGAAGTCAGGACTAAAAGGAAGCTTATATATAAAATATACTTGATTCACGTGAATAAGGGAAATCATAAATCTGTAACTCAAAAGTTTTATTTTGATACCATATGATTATTTAGTATATAACAATATACATGTAACCGCCATTCATGTGAATCAGGTGGATATGCAGGATAAACATTTTTTTCAAAAACAAGCTTTCGTAAAATGGATTTCCGCCCTTTTTTTTTTTTTTTTTTTTATAAATTTTATATAATAAAATTATGCCCAATTAAATTGTTCTAAACACATATCAATATACATATCAAATTAAAATAATTAATAATTTACATAAAGGTTTGGGCTCGATACCCTTTATTGGGTTTGTAATATTCAAGACATAATCAAATTGCAAAAATAATGCGAAAACGTGTAAAAATCGGAGTTTAAAAATTTTACAAACCATATACCCGGATCACCCTTTATGCACAATTATTAATTAAACGAAAAAGATGAATAAGGAACATACCCTTGAAGATCCGAGCTTCCTCAGGTACAAGTTCATCTCCAATCCTTTTCGCGTTCAACTTGAATCCACCGGGTTTTGTTCCTTCCTTTAATCAACGTTAGCCACCCAAGTGTTTGGCCTCTAGAGGTGATCCACCAAGGAAGAAGAAGGATTCAAGAAGATGGGTGGTTGGCTAAACCCTAGTTTTTCTATCTCTATAGAAAAGGACCGTACTCTCCCAACTATTGGAATCATGACGTAGTCTAAATATCTGATATAAGACTCCTCTTATAAAGATATCAAGTAACCCTATTAAAATAAGGTATTATTTAATTAAACCCTTTTAATTAAAGGGGCTCCCTAATCTTATTAGAGATAATTAATTAAACTCCTTTAACTAATTTTCCTTCCTAATCCAATTAGGAATAAATGAGAGTACTTATATTAAATTAATTCCTAAACTCTTTTAGAAATTAAAATAATAATAATTGTAATAATATTAATAAGACTCCTCTTATTAATTTATATTTAATATTTCTAAAATATTAAATAATAAATATTAAGCTATTTAATTTATTCTATCACACACATGATTAAATTAAATATACTTAACATATTATTACGATTATGCCATTAACTTATTAAATAATTATTCTTCCTTTTATGGTGTGACCCTTTTAGGTTCTCCATATTAAACCTAGGTTGTGAATAAATCAATTAGAACAATTCTAATCTTATTTAAATAAATAAATTAAACAATTAATTTATTTAAATAAATAATATTTATTCTGATAGGATAAAGCCTCCCTAGCGATCAGCGACTTTTCGGATAATATAGATTTCAACATTAATCATAAAAGAACCTTTGAGTAAATAGTCTCATGTACAATTCAATCCTTCCACCATCTGATGTCCCAATTAAATATAAGACATGGAATTCTTTGTCAAGTCTTATTTTATTTAATTATATGTATTTCGATCCTTAAATGCACAACACCAAATAATGCAAATTAGAAACTCCTTTCTAATTTCATTACGCCGCCGAAGGACTCTTTGGGTTGTCATTTATCGAATCACATAGGACATTTCTCTTCTTTTAATAAGTGGTAGATTCTTTATTGATCATACATTATCTCCATGTACAACTTATTATACCCAAGCATACCCTTTGATATACCCTAAGGGTCTTAAGGAATAAGTCAAAGTATAACTCATCATACACAAGATACTATGATGATCTCAAGTCCAAGGATCACTTGTACTACTATCACTACTGAGAATTCCTATTGACAGCAAGTAAAACTCCATTAGGTATTCCTTAGCGAGCCAGCCACGTTCGATGAACTTATTCTCTAATAAGCACCTACATATTTGCTTTAGTGTCTCCACACAAATGATCATGAGATCAATCATCCTCATCCAATGAGCAAGCAACGTATGTACCAATCTATCCGGATTCACTAATCCCCAATTTAGTAATCCAACGATTGGGAACTATTTTAGTTTTACGCTTTCAAAGAATTTAGATCTCATTAGAATGATCATCATCATTATTCTAAAAGCATTGCTTAAAACTATGGGTTTATCACATATTATAAAACAGCATCATGTAGATAATTAAAAACCTTTAATAAATTAATACTTTTTATTAATAAATGAATAAAATTGTTACAAAGTATATGCTTTATCATCAAACATGATTGGCTTGTGTGCATACTACTTTCAATTAAAACTCACAGTATATGTGTTGTTGTATTTTGCACTACAATTGTAGTAATAAAGTTGTAGTTATTTTCTGTACCATGTATTTGGCGACTCAGAATAGGTTGGATGGATTGGACCTATTTTGGGGGCGTCATGATTAATATCGAGATCTTAGGGATATGATCTCTGGCGGAGATCCCGGATTAGAACTAGGAAGGGAGAGACGAGTAATATCCTTCGCTAGTGTGTGTCCTACCTAAGCTGAATATTCTTACTTAAGTTAACAAATTGTTATATGTCAATTAACCTTTGTTTTGAAGCTGTATTCTAGAATGATATCTGAAATACAAGAGATGAGCAATGGAGAAATCATGATGACAAGGAAGATGGAATCTGAAATGAAAGCAAGGTATTCTCAACTCTTTGAAATACCAGGTACGTAAATTTCTGGGACGAAATTTTATAAGGAGGGGAGATTGTAAGACCCCGAATTTTATAAAATAAAAGTATTTAATTTTTTTATAATTGTTATTGGTAAATGGTTAAATTGATAAAAAGTTAAAGTTAAGGGTGATATATGAAATTTTTCAAAATCATGATGGTTATAAAATATTCATTTACATTAGGGAATATTCGTTTGGTCATGGAATATTCTTGTTGTCGGGGAATATTCGTACGACGGCGCAACCATTTGTGAGCCCCATAATAGAATAACTGTCGGATGAAGAAAACGACAAGTTCGAGTTTTTATAAATAATGGCGTAGTTATTTACAATTAACCTTTGTTGGAATACACGGTGGTTAAAATATAATGTCTGGCGTGGTTTTATAATAAAACATGATATTTATAGTATTTTGAATTATTGATTCTTACGTAAGAAGGCACTACTCAATAATTGTTACAATAGTTACCGTTCAGTATTTTATTTTATTGATTCAATAATTGCTGCGTTGATAGTTTATATTATTATTGTTGCAATAATTGTCACTGCACAATATTTCTCATTATCAGATCAATAATTCATATTATTTGAATAATATTATTAGATAGAATTATTGGCAATGTCTAGAAAGTTACATCGAGGAGAGGTTTGGTCACCTAATTGCGGCAAAGAAGGAGAAATCCTTATTGGAAAGCCCTCTCTTTCAGGAACCACGGTTGTCATAATTGTGATTCTGTAATATTATTTGTGAATAATTAATTATTGATTTATATGATAAGGAAATATTTATTTTATGCGGATATAAATGATGGATTTATTTATGTGGTTATAAACGAAGGAATTATTGTTGAGGTGTTTTATCAGTATTTTGTCGGATTGGAGGTATTAAAGGATCAAATCGGTGTTCTTAAAGCTATATTGTGTGAATTATAATTTTAATCTAACCGTTGGATCGTTGTGATTTTTGGATATGTTATACATATATGAGTTGAGTATAGGTCCACAAATTTTGAACCGTTTAAAATTAACGCATGATTTGTTATGAATTTTAAAAGTTGTTGAAACGGTGTTGAAAATCGCCCGTTTGTGGAATTCGGATTTTCTGTTTGGAATTTGGAAAAACTCAAAGCTACAAAGTTGTAGATAATTTGATTTCATGCGGAATGGACATAAAATTCGTATTTTTCTGATATACGGACTATTTTCTATGAATTATTGAAGTTTTGGAAAATAAAATGTTTTTTATTAAAATTGGGTGGGACCCACTTTTTGGTTGGTGTTGAATGCATGTGTTAAATTAATCTTTCAATTGTGGAGGTTTGAATTCAAAGGTGGCATAGGAGAAAAGAATAATTAATATATTATTTTATTAATTTAGTCTCCTTTGGCGTTCTAGCATTTTCCTATAAATAAGCGCTTAAGTTAGAATTGAAAATCACACCAGAAACTGAAGTTTTCTCTCTCTATATTCTCGAGCATATTTTTGTGAGTATATAGATACTTGGAGAGTTGTTATTCAGTGCAAGTTTCCTTGACTTTTCATCCAGATATTTGATCGGAAATCTTACTTTCTTTTGAGGTAAGGGATTTTAAGGATTATTATGTTTATCATGTTTCGTAATTTTTCTGACCTTCAAAAATTCTAGAAAAATTTGAAATGATAATTTGATGAGTTTCCTTGATTGTGTCCAAAAATGGCGATTTTTAGATGTATAGATTAGGAGTTATGGATTTTATGAGAAAAGACTATTTTAAAAGTAAACCCTTATAACTTCTTGTGGTTAACTCCAAAATTAGTGAAATTTTTATTGGGAGTACATATATATAACATCATTATATTATGTAAATTTCAGAATTTTTGGACAAAAGTACAATTTATGATAAATGTCTAAATATTCGGCAGTTTTGGCCATGTGAAAAATAGTAAATGAATTTTAAAAATTCCGAGAAAAATATATGTTCAATATGGGACTATATTATGCTAAATCCCAGAAAAGAAATATTTTTGGAACTGATTTAGTATTTTTCATGAAAATGGACTAGTTATGATTAAATAAATTAAATATGTTTTGTGAAGTAACAAAATTGGAAAATATGATTTTATGGCTTGAGAATCATATATGAGGTATATGCAGATTTTTGACGAGGGTTTTGGTTATTGGTGATGAAATCTTATGAGTTTGGCATTTTAGAAAGATTAAATGTATTAATTAATAAAATGTAAACAATTAAAATAAATTATTAATAAGTTTAAGAAATGATTAAAATATTGTGGTAATATTAATAATATTAGATTATGAGATTATTAAGTGATTTATAACATTTGGATTAAGGTGTTATAAATATTGATATGAATTTTGTTGTGAAAGTTTATATTTTTTTCATGTCGGGGTTACTATTCATGAGTTACTATTCACGAGTTACTATTCACGGGTATTATTCACGATAAAATTGGTTTCTTTTTCTGACCAAGTTATTGTTGATTAATGAATCGTACTCTTGAAATTAAATCCATGTTTTGATCATATTATTTTATTATCATATATAACATTTTTATAATCCTGGTGAAGAAATTTCTCTTTGACTTGAGTGTAAAGATGGGTAGATTATTGGTATGATCGTGACTATGGGTTTTTTTGCCGATGAGTGCAAAGATGAAGCTGTTGATTGGTATGATCATGACCATTGAATTTATTATTGAATATCTTTAGCTTAAGTGCAAAGGTGAATTGATCAACATGGTTATAATTATTGTTTATATAAATTCTGAAATGATTATATATTTCTTTGAGATATTAATATCTTTGGTCCGTAGTGCAAAGATGACATGTTGTTGAATATCTTTGGCCTGTAGTGCAAAGATGAAGTGTTGATGAATATCTTTGGCCCGTAGTGCAAAGATGACCTATTGTGGAATATCTTTGGCCTGAAGTGCAAAGATGAACTGTTGATGAATATCTTTGGCCCGTAGTGAAAAGATGAATTTATTAGTATGATTATGAATAGGAACTGTGATTTGGTATAACCATGATCTTTGATGTTTCAGGTAAAGACATGTGATGAAAAATATCTTCGTCTTGGATGAGAAGAGAAAATTAGAACTACAATTATGATTATGAGTTATTCACATGACTGTGAGCAGGGATCATTGATTAATGTTCTGGGGTTAAAGCATTGTTGGTGGACTTTTAACATGGAGAAGATAATATACTTTATGGTCTATTTGACTCTTCTAATAGATTGCTCGTTCCGCTGCAACTATGGTTGAAAAGTTTTATCATCTACCATATGTTCTAAATCTCTGATTTATTACTGATGAAGGCTATTGATAATTTAATTATCTTTAGTTATGATATTCTTTTTGGGCTAGTTGTGCTCACCCGCTTTTGCTTCACAATTCCTTTCGGGTAATAAAATTGTAGTATTTGGGTCGGAGCCGGGGATAATAGGGGAATAGTGTGGTGGTCCGAGACTATCAAAGTTTCTCAACACATTATAAAAGCAGCGACATGACATACAATATATAATTGTATTGAAGACCTAAGATGTGTGTGTCTTATATTTATCGTCACTTAATAATTGATTTTGGTGAACAAACAATAGGGTGAGGTGAACCCTGACTTTGGAAGGGTGTTTTGCCACTATCATACAAGATGTCTAATGACATACAATCTCGTGTTATCATAAGAAAGGGTTGTGCACATCCACTTCTTTGAGTATATCTACGAGCACTACCTATATGATCTTGGAGTTGGGTTGAAACATAATGTTCAATCGCAGACGGTGGAGATAGTTATATGTCAAGAGAAGACTCACCATTGGAAGGAACATGATAGTAATCTTCTCGTTTTTTCTTTGGGGTCTATTGGATCAACCAAGGATAATTCTCTGGACATATGATATCTATCATAACCTAAACGCATGGCCTCCCATGTACGAAGGTTTCCTTGAGCACTTCCCAAAGATTTTAATTTCTAAAACAGTTCTTGATTGTACCTTTATGTAAGGTATCACAGTGAGGTGCTGTCCATAGTTGGGACATGAGTCACAGTTGGTATTAAAACTCACAGTATATGTGTTGTTGTAATTTGCACGACAATTGTAGTAATAAAGTTGTAGTTATTTTCTGTACCATGTATTTGGCGACTCAGAATAGGTTGGATGGATTGGACCTATTTTGGGGGCATCACAAGTTTCCCCATCAACAAGAGTAGGACAATCCTCTTGTAGAAACCTTGCCAAGTTCAGTGTTGTAAGATAGAAGAGCATCTTTTGTTGCCAACGCTTGAAATCAGTTCCATTGAACCTTTCAGGCTTCCATGAGACATACTGACAACAGGAATGGTGCTAGTAGATGTCATTTTTATTATACAAAGAACACAATTATCAATAAATAGAAATCAATTTCTGTTGTACAAAATTTAACATAATTCAACAAATTTTGTTTACAAAATTTCTGTTGTAGAAAATTTATTTACAACATCTGTTTATAAATTATTTTGCAGAAAATTCTATTTATAGAATTTCTATTTTCCAAATTTTGTTTACAGCTAAAGTTTATAAATTTCAGTTTAATAAATTTGTATTCTATAATTAGACAAGTTTAAATATAATGATTATCTTGTCAATCACATATTATTACGATTAAAAATTCTACCATACTGATTTAATATTCAAAACAATACTCATATCAACGAATCTAAATATAACTGAAACTATAGTATACAAAGTACATTAAATATATAAAAATATTCGAAAAATATAATGCATATCAAAATTTTCGGCACTCCTTAAATATATATATAAAAAGACAGTACTCATCTTTGAAACCATGCACTTAAATGGGATAGTGGGTGAATGCAATTTTTCAAAAAAAAATAAAGTGAGTGACTGCACCTTAGTTTTGCAGAATAATTATAATAACATAATAGTATATGCTATAATTACTTACTGTACCATGCATATAAGATATTGCATGCACCATGAATCACGTATATATATATATATATATATATATATAATATATATATATATATATATATATATATATATATATATATATGATTGATTGATTAACTATGCATATTTCTTGTGGCTTTATATATTAACATGTAAAACTATGTATAAATATTTCAACAAAATTTGCGTAAATTCAATGAATCAAATTAGGTTTTACAATGAAACACTTTAACATTATATTTTAACATGCAAACAAAAAGCAGAATATTATGTATATTAACATGCAACAAATATTTTGTTAAAATAATTTCCTATTCACATAAAACAATTTTACATTTACCTAAAACAATACTATAATTACGGAAAATTAAATTTGCTTTAAGATTATTAATTGTAATATATAGTATTATTTAATATATATAAATATAATAAAGCGGAACATGATTTTATATATATACAAAAATATGAATAAATAAATCGAGTCTTTTGAATTCACAAAGTCTCCTTAAAGAAAATTTATTCCTCATCGGTGGTGCTAAGGATTCAATGAATAATTGCTTCCCAAGATAAAAGCGGATTTCAGTTCTTAATTAGAAGCACTTCAAAATTAAGAACAATTGAACCAATATTTATGTTATGTCTTGAACTTACAAAATGATGCATGAAATTTAATGCGTATATATATACTTACGTAAAGCAGGGAAATATGCGAGCGGGGACGGGGAAAAATGGAAGCGGAACTGCAACACTTTTTGCAGAGAACGGGATTCTCTGAGCGGACTTTTGCGTAAAATGTAAGCTAGAAGCAGGAATTGCGAAGCGGAAAGGAAGGAAAGAGCAGGATGGGAAAATTTTTAATAAGTTCATTGACGCCCATATACGACTATTTTATAGCCTACGATGGCGATTTATTACCGATGGCCCCATCAAAACTATGTAGTATCATGATAATAATTAAAACAAAATCTGATAAATTATTAAACAAATTTTGTTCAAAAAATTATATATCATGACCACTTTGAACTTCGAACCGAAGTTTCCGGCCAAATGGCCACTACTTTGAAGCAAATAGGAGCTCTAATATTTAATATTTAAAATCTCATTTTCAACAGTAGTGAGAGTAATAATCCAGTAAGAAGCTTTGCATGTTGCACATCTTAAAGCTTAAACCACCTTGCTTTTCTTTTTATTTAGTGAAATGAGAAGAAAAGGTGAAAAAACTGAAGGAAAATGCTTTTACAACTAATTATGGCCTCAAATTTCATGCTTCCTGTTAACACTAAAATCTATCCATTCGCAAAATTATCAACCAACGAACGGGAACCTGCACAGTGATGATGGTCGGCTAAGGATAGCTCCGATGTGAGAATCGGTACTGGCCAGAAACGTCAACATGAATGGAGGAATATAATTGATTGTGTGTAAAAGTAGATAATATGTGAGGTACCTAAAACTGAATTATGTTCGTGTATTTATAGTTGATCACACCTCCTTAATTTTCTGCGCTCTTTCCTGAGTAGGAATAGAATTCCTTATCATAGTAACTACTATTAGAATTTGAGACTAAATTGAAGTGGGTGTCATTAATTATTTGAAATGGTTTCACATATCAATATGTTCTACTCCATGAGTAGATTAAATTAAGTATTTGGAAGTTCAAATCAATGGAGTAATAAATAAAAAATTAACTCCCAAAGATCACCATTGAAAATGATAATAAATATTTGTGGTAAGCTAAGTCCCACATCGGTTAAGAACTAAATATTAAATGGGTTTATATACATTAATATTAAATGATTTTATATACATTAAAGTTGCTCTTATGTTTGGGCCCTAAGGGGCACCCAACTTTTGTGGAAGAGAGAGGGTCTAGCTAAGACTTGATTCGAACACACACGCGACGTCGCTGACTGACCGGCTGGCGTGGTTGGGGCATGCTCGGGCTCATGGCTCGAGGCTCGTGGGTTTGGGTCCTTGTATATAATTTTTTGGAAAAAAATTATTTAAATTTATTTATTTTATTTTAGTTCTATTATCAAAACTGTTTCGTTTTGATAAATGTTATTTATTATCAAAACTGTGTCATTTCGAGAAGCTTTGTCTGCCGAACAGACGCATCAATATGCGTCGTTTTGGGAAGCGCTATCTACCTGAATGAACACCCCGAAACTACGTCGTTTTTGCCTAAACGGACGCGCCCTTTCTGCTAAGCCTAAAATTACGTCGTTTTTGTTCTGCTAAGCCTAAAACTATATCATTTTTTGCCCAAACAGACATGCCCTTTTTACTAAAACCAAAAACTTCGTCGATTTTTGGCTAAAAGTATCTTTTCAAAGGGTTGTGCCTCGTCTAAGGGGTCATTAATCCCTCATATAAATAGATATGGGGGCTGTCATTCAAATCATCGAAGCATATAGCTGTCTAGTTTTCTAAGTCTTCATTATTTCATTAGTTATTCATAGTCATTTATTTTAGAGAGAGATAAGTGCATTTTCTTTGGTTCATTGAGTGTATTATTTGTAGTGCTTCTATAACACATGTTGTCATTTTATCTTGGGAGACAAGTGCTATGAAACTCTAAGCACCGTAAGGATGGCATAATTGTCTTAAGGACATAGTACCAAGTACTAGCCTTGAAAATTTTTATTCTTGCAGTTTGGCCTACTTCAGATAAGTTTATATATATATATATATATATATATATATATATAATGTCCATTCATTTTTTTATAACAACTATCATACGAGAATAGGAGTCAATCTCTTTAAAGAAAGGAAGTAAAATTTAATCCTGACTCTTTCCTTAGGAATTAGAAATTAAATATAACTAGGAATCAAAGATTCCTTAAAGTCTAATCCACTGCCCAAAATATACCATTACGTGCACTACAAAAAAATGGGCCTTTAGCAACGATTTTTCGGGCAACGAATGTGAGACCCCAGATTTTATCAATAAAGATTTAAATTTTGTCGAAATAATTTTTTAATATTATGGTGCGAATTTGAGATAATATTATACTTGTGGGTAGTATTTATAAATTTTGCAAAGTATGCAAGTGGTTATATTATATTCGATTGGTCGGAGAATATTCGGTTTAGCAGGGAATATTCGTACAACGGCTCAATCATTGGTGGACCCCACATAATGTAATTATTGTCGGATTGAGAAAAGCGACAAAAATATTTTATTGAAATAACGGCGGAAGTTTTACCGTTGATCTTGTTGAACTACTCGGTAGTAAAAAAAAGAATACGTGTGGTGGATAATAGTATTACTGCGGTATTGATTATTGATGCTTATGTGAGAAGTCACTATGTTTGATTCCATTATTGTCGATTAATAATATGAATTATTATAGCGATAATGACGTTTTGTTTTATTCAGTATTATTAACGTAATAAAAGCGAAACATCTTTTTATATAAAAATGTAATACTTTATTAAAGTTATTCTATAAATAGAATATATTATATTTTATTATGCATAGTGTTGCATAGTGTTTTGTATAGTGTTTTTGCATAGTGTTTGCATAGTAAAATGTTTTTATATAAATAGAATATATGATATTTTATTTAAAAGATTTTGCTTTAAATATGGACCGTCGATTAAAGTAAATCAATCTGGACCGTTTCATGGATTAATTACTATGCATTCTATTTTCCTATAAATAGAAGCTCATTCCTTCATTATTTTCTTACTTAATTCAATTGAAACTAGAGAGAGAAATTATAGAGAGAAGCTATAGAGAGAAACTATAGAGAGAAAGAAGAAAAGTATTCTACTACTTCACTTTTCCAATATTAGGTTCTTCTAAGATAAGGGGTATTATTTGTTGTGTGCGTAAGGGTGTTATTCTTTCTTATTCATGAAGAGAACTTACATTATTCCATTCATTATTATTCATTGGAATAACTTTTCAAAAAGTGGTATACCCTATACATAACTTGTATATGTATAAGATACCCTATACTTAGTGAAATCCTTATGTTATTCCATTCTTATTTATTACATTGGAATAACTCAGTATCTGTGAATCCCCTATACTTGGTGATCTTCTTATGTTATTCCATTCTTTATTATTACATTTGGAATATCACATGCGTGTGTTTTACAGGACCTGGTTCCATTGTTTATTATTACGCATTTATTATTACATTGGAATATCTTGTCTCGTGTGTTTTACATCGGACTGGTTCCATTGTTTATTATTCAAAGCATTTATTATTAGTTGGATCATCCCCTTGATTGTGAATTTCACACGACACCGTTCCGTTATTATTATTACATTGGAATAACTTTGTCTATGCAAAGTACCGCATGCATGGTGATTTCTTTTGTTATTCCATTCTTTATTATACCCAGTTGGTTAAAATTTTGACTTCTATACTCCATGAAATTAGTAGAATATCCTTGATAATTGCGTTTCATCCAGTATCTTTTCATGGAAATATTCTTCTGATCATTCTTGAATTTTACTCTACAAAACAGTATCTTGTTGACACTTTGGACGTTAATAATTCCTAGATAAATTAATTCTTGAACTTGTTTTATTGAATTATTATGTCATTGTCATCATCCTCATGTTATATTATGTTGAAAGTTATCTATGTCTTACGTGCATAGATGAACTTGGTATGATTATGACCAGGGATCATTCGGTATAATCATGACCTGCTATAAATGATGTGACAAAAGTCCTCGGTGGCTCGTAATGCGATGATGGATAGTTTTTGGTATGATTATGACCGGGGTGATTCGGTATAGTCATGACCATTGATAATTTGATAAAATCCTGGATAGTAGTGGAGGATGATTAGATGTGGTGGTTTATTTATTAAAGTCGAGTCTCGTGATAAAAATTGATGAAAACCTTTAAAACCTAAAAGACGAGAGACTTTATTTTTACTTGACTCTTTTAATGGATTGCATATTCACCGCAGATTAAACCTGGTTGTCTATTGTATTTTATCAGTTTAACACTGTTGAAGGCTAATGATAATTTATTCTGCATTATCTTAGTCATAATATTTCTTACTGGGCTAGTTGAACTCACCCTTTCTTTCACTGTTCTCTTCAGGAAATGAGAACATAGCTGGGACGAGTCGGGGAACGGAGTAATGGTCCAGAGGATAGCATTAGTAGATCTCACTATTCTGTGAAATAGTGTGATAATAGTTGTAATGAGGACTCCTTTTGAGTTTGTATAATATCTAGTAGACAATATTTGTATTCAAACTCACAGTTTATGTCGTATTGTACACGACAGATGTATAATTAAGTTTGTATTTGAATTTATGTACCATGTAAGTGGCGACCCAAGATGGGTGACGTATACCTAATTTTGGGGCGCCGGGTTGGTATCGAGCTTAGGATAGGATCCTGGCCGAGATGTGAGATAAGTACTAGGAGGGAGAGGCGGGGAATTCCTTCGCTAGTATGACCTACCTAAATTTATTTGGTATTTAATTGGTGGAAATCGAGAATATAGGGATAATATGTGATATGTTAATTAACCCTTGTTTTGTGGCGGTGTTTGAGAATGACATCCGAAAATCTTTGAGATAAGCAATGAAGCACATGAGAGTGTTGATTCACTCAAACAAAAGGTAACAACCAACAATACGATAATAATCATCTTGGTGGCAACGGCCATCGTAACAATGATAACCATCGGGGAAATTATCACGCTTAAGAATGGTAACCACTTTGGTGGTAATCATGGCAAAGATAATTGAAGTGGAAATTGCAAGAAGAGAATGAGGATCATTGATTAATGTTTGAGGTTAAAGCATTGTTGGTGGACTTTTAACATGGAGAAGATAATATACTTTACGGTCTATTTGACTCTTCTAATAGATTGCTTTCATTGCAACTATGGTTGAAAAGTTTTATCATCTACCATATGTTCTAAATCTCTGATTTATTACTGATGAAGGCTATTGATAATTTAATTATCTTTAGTTATGATATTCTTTACTGGGCTAGTTGTGCTCACCCGTTTTGCTTCACAATTCCTTTCAAGTAATAAAATTGTAGCTGGGTCGAGCGGGGATAATAGGGGAATAGTGTGGTGGTCCGAGACTATCAAAGTTTCTCAACACATTATAAAACGACATGACATACAATATATAATTGTATTGAGGACCTAAAATGTGTGTGTCGTATATTATACGACAGTTAATAATTGATTTTAGTGAACAACAATAGGGTGAGGTGAACCCAACTTTGGAAGGGTGTTTTGCCACTATCATACAAGATGTCTAATGACATACAATCTCGTGTTATCATAAGAAAGGGTTGTGCACATCCACTTGCTGAGTATATCTACGAGCACTACCTATATGATCTTGGAGTTGGGTTGAAACATAATGTTCAATCGCAGACTGTGGAGATAGTTATATGTCAAGAGAAGACTCACCATTGGAAGGAACATGATAGTAATCTTCTCGTTTTTTCTTTGGGGTCTATTGGATCAACCAAGGATAATTCTCTGGACATATGATATCTATCATAACCTAAACGCATGGCCTCCCATATACGAAGGTTTCTTGAGCACTTCCCAAAGATTTTAATTTCTAAAAGCAGGTTCTTGATTGTACCTTTATGTAAGGTATCCTTTGTGAGGTGTTGTCCATAGTTGGGACATGAGTCACGGTTGGTATTAAAACTCACGATATATGTGTTGTTGTAATTTGCACGACAATTGTAGTAATAAAGTTGTAGTTATTTTACGTATACCATGTATTTGGCGACTCAGAATAGGTTGGATGGATTGGACCTATTTTGGGGGCATCACAAGTTTCCCCATCAACAAGAGTAGGACAATCCTCTTGTAGAAACCTTGCCAAGTTCAGTGTTATAAGATAGAAGAGCATCTTTTGTCGCCAACGCTTGAAATCAGTTCCATTGAACCTTTCAGGCTTCCATGAGACATACTCACGACAGGAATGGTGCTAGTAGATGTCATTTTTGTTATACAAAGAACACAATTATCAATAAATAGAAACCAATTTCTGTTGTACAAAATTTAACATAATGAGCAGGTGTTTAGATGAACATGACCAACTGATGAATATCTTTTGCCTGTAATGCAAAGATGAATATTTGATTCCAGATATATATTGATTGATGTTACAGGAATAAAAGATAGACGATGAACTTTAAAATTCATACATAGAAGATAGTAGTTGCATTCTCTACTTAACTCTTCTAATGAATTATTATTTCCGCTGCGAATATTGATTTAAAACTTGTTGTCTATTGTATTCTATTAGATTTTTTTCCCTGTTAAAGACTAATGATAATTTTTTGTATATTATCTTAGTCATAATATTCTTTACGGGGCTAGTAGAGCTCACCCTTTTTCTTTTTGTTCCATTTTTCTTCTCAGGAGGCGAGAATATAGCGAGTACGAGTCGGGGTATGTAATGAAGGTTCTAGAGAGAGTTGTTTAGTAGTCCTCACCATTTTTGTAAAATAATGTATCAATAAATGTGATGAGGATTTATTTGAGTATAGATATTGTGCAGAAGAAAATATTTGTATTCAAACTCACGCTTTTCTTGTTGTAATAATAAAGTTGTAGTTGTTTCTGTACCATGTATTGACAACTCAAAATGGGTGATGTAAACCTATTTTGGGGGCGTCACAGTTGGTATCAGAGCTTAGGGATATGATCTCTGGCGGAGATCGGGGAATAGAACTAGGAGGGAGAGCGAGTAAATCCTTCGCTAGTGTGTCCTACCTAAGCTTATTTGTTAGTTGAGTCAATTATATAGGGATATTATGTGATATATTGATTTTCTTAATTAACCCTTGTTTTATGGACGGTGATTTGAGAATGTCGAATCGAGAATATTAATAAGTGGAAATGAGACAAGTGGAGACGCCTTTGTACTCACCAACGAGGAAAAGCGTGCAACAGTGGCAATGTTCATCCTGTGAACAACACCACCTTTGCGAGATGATGAACGAGGGATGTTTAGAAGCTTTTGCAGTTCATGCAAAATCGAGACGAGGAGACTCGTGTTCAAATCTGAGGAGGAAATGATAGAAATTCACGGGTTGTCACAATGCAAGCGGTTCAAAGAGTTGGGACCCACGAATTTAAGGGAAAGCCAGATCCGATCACGGCGGAAACATGGGTCAAGCAAATTACCAAGATATTCGATGTCTTGGGATGCACGGAGGAACAGAAGGTTCCATTCGCCACCTTTATGTTTCGTGGCGAGGTAGACTCATTGGTGGGAGTCTCGTGAAGCGTACCCATCCGTACCGCACTCAAAGATGTCTTGGGAGACGTTTCAGAACTATTTAATGACAAATACTTTCCGAAAGTGTTCGCTATATGAAGGAAGTGGAGTTCATCGATTAGAGCAAAACAACATGGCGGTGTCAAAGACGAGGCAAAGTTTGCGAGTTATCCAGTTTGCACCTCATTTGGTGGAGAATGAGGAACGTATGACGCGGATGTTTCTTAGAGGTTTGAACTTGGCAAGACACGCCATATCTTATTTCTCATAAATTTCTCTCTATTCGAGATGTTGTAAATAGGGCTCAATTATTAGAAGCGAGATAACGAGTACTGGTCAACCGAGGGACCACAACCAGGATCATACCGGAGATGGCAGTCAACAAAACAACGATAATCAGTGGAGAAAGAAAAAGACGGACAAAAATGGTAACCACTCTGGTGGTAATCATGGCCATGAAAATAGAAGAAATAAGTCAGGAGGAGATTTTAAAAGAGGAGATTTAACAACGATTATGTGAAGACGACGGGCTGCGCAAGAAAGAATCGGTTCTAAGGGAGGAGAACGACCACCCGGTCATATGCTATAAATGCGGGAAAGAGGGACATATCGGTCAAACCGTCCACAACAGTTTAAGGTATGCTATAATTGTGGAAATGAAGGACATATCGCTTTCGAGATTGTACGGTGAGTTAAACCTAGTTCAATGGGGGACGGTGACTCAAAAGATCTGCCCGAGAAAAGTCAAAGTCAGCAGTTCTCGGAAGAGCGTTTGTTGGATTGGTCATAATGCGAGGAACCCAAACGAGGTGATCACGGGTAAGCTATTTATAAATTTTTGCGAAGTTTATACCTTACTTGATAACGGTGCTACCCATTCATTTATCTCTCCGCTTGTGCTCAACGTTTAAACTTGACTCAGGAGAAATTAGACTTTGACCTATCTGTGGAAACTCCATTAGGAGAAACTTTCATCACATCCATCGTTTATAAATCTTGTTTGATTCAAGTTGGCACCATCACCTTACCTATGACCTTATCTCTTTAAAGATACTTGCTTTTGATGTGATTTTAGGGATTGATTGGTTAACTACTCATCATGCTAAAATTGATTATTTTCGTAAGGTTGTTAGTTTTCATATTCCTAACCAACCTGTTATGCTAATTCAAGCAACTAAACCATTAAAATCAATCATCGCCATATCTAATCATAAAGCTATTCGTTTATTGAAAACGGATGTCAAGCTTTCTTAGCCCATGTTATGGATTTGAATAAAGACACGTCAAATTTGAATAATATTCTGTTGTTATTGACTTTCCCGACGTATTTCTGAAGAACTTCCCGGTCTACCCCGTAGCGTGAAGTTGAATTCTTTATTGATCTTGAACCTAGTACAAAGCCCATTTCTAAAACCCTATATCGAATGGCTCTATTGAACTTCGGGAGTTAAAGGTCCAACTACGAGAATTGTTGGATATCGGTTTCATTCGCCCCTAGTACATCTCCTTGGGGTGCTCTGTTTTATTCAGTAAAGAAGAAAAGACGGGAGTATGCGACTTTGTATTGACTATCGGGAATTGAACCATGTCACCATCAAGAATAGGTATCCTCTACCTCGTATTGATGACTTGTTTGACCGATTGCTGAGGGCACAATTCTTTTCAAAATCGATCTTCGATTCGGATATCATCGGTGAAGATTAGGCGAGGATATTCCAAAGCGCCTTGTGAACTCGGTATAGGCATTATGAATTCTTAGTCATGTCTTTTGGATCGACTAATGCTCCTATGGCTTTCATTGATATGATGAACCGAGTATTCAAGGAATATTTGGATCGGATTTGTTGTTGTCTTTATTGATGACATCCTTATATATTCCAAAAGTCGTGAAGATCATGAGCACCATTTGAAATTCGGTACTCCAAAGGCTTCGTGAAAATAAACTATATGCCAAATTGAAGAAATGCGAGTTTTGGCTTGAGGAAGTATCATTCCTTGGGCACGTGGTGTCGAAACATGGAGTATCTGTTGATCCCGCAAAGATTGAAGCAATACAAAGTTGGGAGCAACAAGTCGGTGGATCAAGTCACGTAGTTTTTGGGCTTAGTTTGGTTAATATCGGAGATTCGTGGAAGGTTTTCTCGAATCGCTACTCCATTAACCCAAACTAACTTCGGAAGGATACAAAATTTGTTTGGAGCGAAGAATGCGAGAAGAGTTTTCAAGAGCTCAAGAGGAGACTCATTTAAGACTGTTCTAACAATACCATCCGGTTCTGGATGGATTTGTTATCTCTGACGATGTTTCGTGCAAAGGGTTAGGATGTGTTCTCATGCAACGTGGGAAAGTCATAGCCTATGCCTCGCGACAACTTAAAGAGTATGAGAGGAATTATCCTACCAATGATCTAGAGTTAGCGGCGATCAAATTTTGCGCTTAAAGATATGGAGGCATTATCTATATGGGAGAAAGTGGAGATATATTCGGACCATAAAAGCCTTAAATATTTCTTCACTCAAAAGAACTCAACATTGGCAAATGACGTTGGCTCGAGCTATTGAAAGACTACGACCACACTATTCAATACCATCCCGGAAAAGCGAACGTGGTGGACGTGGCGTTGAGTAGAAGATTATATACGGAATGAGTGCGATGATGTCAAGTATACGATAGAGCCAACTTTAATAGAAAAAGTTAAGGTTGCTGCCACCCAATCCGGAAATGATGCGTATGAAGAAGAAAGTACAAGAAGGAGCTATTCGAAGCGAGAATTGATGAAGAAGGAATACTTGAGTCCACTCTGCACTTTGTGTCCCTAACGACTACGATTTGAAGTACAAGATTATGATGGAGGCACAAAATACACCATTTGCAATCCATCCCGAAGTACTAAAATGTATCTTGATCTTGACATACATTTTGGTGGAACAATATGAAGAGAGAGATTGCAAAGTTTATCTCAATGTGTTTAACTTGTCAACGTGTAAAAGCGGAGCATCTAGTACCTAAGGGTCAGATTGCAACCACTTGAGATTCGAAATGGAAGTGGGAACACATTACCATGGATTTCAAGTTCATGTGTCTTCCTACTACGGCTTCTCAAGGCATCAATGCTATTTGGGTTATTGTTGATAGATTAACCAAGTCTCCGCTTCATTTCTTGCCGACACGGAGACTTATTCCTTGAACGTCTTGCTAGTATATACGTGAATGAGATTGTGAGGTTGCATGGCATGCCTGTATCCATAGTTTTGGATCGTGACCCAAGATTCACTTCAAGATTTTGGGTTAGCTTGCAAAAAAGCTATGGGCACGGATTTGCGATTTAGTTCGGCATATACCATCCTCAAGCAGACGGACAATCGAGAGGACTATTCAAACTCTTGAAGATCTATTAAGACTCGTGTCCTAGACTTCAAGGGCGGTTGGGATAAGTATTTACCATTGGTGGAATTCTCCTACAACAACAAAGCTTATCGTGCAAGTATAGGTGTGGCTCCATTTGAAGCATTATATGGACGAAAGTGTCGCTCTCCAATATGTTGGGATGAGGTGGGTGAAGCAACATTGTTGGGACCCGAGTTAGTACGTATGACTACCGAAAAGATCCAAATTATTCGACAACGTATACAAATGGCACAAGATCGACAAAAAAGTTATGCGGATCTTCATCGAAAGGACGTGGAATATAGTATAGGGGATCATGTGTTGTTGCGAGTTGCTCCATGGAAGGGAGTTACAAGATTTGGGAAGAGAGGAAAGCTCAATCCACGATTTATTGGTCCATTTCAAATTCTTGACTGAGTAGGAAATGTAGCCTATAGACTCGCGTTACCTCTCGAGTATGTCTCGTATTCATAATGTGTTTCACATATCTGTACTTCGTAAATATGTGAAAGACCGAATCACGTTATAGAGTTAGAACCGGATGAGATAGCCAAGACTTAACGTATGAGGAGGTACTGTCAAGATATTGTATAGAGAGGAGCGCATGTCCTACGCGCAAAGGTCATACCACAAGTTAAAGTTTTGTGGAGAAATCATGCTATAGAGGAAATGACACAGGAATTGGAAAGCGAGAAATGAAAGCGAGGTATCCTCACCTTTTCAAAACACAGTACGTACATCAATTTCGAGGGGACGAAATTTCATAAGGAGGGGAGGTTGTAAGACCCCAACTTATTATTAATGAAATTTAATTTTCTCTATTTATTATTTTGAAATAGTAAGGGTTGATTTGATTAATGTGGATAGTTATGGGTAAAATACGTAAATATTTCAAAATAAGCAAGTGGTTATAAAATATTCATTGTTGTGGGAATATTCATTTGGTCGTGGAATATTCGTCATCTTGTCGGAGAATATTCGTATTACCAAGCTTTTGACCATGTGTGGGCCCCATGTGGAAAGCGATTGGATGAAGAAAACGACAAATATAAGTTGTTTAAAAATAACGGCGTAGTTGTTACCAATTATCTTTGTTAAAATACTAAATGGTTAAAACAAAAGAAGATTGCGGTATTGCACCAATTATTGATTCTTACGTAAGAAGGCACTACTTAATAATGGTTACGATAATTCTTGCTCAAATTATTTTATTGATTTAATAATTCTTTGTGTTGATATTTTATATTGCCGTTGTTTCAATAATTGTCATTTACAAGATTTTTCATTATCGAAGCAATAATTCATATTATCCGAATAATATTATTAGATAACATTATTGGCAATGTCTAGAAAGTTTGTCTAAGGAGAGGTTTGGTCACCTAATTGCGTGCGAGAAGGAGAAATTCTTATTGAAAGCCCCTCTTTCTGAGGAGCTGCTGGTTGTCGATATTGTGATTACGTAATATTATTTGTGAATAAATAATTATTGATTCATATGATGAGGAAAATATTAATTTTATGTGGATATAGATGGAGAAAATTTTTAATGTGACAATTGTTGAAAATTAAAATTTTATCTTTTTACGATAAAATAATTCATTTAAATATATTATTATATCTTAATAATATAATAATGGTGATATTTTACAACGAATGTGGGATATATGAGTATACGAGGAGGAAGAGTATTTTGTTGCAATAAATGTTTAAAACATGTTAAACATGTCGGTGGACCCCATTTATCGATTTGAAATTTGATTATAACTTTGTAAAATCTCCCGTTTGTGGATTTGGTCAATTTCTATTTGGCATTTGGAAAAACTTTCTTCTGTAAAAGTTGTAGAGAATTTAATTTCCTATAAAAACTCATGAGATTCAAATTTTACGATAGAAGGGCTATTTATTATGAATTATTGAAGTTCAAGCTCAAAATAATTAATTTTTGGAAGTTTAAAATATTTTAAATTGGAAAAACGTTTTTTATTACTTTTTTCTAGAAGGTGAGCATGTGGGAAATGCTAGGAGCTGAATTCTAAGAGGCGTAGGAAATTTTATTATAAATAATAATATTATATTAAATTTTTCGCTTTGGTGTTCTAAGCATTTTCCTATAAATAGGGTGCTTAGGTTAGAATTGAAAATCACAACTTAAATTAAAGTTTTCTCTCTCTATATTATCGAGTATTCTTGTGAGTATTTTGAGTATACTTTGAGTATTGCTATACTGATGCAAGTTCAAGTTATAGTCAATATCCAGGTGTTTCAACTAGAAATCTTGTCTTTGTGAGGTAAGGGATATTATTTTTTCAGTAATGATATTATTTCTTCAATATCATTATGTTGAAATATTGATCCGAAGTTTTATCAAATTTAGAACTTTTGGTGTCTGAGTTATTATTCACGTGTCACGGCCTTATTCACGATAATGACACTTATTCACGAATATTCACGAAAGACTATTCATCGAAAAATGAAAAATTTTCTTTTCGTCCAAAATATCTATTCTAGATACTAGCTTTGATTGTATCCATGTTTTGATCATTCTTGAATTTTACACCACTGTGATTATTTTTGAGGTATTTTTGGACGTGGATAAAACAAAGTACGAATCCTTAATCCTTAATCCTTGTCATTTTGTTTCCTTTGGATTCGTTTCTTTAAAAATATTTTTCATCATCTTGGTCTTAAATGATGATATTATGGAATATCTTTGGCCCAGTAGTGCAAAGATGAATGATTTCGATGAATATCTTTGGTAGTAGTGCAAAAAGATGAACAGTGTTTAGATGAACATGACCTGGTGATGAATATCTTTGGCACAGAAGTGCAAAGATGAATATTTGATTCGGATATATATTGATTGATGTTACTGGGGATAAAAGATAGACGATGAACTTTAAAATTCATACATAAAAGATAGTTGTTGCATTCTCTACTTAACTCTTCTAATGAATTATTTCCGCTGCGAATATTGATTTAAAAATTGTTGTCTATTGTATTCTATTAGATTTTTTTCCCTGTTGAAGACTAATGATAATTTGTTGTATATTATCTTAGTCATAATATTCTTTACTGGGCTAGTTGAGCTCACCCTTTTCCTTTTTGTTCCATTTTTCTTCTCAGGAGGCGAGAATATAGCTAGTACGAGTCGGGGTATGGAATGAAGGTTCTAGAGAGAGTTGTTTAGTAGTCCTCACCATTTTTGTGAAATAATGTATCAATAAATGTGATGATGATTTATTTGAGTATAGATATTGTCTAAAAGATAATATTTGTATTCAAACTCACAGTTTTACTGTTGTAATAATAAAGTTGTAGTTGTTTCTGTACCATGTATTGACAACTCAAAATGGGTGATGTAAACCTATTTTGGGGGCGTCACATATGATATCTATCATAACCTAAACGCATGGCCTCCCATGTACGAAGGTTTCCTTGAGCACTTTCCAAAGATTTTAATTTCTAAAACAGTTCTAGATTGTACCTTTATGTAAGGTATCACTGTGAGGTGTTGTCCATAGTTGGGACATGAGTCACAGTTGGTATTAAAACTCACAGTATATGTGTTGTTGTATTTTGTACTACAATTGTAGTAATAAAGTTGTAGTTATTTTCTGTACCATGTATTTGGCGACTCAGAATAGGTTGGATGAATTGGACCTATTTTGGGGGCGTCACAGTTGGTATCAGATCTTAGGGATATGATCTCTAGTGGAGATCCAGGATTAGAACTAGGAAGGGAGAGACGAGTAATATCCTTCGCTAGTGTGTGTCCTACCTAAGCTGAATATTCTTACTTAAGTTAACAAATTGTGATATGTCAATTAACCTTTATTTTGAAGCTTTATTCTAGAATGATATCTGAAATACAGGAGATGAGCAATGGAGAAATCATGATGACAAGGAAGATGGAATTTGAAATGAAAGCAAGGTATTCTCAACTCTTTGAAATACCAGGTACGTAAATTTTGGGGATGAAATTTTATAAGGAGGGGAGATTGTAAGACCCCGAATTTTATAAAATAAAAGTATTTAATTTTTTTTATAATTGTTATTCAGTAAATGGTTAAATTGATAAAAAGTTAAAGTTAAGGGTGATATATGAAATTTTTCAAAATACGCAAGTGGTTATAAAATATTCATTTCGCTTGGGAATATTCGTTTTGGTCGTGAAATATTCTTGTTGTCGGGAATATTTTATGCAATGCCATGTGACCATTTGTGAGCCCCATAATAGAATAACTGTTGGATGAAGAAAACGACAAGTTTGAGTTTTTATAAATAATGGCGTAGTTGTTACCGTTAACACTGTTGGAATACCTGGTGGTTAAAATACTGATGTCTGGCGTGGTTGCCGCGAAGAGAACATGATATTGCACAGTATTTTTGAATTATTGATTCTTACGTAAGAAGGCAATACTCAATAATTGTTACATTAGTTACTGTTCAATATTTTATTTTATTGATTCAATAATTGCTGCGTTGATAGTTTATATTATTGCTGTTGCAATAATTGTCACTGCACAATATTTCTCATTATCAAATCAATAATTCATATTATTTGAATAATATTATTAGATAGAATTATTGGCAATGTCTAGAAAGTTCTGTCAAGGAGAGATTTGGTCACCTAATTGCGCGCCAGTAAGGAGAAATCCTAATTGGAAAGCCCTCTCTTTCCCGGGAACCACCTGATTGTCATAATTGTGATTCTGTAATATTATTTGTGAATAATTAATTATTGATTTATATGATAAGGAAATATTTATTTTATGCGGATATAAATGATGGATTTATTTATGTGGTTATAAACGAAGGAATTATTGTTGAGGTATTTTATCAGTATTTTGTTGGATTGGAGGTATTAAAGGATCAAATCGGTGTTCTTAAAGCTATATTGCGTGAGTTATAATTTTAATCCAACCGTTGGATCGTTGTGATTTTTGGATATGTTATACATATATGAGTTGAGTATAGGTCCACAAATTTTGAATCGCTTAAAATTAACGTATGATTTGTTATGAATTTTAAAAGGTGTTGAAACGGTGTTGAAAATCGCCCGTTTGTGGAATTCGGATATTTTCTGTTTGGGATTTGGAAAAACTCAAAGCTACAAAGTTGTAGATAATTCGATTTCATGCGGAATGGACATAAAATTCGTATTTTTCTGATATACGGGCTATTTTCTATGAATTATTGAAGTTTTGAAAAATAAAATGATTTTTATTAAAATTGGGTGGGACCCACTTTTTGGTTGGTGTCGAATGCATGTGCTAAATTAATCTTTCAATTGTGGAGGGTTGAATTCAAAGGTGGTGTAGGAGAAAAGAATAATTAATATATTATTTTATTAATTTAGTCTCCTTTGGCGTTCTAGCATTTTCCTATAAATAAGCGCTTAAGTTAGAATTGAAAATCACACCAGAAACTAAAGTTGTCTCTCTCTCTATATTGTCGAGCATATTTTTGTGAGTATATAGATACTTGGAGAGTTGCTATTCAGTGCAAGTTTCCTTCGGCTTTTCATCCGATATTTCGGTCAGAAGTACTACTCTTTTGAGGTAAGGGATTTTAAGGATTATTATGTTTATCATGTTTCGTAATTTTTCTGACCTTCAAAAATTCTGGAAAAATTTGAAATGATAATTTGATGAGTTTCCTTGATTTTGTCCAAAAATGGCGATTTTTGGATGTATAGATTAGGAGTTATGGATTTTATGAGAAAAGACTATTTTAAAAGTAAACCCTTATAACTTCTTGTGGTTAACTCCAAAATTAGTGAAATTTTTATTGGGAGTACATCTATATAACATCATTATATTATGTAAATTTCAGAATTTTTGGACAAAAGTACAATTTATGATAAATGTCTAAATATTCGGCAGTTTTGGCCATGTGAAAAATAGTAAATGAATTTTAAAAATTCCGAGAAAAATATATGTTCAATATGGGACTATATTATGCTAAATCCCAGAAAAAAATATTTTTGGAACTGATTTAGTATTTTTCATGAAAATGGACTAGTTATGATTAAATAAATTAAATATGTTTTGTGAAGTAACAAAATTGGAAAATATGATTTTATGGCTTGAGAATCATATATGAGGTATATATCTGATTTTGACGAGGGTTTTGGTTATTGGTGATGAAATCTTATGAGTTTGACATTTTAGAATGATTAAATGTATTAATTAATAAAATGTAAACAATTAAAATAAATTGTTAATAAGTTTAAGAAATGATTAAAATATTGTGGTAATATTAATAATATTTGATTATGAGATTATTAAGTGATTTATAACATTTGGATTAAGGTGTTATAAATATTGATATGAATTTCGTTGTGAAAGTTTATATTTTTTTCATGTCGGGGTTACTATTCATGAGTTACTATTCACGAGTTACTATTCACGGGGTATTATTCACGATAAAATTGGTTTCTTTTTCTGACCAAGTTATTGTTGATTAATGAATCGTACTCTTGAAATTAAATCCATGTTTTGATCATATTATTTTATTATCATATATAACATTTTTATAATCCTGGTGAAGAAATTTCTCTTTGACTTGAGTGTAAATATGGGTAGATTATTGGTATGATCGTGACTATGGGTTTTCTTTGGCCAGTAGTGCAAAGATGAACTGTTGATTGGTATGATCATGACCATTGAATTTATTATTGAATATCTTTAGCTTAAGTGCAAAGGTGAATTGATCAACATGGTTATAATTATTGTTTATATAAATTCTGAAATGATTATATATTTCTTTGAGAAATTAATATCTTTGGTCCGTAGTGCAAAGATGACATGTTGTTGAATATCTTTGGCCTGTAGTGCAAAGATGAAGTGTTGATGAATATCTTTGGCCCGTAGTGCAAAGATGACCTATTGTGGAATATCTTTGGCCTGAAGTGCAAAGATGAACTGTTGATGAATATCTTTGGCCCGTAGTGAAAAGATGAATTTATTAGTATGATTATGAACAGGAACTGTGATTTGGTATAACCATGATCTTTGATGTTTTGGGTAAAGACATGTGATGAAAAATATCTTCGTCTTGGATGAGAAGAAAATTAGAACTACAATTATGATTATGAGTTATTCACATGATCGTGAGCAGGATCATTGATTAATGTTACTGGGGTTAAAGCATTGTTGGTGGACTTTTAACATGGAGAAGATAATATACTTTATGGTCTATTTGACTCTTCTAATAGATTGCTTCGTTCACCGCAACTATGGTTGAAAAGTTTTATCATCTACCATATGTTCTAAATCTCGATTTATTATTGATGAAGGCTATTGATAATTTAATTATCTTTAGTTATGATATTCTTTCTTTGGGCTAGTTGTGCTCACCCGCGTTTTGCTTCACAATTCCTTTCGTGTAATAAAATTGTAATGGGTGGGTCGGCCGGGGATAATAGGGAATAGTGTGGTGGTCCGAGACTATCAAAGTTTCTCAACACATTATAAAAGCGATATGACATACAATATATAATTGTATTGAAGACCTAAGATGTGTGTGTCTTATATTATACGTCACTTAATAATTGATTTTGGTGAACAACAATAGGGTGAGTGAACCTGACTTTGGAAGGGTGTTTTGCACTTTATCATACAAGATGTCTAATGACATACAATCTCGTGTTATCATAAGAAAGGGTTGTGTACATCCACTTCTTCGAGTATATCTACTGAGCACTACCTATATGATCTTGGAGTTGGGTTGAAACATAATGTTCAATCGCAGAGACGGTGGAGATAGTTATATGTCAAGAGAAGACTCACCATTGGAAGGAACATGATTGTAATCTTCTCATTTTTTCTTTGGGGTCTATTGGATCAACCAAGGATAATTCTCTGGACATATGATATCTATCATAACCTAAACGCATGGCCTCCCATATAATGGAAGGTTTCTTGAGCACTTCCCAAAGATTTTAATTTCTAAAACAGTTCTTGATTGTACCTTTATGTAAGGTATCACTGTGAGGTGCTGTCCATAGTTGGGACATGAGTCACAGTTGGTATTAAAACTCACAGTATATGTGTTGTTGTAATTTGCACGACAATTGTAGTAATAAAGTTGTAGTTATTTTCTGTACCATGTATTTGGCGACTCAGAATAGGTTGGATGGATTGGACCTATTTTGGGGGCATCACAAGTTTCCCCATCAACAAGAGTAGGACAATCCTCTTGTAGAAACCTTGCCAAGTTCAGTGTTGTAAGATAGAAGAGCATCTTTTGTTACCAACGCTTGAAATCAGTTCCATTGAACCTTTCAGGCTTCCATGAGACATACTCACGACAGGAATGGTGCTAGTAGATGTCATTTTTGTTATACAAAGAACACAATTATCAATAAATAGAAACCAATTTTTGTTGTACAAAATTTAACATAATTCAACAAATTTTGTTTACAAAATTTCTGTTGTAGAAAATTTATTTACAACATCTGTTTATAAATTATTTTGCAGAAAATTCTATTTATAGAATTTCTATTTTCCAAATTTTGTTTACAGCTAAAGTTTATAAATTTCAGTTTAATAAATTTGTATTCTATAATTAGACAAGTTTAAATATAATGATTATCTTGTCAATCACATATTATTACGATTAAAAATTCTACCATCTTGATTTAATATTCAAAACAATACTCATATCAAGCGAATCTAAATATAATCTGAAACTATAGTATACAAAGTACATTAAATATATAAAAATATTCAAAAAATATAATGCATATCAAAATTTTCGGACTCCTTAAATATATATATAAAAAGGATGAAGACTCATCTTTGAAACCATGCACTTAAATGGGATAGTGGGTGAATGCAATTTTGAAAAAAAAAATAAAGTGAGTGGATCGCACCTTAGTTTTCTTGAGAATAATTATAATAACATAATAGTATATGCTATAATTACTTACTGTACCATGCATATAAGATATTGCATGCACCATGAATCACGTATATATATATATATATATATGATTGATTAACCATGCATATTTCTTGTGGCTTTATATATTAACATGTAAAACTATGTATAAATATTTCAACAAAATTTGCAGAAATTCAATGAATCAAATTCAGTTTCTACAACAGAAACACTTTAACATTATGTTTTAACATGCAAACAAAAACAGAATATTATGTATATTAACATGCAACAAATATTTTGTTAAAACAATTTCCTATTCACATAAAACAATTTTCTGTTTACCTAAAACAATACTATAATTACAGAAAATTAAATTTGCTTTAAGATTATTACCTGTAATATATAGTATTATTTAATATATATAAATATAATAAAACGGAACATGATTTTATATATATACAAAAAATATGAATAAATAAATCTAAGTCTTTTGAATTCACAAAGTCTCCTTAAAGCAAATTTATTCCCTCACTGGTGCTAAGGATTCAATGAATAATTGCTTCCCAAGATAAAACGAATTTCCAGTTCTTAATTAGAAGCACTTCAAAATTAAGAACAATTCGAACCAATATTTATGTTATGTACTGAACTTACAAAATGATGCATGAAATTTAATGCATGTATATACTTACACAGAAACGGGGAAATATGCCGAACGGGACAGGAAAAATGGAACGGGACTGCAACACTTTTGCAGAGAACGGGATTCTACAGAACGGACTTTTGCAGAAACAGAACGAGAACGGGAATTGCAGAACGGGAAAGGAAGGAAAGGAACAGGATGGGAAAATTTTTAATAAGTTCTGTTGACGCCCATACTGACTATTTTATAGCCTACGATGGCAGTTTATTATCGTTGGCCCCATCAAAACTATGTAGTATCATGATAATAATTAAAACAAAATCTGATAAATTATTAAACAAATTTTGTTCAAAAAATTATATATCATGACACTTTGAACTTCGAACGAAGTTCTGCCAAATTTTACTACCGAAGCAATTTAGAGCTCTAATATTTAATATTTCAAATCTCATTTTCAACAGTAGTGAGAGTAATAATCCAGTAAGAAGCTTTGCATGTTGCACATCTTAAAGCTTAAACCACCTTGCTTTTCTTTTTGTTTAGTGAAAAGAGAAGAGAAGGTGAAAAAACTGAAGGAAAATGCTTTTACAACTAATTATGGCCTCAAATTTCATGCTTCCTGTTAACACTAAAATCTATCCATTCGCAAAATTATCAACCAAACGAGCAGAACTCCGCACAAATTGATGATAATTCGGCTAAGGATAGCTCCGATGTGAGAATCGATACTGGCCAGAAACGTCAACATGAATGGAGGAATATAATTGATTGTGTGTAAAAGTAGATAATATGTGAGGTACCTGAAACCTGAATTATGTTCGTGTGTATTTATAGTTGATCACACCTCCTTAATTTTCTCGCGTTCTTTCACGAGTAGGAATAGAATTCTTATCATAAGTAACTCTTATTAGAATTTGAGACTAAATTGAAGTGGGTGTCATTAATTATTTGAAATGGTTTCACATATCAATATGTTCTACTCCATGAGTAGATTAAATTAAGTATTTGGAAGTTCAAATCAATGGAGTAATAAATAAAAAATTAACTCCCAAAGATCACCATTGAAAATGATAATAAATATTTGTGGTAAGCTAAGTCCCACATCGGTTAAGAACTAAATATTAAATGGGTTTATATACATTAATATTAAATGATTTTATATACATTAAAGTTGCTCTTATGTTTGGGCCCTAAGGGGCACCCAACTTTTGTGGAAGAGAGAGGGTCTAGCTAAGACTTGATTCGAACACACGCTGACGTCATTGTGACCGACCATTTGGCGTGGTTGGGGCATGCTCGGGCTCATGACTCGAGGCTCGTGGGTTTGGGTCTTGTATATAATTTTTGGAAAAAATTATTTAAATTTATTTATTTTATTTTAGTTCTATTATCAAAACTGTTTTGTTTTGATAAATGTTATTTATTATCAAAACTGTGTCATTTCGAGAAGCTTTGTCTGACGTAAGACGCATCAATATCGTCGTTTTGGGAAGCGCTATCACCGAATGAACACCCCAAAACTACGTCGTTTTTGCTGAGCAGAATGACGCGCCGCTTTCTCCGCTAAGCCTAAAAAATTACGTCGTTTTGTTCTCGCTAAGCCTAAAAAACTATATCATTTTTGCCCAACAGACATGCCTTTTTTTGCTAAAACCAAAAACTTCGTCATTTTTGGCTAAAAGTATCTTTTCAAAGGGTTGTGCCTCGTCTAAGGGGTCACTAATCCCTCATATAAATAGATATGGGGGCTGTCATTCAAATCATCGAAGCATATAGCTGTCTAGTTTTCTAAGTCTTCATTATTTCATTAGTTATTCATAGTCATTTATTTTAGAGAGAGATAAGTGCATTTTCTTTGGTTCATTGAGTGTATTATTTGTAGTGCTTCTATAACACATGTTGTCATTTTATCTTGGGAGACAAGTGCTTTATGAAACTCTAAGCACCGTAAGGATGGCATAATTGTCTTAAGGACATAGTACCAAATCTTAGCCTTGAAAATTTTTTACTCTTGCGATTTGGCCTACTTGAGATAAGTTATATATATATATATATATATATATATATATATATAATGTCCATTCATTTTTTATAACAACTATAAATACGAGAATAGAATTGATCTCTTTAAAGAAAGGAAGTAAAATTTAATCTCGACTCTTTCCTTAGAATTAGAAATTAAATATAACTAGGAATCAAAGATTCCTTAAAGTCTAATCCATCGCCTAAAATATACCATTACGTGCACTACAAAAAATGGGCCTTTAGCAGCGATTTTTTAGGCAACGAATGTGAGACCCGATTTTATCAATAAAGATTTAAATTTGTCGAAATAATTTTTTTTAATATTATGGTGTGAATTTGAGATAATATTATACTTGTGGGTAGTATTTATAAATTTTGCAAAGTATGCAAGTGGTTATATTATATTCGATTGGTGAAGAATATTAGGTTTAGCAGAGGGAATATTGCACAACTACTCAATCATTGGTGGACCCCATAATGAAATTATTGTCGGATTGAAAGCGACAAAATATTTTATTGAAATAACGGCGGAAGTTTTACCGTTGATCTTGTTGAACTACTCGGTAGTAAAAATACGATGTCGTGTGGTTGCATAGTAGCTGCGGTATTGATTATTGATGCTTATGTGAGAAGTCACTCGGTTTGATTCCATTATTGTCGATTAATAATATGAATTATTATAGCGATAATGACGTTTTGTTTTATTCGTATTATTAGCGTAAAAAGCGAAACATCTTTATATATAAAGCAGAATACTTTATTAAAGTTATTCTATAAATAGAATATATTATATTTTATTATGCATAGTGTTTCATAGTGTTTTGCATAGTGTTTTGTATAGTGTTGCATAGTGTTTGCATAGTAAAATGTTTTTATATAAATAGAATATATGATATTTTATTTAAAAGATTTTGCTTTAAATATGGACCGTCCGATTAAAGTAAATCAATCTGGATAGTTCATGGATTAATTACTATGCATTCTATTTTCCTATAAATAGAAGCTCATTCCTTCATTATTTTCTTACGAATTCTTTGAAACTCTAGAGAGAGAAATTATAGAGAGAAGCTATAGAGAGAAAACTATAGAGAGAAAGAAGAAAAGTATACGGTACTTCACTTTTTTTGATATCGAGGTTCTTCTAAGGTAAGGGTATTATTTGTTGTACAAGTAAGGGGTGTTATTCTTTCTTATTCATGAAGAGAACTTACATTATTCCATTCATTATTATTACATTGGAATAACTTTTGTAAAAGTGGTATACCTATACATGCTTATATATATGGCATACCTATACTTGGTGAAATCCTTATGTTATTCCATTCTTATTTATTACATTGGAATAACTTTTGTATCTGTGGAATCCCCTATACTTGGTGATCTTCTTATGTTATTCCATTCTTTATTATTACATTTGGAATATCACATGCGTGTGTTTTACAGGACTGGTTCCATTGTTTATTATTCGCATTTATTATTACATTTGGAATATCACATGCGTGTGTTTTACAGGACTTGGTTCCATTGTTTATTATTCAAACATTTATTATTACGTTGGATCATCACTGTCGGATTGTGAATTTCACACTTTGGTTAGATTATTATTATTACATTGGAATAACTTTTCATACATACAAAAGTACCGCATGCGTGGTGATTTCTTTTGTTATTCCATTCTTTATTATACCCGGTTGGTTAAAACTTTGACTTCTATACTCCATGAAATTAGTAGAATATCCTTGATAATTGCGTTTCATCCGATATCTTTTCATGGAAATATTCTTACGATCATTCTTGAATTTTACTCTACAAAAAGCGATTATCTTGTTGACACTTTGGGCGTTAATAATTCCTAGATAAATTAATTCTTGAACTTGTTTTATTGAATTATTATGTCATTGTCATCATCCTCATGTTATATTATGTTGAAAGTTATCTATGGCTTACGTGCATAGATGAACTTAGTATGATTATGACCGAGGATCATTCGGTATAATCATGGCGCTATAAATGATGTGACAAAAAGTTCTCGATGGCTTTGTAATGCGATGATGGATAGTTTTGGTATGATTATGACCGGGGTGATTCGGTATAGTCATGACCATTGATAATTTGATGAAAATCCTTGGGTAGTGAGTGCGGGGATGATTAGATGTGGTGGTTTATTTATTAAAAGTGAGTCTTAGTGATAAAAATTGATGAAAACCTTTTTAAAACCTAAAAAGATAGTAGACTTTATTTTCTACTTGACTCTTTTAATGGATTGCATATTCAAGCTGCAGATTAAAGCTGGTTGTCTATTGTATTTTATCGGTTTAACATTGTTGAAGGCTAATGATAATTTAATACGCATTATCTTAGTCATAATATTTCTCTTGGGCTAGTTGAGCTCACCTTTCTCTTTCTTTATTCTCTTGAGGAAATGAGAACATATTTGGGACGAGTCGGGGAGCGGAGTAATGGTCCGGAGGATAGCATTAGTAGATCTCACTATTACGTGAAATAGTGTGATAATAGTTGTAATGAGGACTCCTTTTGAGTTTGTATAATATCTAGTAGACAATATTTGTATTCAAACTCACGGTTTATGTCGTATTATGTTACGGCATGTTATGTATAATTAAGTTTGTATTTGAATTTATGTACCATGTAAGTGGCGACCCAAGATGGGTGGCGTATACCTAATTTTGGGGGCGTCACGGTTGGTATCGAGCTTAGGGATATGATCCTGGTGAGATGTGAGATAAGAACTAGGAGGGAGAGCGGGGGAATTCCTTCGCTAGTATGACCTACCTAAATTTATTTGGTATTTAATTGGTGGGTCGGAATATAGGGATAATATGTGATATGTTAATTAACCCTTGTTTTGTGGCGGTGTTTGAGAATGACATCCGAAAATCTTTGAGATAAGCAATGAAGCACATGAGAGTGTTGATTGACTCAAACAAAAGGTAACGACCAACAACACGATAATAATCATCTTTGGTGGTGGGCTTATTTATCGAACAATGATAACCATCGTGGGGAAATTATCATGCTAAGAATGGTAACCACTTAGGATTGGTAATCATGGCAAAGATAATAGAAGTGGAAATTGCAAGAAGAGAAGGTCATTTAGCTCAATTTTTGTTGTGCACCAAAGTCGAAGTCTAGCATTTGGGGACGGTGGCACCAAAGGTGGATATGGACAAAACAAAAGTCGTTGGTTTTAGGAAGTGCATTTTTCATGACTTCTCAAAAAGTGAGTAAGCCGAGCGAAGTTTAGCGGGTTAGTTAATTATAAATTGCGAAGTCTATACCTTATAAGATACCGGTTCTACCCATTATTTTATCTCTCTTGCTTGCGTTCAACATTTAAATTTGACTCCGGAGAAGTTAGACTTTGACTTATTGGTTGAAACTTCGTTAGTAGGAGCCTTCGTTACCGCTACTATTTTTAAATCTTGTTTGATTCAAATAAACACTTTCACGTTACCTGTCGATCTTATCTTTTTGAAAATACTTGCCTTTGATGTGATTTTAGGAATCGATTGGTTAACTTCTCATCATGCTTTTTCGTAAGGTTGTTAGCTTTTATATTATAACCAACTTTTGTGAATTCAAGTAACAAACTACTAAAGTCAATTATTGTCATATCAAGCCATAAGTAAAGAGCCCCGAACCTTTCGTTGTTGACTTCCTTATGTGGAATGCATGCGAAAGCGGACTTTACGTATGGCGACATCGTGAATGAAGATGGCAAGTTGATAGGTATCATTGTGAGGTCTTATCTAGGTTAAGGGATAGAAGTCACATTTGGTATTAATGTGGCGTCTTATCCAAGTCTTGGACGAGAAGTGTGATTTTGAATGATATTTCTATTATTAATAAATTTCTGGTGTATTCTTGAAGACTTCTAGCCTACCCTAGGCGTGAAATCGAATTTTGTATTGACCCCGAAAGACAAAAACCCATTTCTTAAACCCTCAAATATTTCTTCAACTAAAAGGATGCATTTACGTGGATTATGATGAAAGTCATAATAAAAGTATAGAACTGATGAAAATCATGGGTATATGAAGTATTAGTAAGTTTTATGATGAGTTATGTTGGTTAGTATGTGAAAACATGAAAGTTTCTTAGAAATCACAAAGAGTTGAAAATCGATTTTGGTGAAAAGCGTAACATGAAATTCAATTGACCATATCTCGTATTATATTTTGAATTTTTGAGTGTGGTCAAGTCCTAGAGTTAGATCTATGAGTTACCTAACTAATCCAAGTGGAATTACTGAAAAGGTGTTGTAGATTTTTGTGTGGACTGATTTTAGCAAAAGGGTACAAAGCTGCAAAAAAAAAAAAAAGCTCTTGCCATGATTTTAGAGGGCTGTTTTGGCCACTTAAATTATGAGAAAAATTCTGGCCTTTTGGGACATGAAGGTATATGGTATAAAGTACCTCCTGTCCAAAAATGAGCTCATTCGACTTAAAATGAGCAAGTTATGACTATTTCAATATTTAGATTTTTTGACAAAAAAGCGCTATAATAGGAGTTCTATAACTCAGATGACCATGAAATTTAAACTGAGGCTCACATTAACATGTGTAAGGTCCTGCCAAGATTTGGGAATTTTTGGAGTTAAACTTGAGGTAGCTAATTTCTTAAGGAATTAATTAGAAATTGATTTTTGAAAAATAGTAAATGAATTTTAAAAATTCGAGAAAATATATTTTCATTATGGGACTATATTATGCTAAATCCCAGAAAAGAAATATTTTTGGGACTGATTTGGTATTTTTCATGAAAATAGTTTAATTCTGAACATATGAGTTAAATATGTTATGTGAAAGTATGAAAGTTGAAAATAGGATTTTATGGCTAGAGAATCCTATATAGAGTATATGCATATTTTTTATGAGGATTTGATAATTGGTGATGATATCTTATGAGTATAGCATTTTGAATAATTAAATGCATTATATGGTAAAGCGTAAACAATTGAGATAAATTGTTTATAAATTTAAGAAGTGATTAAAATATTGTTATAATATTAATGATATTAGATTATGAGATTATTAAGTGATTGATAACATGGGGATATTCTTGAATCATGGATAAATTATATTATAAATGTTTAATATTTATCCTTTATCTCATTTGATTGATTCTTTATATCATTATCCCTGTTTATATTATTTATATTATGTTGAAAGTCATACGTGGCTGTAGTGCGTAGATGGACTTGGTATGATTATGACGAGATTTGTTCGGTATAATCATGTAGTAATTGAAAACACGATTATCTTTGGTAGTAGTGCATGGATAATTTGTGGTCGTAATCTTAATGAATACACGATTATCTTTATCTTTGGTAGTAGTGCATGGATAATTTAATGTGATTATCTTAATGGATGAATACACGATTATCTTTGGTAGTAGTGCATGGATAATTTGTGGTCGTGATACTAATGAATAACACGATTATCTTTGGTAGTAGTGCATGGGTAATGATACTAATGAAATACGATTATCTTTGGTAGTAGTGCATGGATAATTTGTGGTCGTGATCTTAATGAATACACGATTATCTTTGGTAGTAGTGCATGGATAATTTCGTGGTCGTGATCTTAATGAATATCCTTGGCTTTTGTAGTGCGGGGATGATTCGATGATATGGATTAATTATTGGTGAGTCTCGTGATGAAATATTAATTCATGGATGTGGTAAAAGTCATCTTTAGTAGTAGTGCATTGATAGACTTGGTATGATTATGACCGAGGATTATTCGGTATAATCATGGTAGTAATTGAAAACACGAATATCCTTGGCGATTGGTGCATGGATAATTCGTGGTCGTGATATCTTATTAAAGTGCGTCTCGGCATTATTGGTTTTGATGGTTGTATATCTTTGGCTTTTAGTGCAAAGATGAATTGTTAATGAATATCTTTGGTAGGATTGCGAAGATGAATTTAATATTTTAATGAAATTCAAGGTATCCTCACCTCTTTATCATACCAGTCGTACCTAATTTGAGGAGAAATTCCATAAGGAGGGAGATTGTGAGACCCAGATTTTATCGATAAAGATTTAAATTTTGTCGAAATAATTTTTAATATTATGGTGTGAATTTGAGATAATATTATAGTTGTGGGTAGTATTTATAAATTTTGCAAAGTATACAGTGGTTATATTATATTCGATTGGTGGGGAATATTAGGTTTAGCGAGGGAATATTAAATACAACGGCTCAATCATTGGTGGACCCTAGCGAAATTATTGTCGGATTGAAAGCGACAAAAATATTTTATTGAAATAACGGCGGAAGTTTTCTGGTTGATCTTTGTTGAACTACTCGGTAGTAAAAAAATGCGATGTCGTGTGGTTGCATAGTAGTAGCTTGCGGTATTGATTATTGATGCTTATGTGAGAAGTCACTCGGTTTGATTCCATTATTGTCGATTAATAATATGAATTATTATAGCGATAATGGCGTTTTGTTTTATTCGTATTATTAGCGTAATAAAAGCGAAACATCTTTATATAAAGCAGAATACTTTATTAAAGTTATTACATAAATAGAATATATTATATTTTATTATGCATAGTGTTGCATAGTGTTTTGCATAGTGTTTTGCATAGTGTTGCGTAGTGTTTGCATAGTAAAATGTTTTTATATAAATAGAATATATGATATTTTATTTAAAAGATTTTGCTTTAAATATGGACCGTCAGATTAAAGTAAATCAATACGGGATAGTTCATGGATTAATTACTATGCATTCTATTTTCTATAAATAGAAGCTCGTTTCCTTCATTATTTTCTTACGAATTAATTATTTGAAACTCTAGAGAGAAATTATAGAGAGAAGCTATAGAGAGAAAATCTATAGAGAGAAAGAGAAAAAGTGATACGGTACTTCACTTTTTTGATATCCGAGTTCTTTTACGGTAAGGGATATTATTTATTTGTACCGTAAAGTGTTATTCTTTCTTATTCATGAAGAGAACTTACATTATTCCATTCATTATTATTACATTGGAATAACTTTTGTAAAAGTGGTATACCCTATACATAACTTTTGTATATCATGGCGTACCTATACTTGGTGAAATCCTTATATTATTCCATTCTTATTTATTACATTGGAATAACTTTTGTATCTGTGAATCCCTATACTTGGTGATCTTCTTATGTTATTCCATTCTTTATTATTACATTGGAATATCACATGCATGTGTTTTATTACATTGGACATTGGTTCCATTGTTTATTATTCGCATTTATTATTACATTTGGAATATCACATGCGTGTGTTTTTACAGGAGGACTGGTTCCATTGTTTATTATTGACATTTATTATTACATTGGATCATCACATGCCGATTGTGAATTTCACTTTTTTGGTTAGATTATTATTATTACATTGGAATAACACATATACATATACAAAATCCGCATGCGTGGTGATTTCTTTTGTTATTCCATTCTTTATTATACCCGGTTGGTTAAAACTTTGACTTCTATACTCCATGAAATTAGTAGAATATCCTTGATATTTGCGTTTCATCGATATCTTTTCATGGAAATATTCTTACGATCATTCTTGAATTTTACTCTACAAAAGCAGTATCTTGTTGACAATTTGGGCGTTAATAATTCTGGATAAATTAATTCTTGAACTTGTTTTATTGAATTATTATGTCATTGTCATCATCCTCATGTATTATATTATGTTGAAAGTTATCTTTGGCTTACGTGCGTAGATGAACTTAGTATGATTATGACCGAGGATCATTCGGTATAATCATGGCTTGTTATAAATGATGTGATAAAAGTCCTCGATTGGCACGTAATGCGATGATGGATAGTTTTTTGGTATGATTATGACCGGGGTGATTCGGTATAGTCATGACCATTGATAATTTGATGAAAATCCTTGGTAGTAATGCGGGGATGATTAGATATTGTGGTTTATTTATTAAAAGTGAGTCTTAGTGATAAAAATTGATGAAAACCTTTTAAAACCTAAAAGATAGTAGACTTTATTTTCTACTTGACTCTTTTAATGGATTGCATATTCATTATGATTAAAGCTGGTTGTCTATTGTATTTTATCGGTTTAACATTGTTGAAGGCTAATGATAATTTATTACGCATTATCTTAGTCATAATATTTCTTCTTGGGCTAGTTGAGCTCACCCTTTCTTTCTTTATTCTCTTGAAATGAGAACGCCATTTGGAGACGAGTCGGGGAGCGGAGTAATGGTCGAGAGGATAGCATTAGTAGTCCTCACTATTACGTGAAATAGTGTGATAATAATTGTAATAAGGACTCCTTTTGAGTTTGTATAATATCTAGTAGACAATATTTGTATTCAAACTCACGGTTTATATCGTATTGTATTTACCACGACGGATGTATAATTAAGTTTGTATTTGAATTTATGTACCATGTAAGTGGCGACCCAAGATGGGTGGCGTATACCTAATTTTGGGGGCGTCGCGGTTGGTATCGAGCTTAGAGGATATGATCACTGGTGAGATGTGAGATAAGAACTAGGAGGGGAGGCGAGAATTCCTTTCGCTAGTATGACCTACCTAAATTTATTTGGTATTTAATTGGTCGGTCGGAATATAGGGATAATATGTGATATGTTAATTAACCCTTGTTTTGTGCGGTGTTTGAGAATGACATCGAAAATCTTTGAGATAAGCAATGAAGCACATGAGAGTGTTGATTGACTCAAAACAAAAGGTAACGACCAACAACACGATAATAATCATCTTTGGTGGTGGTTGGCTATCGAACAATGATAACCATCGTGGGGAAATTATCATGCTAAGAATGGTAACCACTTCGGTGGTAATCATGGCAAAGATAATAGAAGTGGAAATTGCAAGAGAGAAGGTCATTTAGCTCGATTTTGTTGTGCACCAAAGTCGAAAGTCTAGGTTGGGGACGGTGGCACAAAGGTGGATATGGACAAAACAAAAGTCGTTGGTTTTAGGAAGTGCATTTTCATGACTTCTCAAAAGCGAGTAAAGCCGACGAAGTTAGCGGGTTAGTTAATTATAAAAATTGAAGTCTATACCTTATAAGATCGGTTCTACCCATTATTTTTTCTCTCTCTTGCTTGCGTTCAACGTTTAAATTTGACTCGGAGAAGTTAGACTTTGACTTATTGGTTGAAACTTCGTTAGTAGGAGCCTTCGTTACCACTACTATTTTTAAATCTTGTTTGATTCAAATAAACACTTTCACGTTACCTGTCGATCTTATCTTTTTGAAAATACTTGCCTTTGATGTGATTTTAGGAATCGATTGGTTAACTACTCATCATGCTTTTCGTAAGGTTGTTAGCTTTTATATTCATAACTTGACTTTGTTATAATTCAAAGTAACAAACTACTAAAGTCAATTATTGTCATATCAAGCCATAAGTAAAGAGCCCCGAACCTTTCGTTGTTGACTTCCTTGTGTGGAATGCAAAAGCCGGACTTTACGTGGCGACATCGTGAATGAAGATGGCAAGTTGATAGGTATCATTGTGAGGTCTTATCGAGGTTAAGGGATAGAAGTCACGAGTTGGTATTAATGTGACGTCTTATCCAAGTCTTGGATGAAAGTGATTTTGAATGATATTTCTATTATTAATAAATTTCTTGGCGTATTCTTGAAGACTTCTAGCCTACCTAGGCGTGAAATCGAATTTTTTGTATTGACCCGGTCTACAAAACCCATTTCTTAAACCCTCGAATATTTCTTGACTAAAAGGATGCATTTTCGTGGATTATGATGAAAGTCATAATAAAAGTATTGGACTAATGAAAATCATGGGTATATGAAGTATTAGTAAGTTTTATGATGAGTTATGTTGGTTAGTATGTGAAAACATGAAAGTTTCTTAGAAATCACAAAGAGTTGAAAATCAGATTTTTGGTGAAAAGCGTAACATGAAATTCAATTGACCATATCTCTATTATATTTTGAATTTTTGAGTGTGGTCAAGTCCTAGAGTTAGATCTATGAGTTACCTAACTAATCCAAGTGGAATTACTGGAAAAGGTGTTGTAGATTTTTGTGTGGACTGATTTTAGCAAAAGGTGCAAAAAGCTAAAAAAAGCGAAAAAGTTGCTTTGCCATGATTTTAGAGGGGCTGTTTTGGCCCATAAATTATGAGAAAAATTCTGGCCTTTTGGGACATGAAGGTATATGGTATAAAGTACCTCCTGTCCAAAAATGAGCTCATTTCGACTTAAAATGAGCAAGTTATGACTATTTCAATATTTAGGTTTTTTGAAAAAAACGCTATATTAGGAGTTCTATAACTCAGGATGACCATGAAATTTAAACTGGAGGCTCACATTAACATGTGTAAGGTCCTGCCAAGATTTGGGAATTTTGGAGTTAAACTTGAGGTAGCTAATTTCTTAAGGAATTAATTAGAAATTGATTTTTGAAAAATAGTAAATGAATTTTAAAAATTAGAGAAAAATATATTTTCATTATGGGACTATATTATGCTAAATCCCAGAAAAGAAATATTTTTGGGACTGATTTGGTATTTTTCATGAAAATAGTTTAATTCTGAACATATGAGTTAAATATGTTATGTGAAAGTAACAAAGTTGAAAATAGGATTTTATGGCTAGAGAATCTATATAGAGTATATGCATATTTTTTATGAGGATTTGATAATTGGTGATGATATCTTATGAGTATGGCATTTTGAATGATTAAATGCATTATATGGTAAAAGCGTAAACAATTGAGATAAATTGTTTATAAATTTAAAGTGATTAAAATATTGTTATAATATTAATGATATTAGATTATGAGATTATTAAGTGATTGATAACATGGGGATATTCTTGAATCTGGATAAATTATATTATAAATGTTTAATATTTATCCTTTATCTCATTTGATTGATTCTTTATATCATTATCCTCGTGCTTTTTATATTATGTTGAAAGTCAAATACGTGGCTGTAGTGCATAGATGGACTTGGTATGATTATGACGAGGGATTGTTGGGTATAATCATGCTTAGTAATTGAAAACACGATTATCTTTAGTAGTAGTGCATGGATAATTTGTGGTCGTGATACTAATGAATACACGATTGGTGCGTGATCTTAATGAATCGATTATCTTTGGTAGTAGTGCATGGATAATTTGTGGTCGTGATCTTAATGAATAATACGATTATCTTTGGTAGTAGTGCATGGATAATTTGTGGTCGTGATACTTAATGAATATACGATTATCTTTGGTAGTAGTGCATGGATAATTTGTGGTCGTGATCTTAATGAATACACGATTATCTTTGGTAGTAGTGCATGGATAATTTGTGGTCGTGATCTTAATGAATACGACGATTATCTTTGGTAGTAGTGCATGGATAATTTCGTGGTCGTAATCTTAATGAATACGATGAATATTTGGTAATCATGGCTTGTAGTGCGGGGATGATTCGATGATATGGATTAATTATTGGTGAGTCTCGTGATGAAATATTAATTCATGGATGTGGTAAAAGTCATCTTTGGTAGTAGTGCATTGATAGACTTGGTATGATTATGACCGAAGGATTATTCGGTATAATCATGGTAGTAATTGAAAAACACGAATATCCTTGGCGATTGGTGCATGGATAATTCGTGGTCGTGATATACTATTAAAGCTGCGTCTCGGCATTATTGGTTTCTGAGTTGTATATCTTTGGCTTTTGTAGTGCAAAGATGAATTGTTAATGAATATCTTTGGTAGGATTGCGAAGATGAATTTAATATTTTTAACGATAAAGGTATTCAAGGTATCCTCACCTCTTTATCATACAGTGCGTACCCTAATTTAGAAGGAGAAATTCCATAAGGAGGAGATTGTGAGACCCAGATTTTATCGATAAAGATTTAAATTTTGTCGAAATAATTTTTAATATTATGGTGTGAATTTGAGATAATATTATAGTTGTGGGTAGTATTTATAAATTTTGCAAAGTATCACAGTGGTTATATTATATTCGATTGGTGGGGAATATTCGGTTTAGCGAGGGAATATTAAATGCAATGCGGCTCAATCATTGGTGGACCCTAATGTGAGAATTATTGTCGGATTGAAAGCGACAAAAATATTTTATTGAAATAACGGCGGAAGTTTTACTGGTTGATCTTTGTTGAACTACTTTCGGTAGTAAAAATGCGATGTGTCGTGTGGTTGCGTAGTAGCTTTGCGGTATTGATTATTGATCTTATGTGAGAAGTCACTCGGTTTGATTCCATTATTGTCGATTAATAATATGAATTATTATAGCGATAATGGCGTTTTTATTTTATTAGTATTATTAGCGTAATAAAAGCGAAACATCTTTTTTATATAAAGCAGAATACTTTATTAAAGTTATTACATAAATAGAATATATTATATTTTATTATGCATAGTGTTGCATAGTGTTTTTGCATAGTGTTTTGCATAGTGTTGCATAGTGTTTGCATAGTAAAATGTTTTTATATAAATAGAATATATGATATTTTATTTAAAAGATTTTGCTTTAAATATGGACCGTCAGATTAAAGTAAATCAATCTGGATAGATTCATGGATTAATTACTATGCATTCTATTTTCCTATAAATAGAAGCTCATTCCTTCATTATTTTCTTACGAATTCTTTGAAACTACTAGAGAGAAATTATAGAGAGAAGCTATAGAGAAAATCTATAGAGAGAAAAGAAAAGTATACGGTACTTCTACTTTTTGATATTGAGGTTCTTTTTAAGGTAAGGGATATTATTTGTTGTGCCGTAAGGAGTGTTATTCTTTCTTATTCATGAAGAGAACTTACATTATTCCATTCATTATTATTACATTGGAATAACTTTGTAAAAGTGGTATACCCTATACATAACTTTGTATATATGCGGCATACCTATACTTGGTGAAATCCTTATGTTATTCCATTCTTATTTATTACATTGGAATAACTTTGTGTCTGTGAATCCCCTATACTTGGTGATCTTCTTACATTATTCCATTCTTTATTATTACATTTGGAATATCACATGCATGTGTGTTTTACAGGACACAGTTCCATTATTTATTAGCATTTATTATTACATTTGGAATATCACATGCGTGTGTTTTACAGGACTGGTTCCATTGTTTATTATTGACATTTATTATTACATTGGATCATCACATCGATTGTGAATTTCACGACTTGGTTAGATTATTATTATTACATTGGAATAACACATACATCAAAAATCGCATGCATGGTGATTTCTTTTGTTATTCCATTCTTTATTATACCCGGTTGGTTAAAACTTTGACTTTATACTCCATGAAATTAGTAGAATATCCTTGATATTTGCGTTTCATCGATATCTTTTCATGGAAATATTCTTACGATCATTCTTGAATTTTACTCTACAAAAGCAGTATCTTGTTGACAATTTGGGCGTTAATAAATTCTAGATAAATTAATTCTTGAACTTGTTTTATTGAATTATTATGTCATTGTCATCATCCTCATGTTATATTATGTTGAAAGTTATCTTTGGCTTACGTGCGTAGATGAACTTAGTATGATTATGACCGAGGATCATTCGGGTATAATCATGGCTTCTTTATAAATGATGTGACAAAAGTCCTCGTGTGGCTGTAATGCGATGATGGATAGTTTTGGTATGATTATGACCGAGGGGTGATTCGGTATAGTCATGACCATTGATAATTTGATGAAAATCCTTGGCCAGTAATGCGAGGGGATGATTAGATATGGTGGTTTATTTATTAAAATTTGAGTCTTAGTGATAAAATTGATGAAAACCTTTTAAAACCTAAAAGATAGTAGACTTTATTTTCTACTTGACTCTTTTAATGGATTGCATATTCATTGCTTGATTAAAGCTGGTTGTCTATTGTATTTTATCGGTTTAAACTTTGTTGAAGGCTAATGATAATTTATTACGCATTATCTTAGTCGTAATATTTCTTCTTGGGCTAGTTGAGCTCACCCTTTCTTTCCTTTGTTCTCTTGAAATGAGAACATAAATTTGAGACGAGTCGGGGAGCGGAGTAATGGTCGAGAGGATAGCATTAGTAGATCTCACTATTACGTGAAATAGTGTGATAATAGTTGTAATGAGGACTCCTTTTGAGTTTGTATAATATCTAGTAGACAATATTTGTATTCAAACTCTCGGTTTATATCGTATTGTACCACAGCGGTTATATTAATTAAGTTTGTATTTGAATTTATGTACCATGTAAGTGGAAAGTTTTTTTTTAAAAAAGGGGCTTTAAAAGTTTTTTCAAGCAACGACTTTATAAGGTGACCCAGAGATGGGTGGCGTATACCTAATTTTTTGAGGCGTAGAAATTCGTTTTGCATTTCGGGAAAAATTCATTTCAATCGTGTCAATAATCGTTGCGATCAGCGGTATAGATTATGGTTGTTGAAAGCAAAGACATGTGACAACCAGATTGCCAAACATGTTAGTTAGGACCTCAGACCTAAATAAACCCAACCTCATCAAACACGATTATTATATCTATGCTTCCCAATGTTTTCTATTTCTAGATAGAAGTAGGATATACTTACAAGTACTCACTCCAAGAATAAAATTGATAATTGATTTTATGCGAATTTAAAAAAATGTCAAATTATAAAATTATTCATGTTTAAATTCTCATCTAGCTAATTGCATATTTTTCTATACATGACTAGTGATATTATATAAATATTTATAAATAATAAAAATATGACATTTAATACACTAAGGATATTACGCACAAATTATTGTAAAAAATAGATTATTTAATATAAGTAAATATTTAACTTGAGATTACATAAAATAATAAGAACTTTTATCCTTAGGACGGAAAGAGTAACTTAAAATATGAACATATTTTTAAGTCCAAAAATAAAACATAAAAGAAGAATAGTAATGGTATACCCTAATTATTTCTAGTTCTCCTTTTACCTTTTTTTTCCAAATATATTATAAAATTAAATTATAATACTATTAGTTCTAAGAGAAAACATAAAAGATGATTTTTTTTTATTATGTTTTATGAACTAAAATAGAATAAAGTTATTTAAAAATGACTTATAAGTCATTCCTAATAAGTTAGTTTGACACATATTAATGTAATATCAATTTTATCCCTATTTTATTTAATTTTTTTAAAAAAAATCAATTTGTAAAAATGAAGAGTAAGATGCAACGTCACTTTAATTGGCGTTAGAATTTTTATTTTTATTTTTTATAGCTGAAGTCTTATATACTCCTTCATTTCCAATGTCGATGATAGAGAATAAACATAAAAAAATATTGATGTTTGTAAACAAGTACAAGAGATCAAAGAAATAAAAAAAAGAAAAGATTCCAACGTCAGTTAAAGTGATGTTACATCTTACTCTTCTTTTTTACAAATTTTCTTTATAAAAAAATATTGATGTTTGGCATTGGATCACATTTTTATTTTTTTCAAATTTCTTTAAAAGAATAAAATCGTTTTAAAAAAAAGTAAGATATTTTTTTTTTACAATTCTTTTTTTAAAAAAATATTTTTTAAAATGGCGTTGATTGCCTTTCTGATTTTTAGTCAAAAAAATATCCAAAAATTCAACGCCATTTCAAATGGCATTCAGTAGTTTTTTCCAAATTAGATGTGAGAGCCTTTACTCCCAACAGGTTTTTATTTTTAAAAAAATATTCATTTTAAAATAAAATCTTTTTTTTAAAAAAGTAAAGCTGTTTTTTAAAAAAAAAATTAAAGTTTTTTTATTTATAAAAATTGTTCTTAAATTAATTAATTTGGTTAAGAGAATAGCCTATTCTAATTTTTTTTTTTTAACAAAATAGATATAATTGAGAAAGTTGAATATAATTTAGGCAATTCTGAGATACTCGAGATCCAACCATTCTCCATGATGAGGTACAGCATACCCAATCACATCCGATTGTTCTCGATTTTCGTTCCTCCTGATTAGGGTTTCCATTTCACTGCGACTCTCTCTTCAGTTTAGTTTTGTTAATGAAACAGTTGAATCCCCAAACAATAATGGCTCCGAACTTCTCGTAGGGCGGTGGTCGGGTCGACTCCGACTTCAGATTCGCCTTCAACGACAACAATTTCTCTGATCGAATTCTCAAGATCGAAATTATACCCGATATTTCCGATGCCAAATCTGACACTGAGAGTTTCAACGCCATTGCAGAATGGGCCCACAATCGTAAGCGAAGGAGAGAAGATGTCAAGAAAGAAAATGGTCAGTTCATTTTTATTTTAATTTATTGTATATTGTGTGTTATGTGAAGTGAATCCGTGGCAAATGTCAAGAAAGATTTTTGATTCCTATAAAGCTTTGTATTAGGGAGTGGATTTATATAATTAGGGCTTTTTGGGTGTAAATTGAAAAGATGAGAGAAGTGTGCAATGTGTGAATTTTGATATAAAGCTTTCGTCTTGACTAATTCTTGGCTCTTTTAAAACTTTATATTGGAATATGGCCGTGTGGGTTAATATAGTTACAGCTTGTTCGCATTTGAATTGAAATGTGGAGGGGAAGGTATTTTTGGCAGTCAACATATAAGTAATATCAAGGACAAGTGTTAGATTGCAGGTTTTTGTGTTAACTCGAATCTTGGTATTTTTTTGGAAAATAGTGATGTATGAGTAAATTGGTTACATATACTGAATTCTGTTAAGGAGCTGAGGAATGATTCCAATGCCCCTGATGCAAAGAACACATTTCCCTTCCCCACCTATTCAATCAATTTTGATTTTGGATATATGTGCACCACATGTTTGATGTTTTGTCCATCTATTGCAAAATTTTGAAATCCTTATTTTTACAGTCCAATATGATTGTATACATATGTAAAAAGTTTTATTTTTATCCGTTTATATTGTAACTGATTTAGGTTTGGTCATAGTTAAATGAATTGGCACAAGGTATCTGAAATTATCAGAACCCACAAAAGACCTCTTCAATAATCTAGCGCAAGATAACCATGTATTAACAAATGCTATCAGAAATCAGCACAGTTTGGTCAGGTTATATGAAGAAGACAGAGATATTGCAGACAAATAGACAATCTTCAATATAATTGTTATTGTTTCTTATTACTAAATCGTCTATAATTGGTAGTTTGAAGTTTGGGTTTGATTTGGTGTCATTATTTTTGAGTTATTTTGATAGGTATCCGCTTACACTCAACAGGAAAAACTGTTGTAGCTTTGTATACAATTGTTATGTCATTACGGAACAAGCAACATGTTATATACACTTCACCTATTAAGTCACTCAACAACGAAAAGTATAGAGATTTCAATGAAGAGTTCTCTGATGTTGGTTTGATGTCTGGAGATGTCACCATTGAGCCCAATGCTTCTTGCTTGGTGGGTATTGTTATGGCTAATATATTTATGACTGAGCCATAGCCTCAATTTTTCGCATTTAACATTTTTGTGTGTGTATATTTTACAAAGTTTTTCATTATATAATTTTAAACTTGTTGTCACTTTTCAGTCGATTTTTAGAAAATATCGTGGTATTCTTCCTTTAAACTATCTCTGTGCAATCATATAAATTGCGCCCCCAAATATCACACCGCTTCACAGGTATATGCTTTTACGTACGCATTTTATATCTTCCTCTCTCTTTATCCTCTTCAATCTAATGAAAGTCTTCTCCATCTAAGGTTAGAAAATCTATGATACCCTATCTACGAGTGTGTGTATATATACATATAATTGTATACACATACATTTATTCAGCTTCATGTATGTGCATGCACATATATATATATATATATATATATATATATATATATATATATATATGCAATAGATCAATTCACTTCGCCATACGACTTCAAAAGTATTAAAATTCAAATATATCTTGGTTTTATTGTTGTGAATCTTTCATTTAAGATGTTGATGTCTGATTTTATGAAATTAAGCTTGAATTTTGTAATTTGTAAGCTGTAATTTGACGTACTCTCTGATTAGAAGAATCTGTTTTGATGGAAAATAATGTCTTGCTTGAGCAACATACATTATATATTTTATCCGTCTTTTATTTGATTTTAATGTAGGTTTATATTTTTTCCTAATTTGTCTCTTCCAGGATAGTAACTGCTGAGTTTTGCTTTACTAGTTTGTTGTGGGCTGTTGAATTCAGTATGTTCCAGAAATTTTGTGTAAGTTGAGGGATAGGAGATAGCAGTCTTTTTGGACATAAAAGGGAGGTGAATATTTGTTAGAGGAAAACAACGACGATGTATAGGCCTCTGCCAACTACTACTATTCGTGGTGGATTAGCTACAGATAGTGGAGATTTTGTGGTGACACTAGATCAAGTTCCTTGCTGGAGTGATGCATAGTTTAGGTTATCATATGAAATTGAGGATTCTGGTTATCTAAATTCATATTTCCCAGACCCTTTAACTGCTTCGTTTGGAGTGGAGAGTGACAGAAATGGGAAATGAGTTGTAAAGTATGAATTTAGGTTGATTCTTTTTGTCATGGCATAATCAAATGTTCTAATATAAGTCAATCATTTCTCTATTTTCTTAGTTTTATTTGTGAAGTTCTCAATTCTCAAGATTAGATTTAATGGGTATTTCATTTCAACTTTTATGTGTTCTCTACTATTTGATGCAGGAGGACCGTGAAAATATATTGAGGGCTAGGGCTACTGGGAAAGCAGTTCTTACAAGCCCCTTCCGATTGTTGGGTTCTCATCATCTTGGAGTTGTATTGACATTTCCTGTTTACAAATTCAAGCTTGCGCCAAATCCATTTGTGGAACAGAGAATTGAAGCAACTGCAGGGTATTGCCTTTGTATGTTATTCATTATTTACATTTACTCTTTACTTTGTATTTGGAGAAGTGTGCAGAACTAAATCATATGATTACTATAATCTGACCTAATAAAAAGATATCTTACATAATGACAATGTGGTTGTTCTTTATGAGATATGATTGTTTTATTGTCGTTGAATCGACTTCTGAGGAAATCTATATACATATACAACATATTGTGACAAGAAGGTAGAATTTCTTCAGTATATGTGGTCTTTTCACCTCCGTTCATTCTACAACCACAACACCAGCAAATTCAGTGCAAATATTTCAAATGCATTTATATTGTTACAAGATCCTGATTTATGTGCTGTCAAATTCTAACTTTAATGAATAACCTGTTAAAGTGTTAATAACCTGTCATAGTGGCTTAGAGATAATAATTGGTATGTCGGTTATTATGTGATCAAATGAATTAAATACATGCCAAAATTTTGAAAAAGAGATAATAATTGGGAGTAATTACAATATACCTACACTTCAGAATTACTATGTAGAAGTCATGTAATATGACTCAAGTGTCTAAGATGGGTGTGTTGAGTTTAAGATGGCCTGAATAACGTTTGTATTGCTTGTCCATGTTTCCATTTGTCCATGTTTCCATTTGGGAACCATTACTTCATCGGATAAAAATTCTCAAGCTACCCAACATAAAAATTTGTTAAAGTATGTCAGCTGGAATTCAATGCAAAATATATATTACTGATTTATAAGCATGAACCATTGGCTGCTTGTTTAAATTTCTCTTGGATCAGAACTAGTTATTTGAAGGTAATTGTTGAAAGATTTCTCCAAAAGGTGGGAAAGACTTGGGATTCAGGTCTGAGACATCACCCTCTTACCCTCTTCTCCCTACTCCAAAAAGCCAAGGAAAGAAAAGAATTTTAGATCGAACCAGCTGATTGCTTTTTTAATTTACATGGTTTTCTGTAGAGCATTTTGAATCTAATCGATTATAACTCTCCATGCCTTGCATTCTTGTATATCCTTGCTTTTACTTTTTGTTAATAATACTAGTTTGCCTTGTTTATTTACTCTTTTCCAAAGGTTACATGTGACACTCCAAAATCTAGGTACTTCATTCCCACAAGATTTGGTGTTCACGATCCATTCATTCATATTATCTACCCAAATATAATAAAAAATTAAATCATAAATCCTCCCTTTAAATAGGGTTACATCAATAAAAAAAAAATCTTCTCAGGTTGTCTAACCTTAAACATCATACAAGTGCGAAAATAAAATTATTACATCACATCATTAAATAAAAGTCTATCACCAAATTAAAAGTCTAACATCATAACAATAATCAAAATTACAAGTCTTCATCACTTGTACATTTTCCCCTTTCCTTTGCTAGTTGTAGGTTCATCTACCTTCTCAACTTTAGCTGCAATAATAATATTTATGCAAGAGTGAGCAAAACAATTGCTCACTAGATATAGAAATGAATCAACAAGATAATAATAACTGCCCATAAATAGGCTCATCAAAACTGAATAGTACTCTATCAATGATAACCAAAGACTGGAATCAAAATATGGAATATAAATATCTGAGGGTCATAAGACTACGAACTATGTCCACAGTTGCGAGTAATCTTTCAACTCCAACTTTAATAGTCATAAAACTATAAGGACTCCTCGTACTTAGGGGGATCAGCCCTTCGTACAATGTATTGTGCACAAACATTTCAACGCTAAGCGTAAATTATCCCCTAATAATAGGGTTGTTCATCTAAGTATTTAGAGTACAAGTCTGCACCAAAGAAAGTTTGGTTTTGATAAGTTTTCAAGGGTAATTTGAAGTTTAATGATCATCAACTAGAGGACTAGTTGAATCAATAGTGTTTGATAACACAACAGTTGATCAATAATAACATAATATGGAACAATGAATAAGTGTAAGCGAACTAACTATATCTTGAATTCATGCTTAGAAACAACTACAAAACATAAGTATTGAATAACAATAAACCTTGTTTGAATAATATTAAGTTAGGACTATGAATTCTTGAATATACATTAAGTAATAGCAAGCTGAAAATAAAGCTTGCTCATTATGAGAATAACTTATGTCAAGTAAACGAACTAAGATAATTCAACATTAGAATTCAAGAAAATTGCATTCATAGTATATGAAGGACAATAAAGAAACTTGTCTAACAATAAACAAGTTAGAATACATCAATAAATATTAGGATTCAAATCTTGTTCGAATAAAGTTAAAGTCATAGCTAGCTTGTTCAAATAATGATTAGGAATACAAGAGTTTGCTTAATGAAAATTTAAAGTAAGAAACTTGCTTCAGCGTAAATGTAGAGTTAGAAACTTTGCTCATGTAAAAGATAAGTTTAGAAACTTGCCTCGGCGTAAGCTATAATATTAAACTCACGTTCACCTACACATAGGTTTAGAACCACAATATCTATTAGATATACTAACATTCACGTTCCGTACGTAATATGCATTTCTAGTTAGACTTGTTATTTTAAACAAGTCTTACACTACCATATACATTTCAGAAATTCCAAGTGTTAACCTTCACAACACTTATCTAAAATTCATTATGTATACTAAGTTAACATAACGCGTTTATAACTACTAATCATTTTAAACTTTGAATTTACTAACCATATAACACGACTCTATTTTAACCTTGTTGTTACATGTTTTTCATCATACTTAACACATCATTAGACCAAGTATGTATGTTGTTATCCAAAGCTGCAAATAGCAGAAGTCATTTATCCCAAACTAGGGTATGGTGGCATTGTTGCGCATACATACGACACAGACACCAAATAGTAGCTACGTAGTTTTTAGCCTTGGCAAAGTATTTCGGTCAAAATTATTTGTAACAAGCAGAGGAAGAGAGAGCGGCTATGAACGATGGTGATTTTAGCCCAACAGACAAGAATTTCACCCATTAGATAGTAATATTAACACGTACAATTGATACAAAACCATCATAAACATGTTTGCTAACATATTCAACCAATTAGAACAATTTAACAACAATTATACTAGTTTAATTTCTTCAAATTCCACATTTTCATATAAAACTTCATTTTTTGATATTCATCCCAAAAATCAACCTTTGTAAACACAATTCTTGTCAAATCACTTTGTTCAAATTACGTTATCTTCGTTTCTTAATGAACTAGCATAAACAAGACTCAATTCACAATTTAGCATACAAATTAACCACTAAAATTGGTACTTACATAAGCCGTATGAGAAAATATCCATAAAGCATACATCTGTAATTTTTTTTCTTACTTTTAAAATGAAATTAGCATACAATTTCTTGTTTAAACATAAACTAAAATCATCATATCACATATAACCACACAATAATTTATTTATATAATAACAATTTTGAAAGAATTAGAATTCACGAGAACATAAACAAAATTTTTTGTCGTATAATATATATATATATATATATATATATAGAGATTATGGAGAATACCTTTAATTTGCTAAGATAATTCTTGCTAAAAGAGACAATCTCTCTCAAATTCTCTCAAGCTCATTTCTCAATTCTCTCTCGAACTCTCAATAATCTTTCTGACATAATAACTAGGTTATGCGTAAAAACAACTGAAATATAAGCGTAAAAAAAAAAAGCGATATGGCTTAATAATAATAATAATAATAATAACTAATATCAATACGGTTACAAAATAAGCATTATATATTATAAATATATTATATTTATTATTTTAATTTAATTTATTTATATTATTTATAATTCAAAATTCAAAAATTAATAATCCAAAAGCCATAAGGCTTTTTGTTTGGTAAAAACCCTTTAAAATTTAAAGACTTAATATTTTAAGCCTTGTTTAGCAAAAAACTAAATTAAAACCATTAATTTATTTTATAAACCATTTAGTTTATAATATATAATTACATCTTATTTATTTGGATTTCTATATCAACATTAATCAAATAAATTAATCACATACTATATTTTAAATAAATTTACCATTTAAACAAATAACACCAAATTATAATTTCATTATAATTTTATTTAATAATTTAATATACCATTTAAATTATTAAATCAAACAACAATATAACATCTCACGTTATATTACAACTCTCTAAATTATAAATTAATTTAATTTAGAATATTATCTAATAAATTTAGATTCATAAATATTTATTAACAACCATCACATCAACAAAATATTTATTCAACAATAAACACCTCAAATAAATATTTATATAATTCAATAAATATTTAAATTACAATTTGAAATTTCGGATTGTTACATCCTTCCCTCCTTATAAAGATTCTGTCCCCAGAATCACAACTCAAACAATCAAATCGTCACATTCTTCCCTCCTTACAAAGATTTTGTCCCGAGAATCGAAGAAAAAGAACTAAACAAATAACTTCGGGGTAATTCTTCATCATTTACACCTTGAGTTCCCACGTAGCCTCTTCGACATTGTGGTTCCTCCATATCACCTTCACAAAAAGGTATCACTTTATTCTGAGCACTTGTTCTTTCACTGTCTACTATACGGATAGGAATCTCTTCATAAGACAAATCTTTTCTTGAGCTATGATGGTTCATACTCGATCACATGTTTATAATCGGGTTTTATAGGTTGCAATAACAAACCACATGATGAAAAAATTTTGTTGCACACATGTTCTAATTGGAGGTAAAGCTACCTCATAAGCCACACTTCTCCCACTTTTTGTAGAATCTCGAAAGGTCCAATAAACCTTGGGCTTAGCTTTCCTTCTTTCTTGAAATGAATTTTCCCCTTCGAGGAGAAACTTTCGGAGAACACGAAATTTCTTGCTTCAAATTCACGATTCTACTGTGTTGATCAACATACTTTTACTGTCGATCTTGAGCGAGCTACTAATCTTGCTTCGATGAGTTTGATAATTTTAGCGATCTTTGTACGATTCTGGTCCTAGCGAGTTGGCGTTCACCAACTTCATCCCGGCGTAGTGGAGTTCTGCGCATTTCTGTCAGTATAATGCCTCGTATGGCGGCATACCAATGCTTGCATAGTAGCTGTTGTTGTATGCAAATTCCACCAACGGTAGATGATCATCCCAGTTTCCTTTGAAATCCATGATGCACGCTCTAAGCATATCTTCTAGCGTCTGGATCGTTCGTTCACTTTGTCCATCGATTTGTGGATGATATGCTGTACTCATCTTCAATTGCGTTCCCATGCATTCTTGTAGTCTCTTCCAGAAATTTGATGTGAACCTCGGGTCTCGATCTGACACTATTGATACTGGAACTCCATGTCTCGTCACGATCTCTTTCACGTATAGCTTTGCCAGCTGATCAAGATTAAATCTAATCTTAATTGGCAAAAAGTGTGCAGATTTTGTCAATCTGTCCACTATCACCCATATCGCATCATATCCTTTTTGAGTCATTGGAAGAACTACCACAAAATCCATTGTGATATGCTCCCATTTCCATTCCGGTATTTCCAACGGTTGGAGTAATCCGCTTGGTCTTTGATGCTCTGCCTTCACTCTCTGACATGTCAAACACTTTGCAACGCATTCTGCGTCGTCTCTTTTCATATTTGGCCACCAAAAATGTCGCCGCAAATCTTGATTCATCTTCGTACTTCCCGGATGAATCGAATATCTTGAGCTATGAGCTTACGTCAAGATGTCTTCTTTAATATCTGTCTTCTTTGGAACCCAAATTCGTCCCTCGAATCTTAGCATTCCCTCGATATCAACCTTGTACTTCACTTCTTTACCCTCCACTACACTTTCCTTTATTTTTACGCATTTCTTCATCTAGTAGTTGAAGCGTTCTTCACTTTGTCCACCAAAGTTGGACTAGCTTCCATCTGGTATAATTTTTCATCAGGATTCTTTTGGAAATTTGATTTTCAACTCTAACCTTGCCATTCTTGAAATAAGCTCCTCCTTATCGATTAACAACATCAACTTTTCTATGCCTTTCCTACTCAAGGCATCTGCAACCACATTTGCTTTGCCCGGATGATAAAAGATCTCACAATCGTAATCCTTTATCAATTTCATCCATCTCCTTTGGCGCATATTCAGGTCCTTCTGAGTGAAAATATACTTTAGACTCTTATGGTGTGTGTATATCTCACATTTTCTCCATAGAGATAGTGCCTCCATATCTTTAGAGCAAATACTGCCATGCCTAACTCTAAATCATGAGTTGGATATCCTTTCTCGTAGTCCTTCAATTGTCTTGATGCATAAGCAATAACTTTGTGGTTCTGCATAAGAACACAACCCAAGCCTTTGTGTGAGGCATCACTATACACCACAAAGTTTCCTGTATTATCTGGTAATGACAACACACGGGCCACACTTAATTTCTTTTTCAATTCTTGAAAACTTTCTTCACACTTCTCCGTCAAACAAATTTTCTGATTTTCTCGTCAAATTTGTCAAGCTGAATGGCAATCTTGGAAAAATCTTGGATAAATAAATATAATACCACCTTGATCCCAAGAAACTTCTTACTACGATGGAGTTCTTGGTTGTTCCCAATTTATCTGACTTGACTTTTGATGGATCCTTTGAAATCCCATCTTTGTCAATCACATGCCCAAGAAATTGTACGTTCTAGCCAAAACTCACATTTAGAGAATTTCGCGTATAACTTTTTTTTTCTTAGCGTCTCGACGTCAAAGCGTAAGTGTTCACGTGTTCTTCTTGAGATTTAGAGTACACGAGAATATCATCGATAAATACCACCACAAACTTGTCTAAAAATGGTTTAAACACACATGTTCATCAAATCCATGAACAGCTGCGAGAGGCGTTTGTCGAACCAAAAGACATCACTAAAAATTTGTAATGTCCATAGCGAGTTTGGAATGCCGTCTTGGTACATCCTCCTTCCTTACTTTCGATTGGTGATACCCACTTCTCAAATCTATTTTTGAGAAATATCTAGCACCCTTGATTGATCGAAAAAGTCATCTATTCTTGGCAATGGATATTTTTTTTAATAGTGACTTTGTTTAATTCTCTATAATCAATGCAAAGACGCATTGACCCATCCTTCTTCTTCACGAACAACACGGTGCTCCCCACGGTGATACACTAATTTGAATGTACTTCTTATCTAGCGAGTTCTTGTAGTTGCACCATTAATTCTTTCATCTCTCACCGGAGCCATTACATCTGGGGCCTTTGATATCGGAGGCGGTTCTGGCATTAAGTCGATCATCGAACTTGATTTCTCTGTCGGTACGGAAGTCTGGCAAATCTCTCGGAAACACATCCATGAATTCCCCTAACCTTTGGTATTTCCTCTAATTTCACACCCTTCTCCTTTTGAGTATCGACTATGTAAGCTAAATACCACACACGACCTACGACTCAACAACTTCTTGGCTGCATCATCGTCGAGACATCTCATTTGTCTAGGCGATTTGCTACCATGAAAAACTACCTTTGATTTGAGTCATAAGGTTTACACACTTCTTTTGGCAATCAATTATCGCTCCATAATTGAATAACCAATCCATTCCCGATATAACATCAAACTCTCGAGTTTTATCGGGATTAAATCTACTTTCATAACATTCCCTTAATGTTCACCCTACGGTTCTTGTATCTGAACCTAACAGAATCACTTCCCCTATTCGCAATTTCTATGTTTAAAGGAAATTCAACTCTTCACTAGGTATTTCTAACTTTTAGCAAAATCATCATATATAAATGAGCAAGTAACACCCGAATCAAATAATACACATGCCTTTATATCATTGATTGGGATAATACCTGACACAACATCTTTTGATTGCACCATGTCCTGCAATATTTGTTGATGTTGAAGGTTTTTGCTGTGGGCTTATTTGTTGATGTTGGTCCAGCAATAGTCAGTGTACCTCCACCAGCATTTCCCTTGCTTCCATTTGCCTCACCAAATCTCTTTTTAGGGCATTCACGAGCAAAGTGATCCTTGGACTCGCACGTGAAGCAAACGTTCTTCTTAGATTAATTGCAATTTGGGGCGATGTGACCCTCCTGGCCATAGTTGAAGCATACTCGTTTCCTCATCAAACACACACCTTTGTGAAACTTTTCGTATGTAGCACATGCTTCGAACTTCTTATTTTGCTGATTACCCTGCTGGTTTCCTAAACCCATATTTCCATTCCATTTCCTCTTGAATTGTTGTTGCCATTTCCACATTACATTACCTCCACCATTTTTAACTTCACCCTCATTCTTCTTCTTTCTCTGCTCTTTGGTTATGTTTTGTTACTGACCTCATCTCCACTCTCGGCGAGAATTGCTTTCTCATCACACTGCCGCAAACGCGTCTTTAACTGGAACAAGGAGACTCTCTTTGTACAACAGGGCTTCAGTCCTGTTTCGAATCTCCTTGCCTTGCGCTCATCCATATTCACTTGATATGGCGAAAACCTCGCTAACTCGTTGAATTCTTGCGCATACTCGATACGTCATCATTGTGCCACTTTCTTGATTCAAAAGCGCACCTCCATCGATTCTTTGAACTTTACGGAAAATAGGTCTCAAAGAATATTTCCTTGAACCTTTCCCAAGACATTACCCCTTGACCTCCTCGGGTTTTATTGGCTTGCCACCAATAACTCGCCTCTGCTTTCAACATGAATGTTTGCAAAAGCAGTCTTACGATTATCCCTACCCTAGCAACATCGAAAACTTTCTCTATTTCCATGATCCAGTGTTCGAGCCTCAACTGGATTCATGGACCCACAAAATTCGGTGGTCCAACCCCCTTGAAATCCTTAAAAGTTGTACCTTAATTTGTGTGTTTTATTGTAAAGCGCTCATGTTAGTAACGTCGCTAGTTGTTGAGCGAGGTTAGCTTCAACATTATTGTTATTATTGGTTCCTTGGTGGTTCTCTGTCGGAAGGTGGTTGGCGTCTTGGAGGCATTTTCTGTTAAAAAATACACTCATTAGATTATTACTCAACTCTCTTAAGTAATTACTACTTAACTTGCCCCCCACAAAAGGAATAATCACATATCACATAACACTCTGGAATAAAAGAAAACTTTTATTCATTCATAATCTTTTAAAAACATCAAACAATAGCATCTTTGCTATTTACATTACTTTCACGAACTACAAAAGTTGCAGGATTACTTCATCATCATCACATCCCATTGGTTGTATCATACGGGATTTACATCTTATTTACTCATCAATCACATAATAATATATAATTACATTTACGACGTCTATTAAAATCTTTGCGTAGCCTTACGACGCTCCTCCTCCATAATTGGAACATTGTTTGGCGATCTAATATGTATGATGGTAGCGTCTCGAACGAAATGGATAACCGGCGACCCGATCTTGAGCTCGATTGATCACGGTGTTGAATCGTTATTCATCTCTTCCATCTTCATCCTCTTTGCTTGTCGTCTCTCTCTGCTATTTCGGCTCGTTGATAAGCTTCATTATGCGCATCTTGGCTCTTGCCCTCTTAGTAGATTCCTCTTTCAACTTGTTCTTCAACTCGCAATCTCTGTTATCATTCGCTCGTTCTCTCCTTCGGTGTGGACCAGCTTCTCTTCAACGTTATTCAGACGTTCCTCTCGATCCTGGATCTCACCGCCGTCGTCTTACGTGCCATCGAGGTGCATTGTTTGTTACTACTATCTCTTGCAACTCCTCGACGGTATCTTGAAGTTCCACATTGCGGTCATACACCTAAATCGTACATACATCTGAGCGGCAATCGAATTAAGTGGAATCTCTTCCTCCTCGTTCTCCTCATCCTTCGACTGTGGCAGCTCAACGGGGTCCTCCTCATCCGTCTCTATCTCATCATCCTCATCAGGTACTCCTGCTCAACTATTGTGATCGACGGAGTTGCTTCCCGTGGCAATAGTTGTTCCCAAATCACCTGAATATCTCGAGGCTCCTCCTCTCTAGGCATCTGTAATCTTTCCTTTCTAGCCTGATTGGATTCTCCTACATTAGCAATCCTGTCAACCAAATTTTAAATTTTAATTACTAACCCTTACTACTCGACACTCACGAGCACATAAGTTATAATCACATAAGCACATAAGTATTTTATTACTTCTTCCTTAAAACTCGATAAGAGTTTATCACCACTATCTTATCAAAGGTTACTTCCTAGGGCTTTTCCCCACCTAAGGTTCATAACCTAAAGCTTTGATACCAACCTGTGACACCCCCAAATCTAGGTACTTCATTCCCACAAGACTTGGTGGTTCAGGATCCATCCATTCATATTATCTACCCAAATATAATAAAAATTAAATCATAAATCCTCCCTTTAAATAGGGTTACATCAATAAAAACAAAATCTTCCCAGGTTGTCTAACCTTAAACATCATACAAGTGTGGAAATAAAATTATTACATCACATCATTAAATAAAAGTCTATCATCAAATTAAAAGTCTAACATCATAACAATAATCAAAATTACAAGTCTTCATCACTTGTACATTTTTTCCTTTCCTTTGCTAGTTGTAGGTTCATCTACCTTCTCAACTTTAGCTGCAACAATAATATTTATGCAAGAGTGAGCAAAACAATTGCTCACTAGATATAGAAATGAATCAACAAGATAATAATAACTGCCCATAAATAGGCTCATCAAAACTGAATAGTACTCAATCAATGATAACCAAAGACTAGAATCAAAATATGGAATATAAATATCTGAGGGTCATAAGACCATGAACTATGTCCACAGTTGCGAGTAATCTTTCAACTCCAACTTTGACAGTCATAAGACTATAAGGACTCCTCGTACTTAGGGGGATCAGCCCTTCGTACAATGTATTGTGCACAAGCGTAAATTATCCCCTAATAATAGGGTTGTTCATCTAAGTATTTAGAGTACAAGTCCGCACTAAAGAAAGTTTGGTTTGGATAAGTTTTCAAGGGTAATTTGAAGTTTAACGATCATCAACTAGAGGACTAGTTGAATCAATAGTGTTTGATAACACAATAGTTAATCAATAATAACATAATATGGAACAATGAATAAGTGTAAGCGAACTAACTATATCTTGAACTCATGCTTAGAAACAACTACAAAGCATAAGTATTGAATGACAATAAACCTTGCTTGAATAATATTAAGCTAGGACTATAAATTCTTGAATATACATTAAGTAATAGCAAGCTGAAAATAAAGCTTGCTCATTATGAGAATAGCTTGTGTCAAGTAAATGAACTAAGATAATTCAACAGTAGAATTCAAGAAAATTGCATTCATAGTATATGAAGGACAATAAAGAAACTTGTCTAACAATAAACAAGTTAGAATACATCAATAAATATTGGAATTCAAATCTTGTTCAAATAAAGTTAAAGTCATAGCTAGCTTGTTCAAATAATGATTAGGAATACAAGAGTTCGCTTAATGAAAATTTAAAGTAAGAAACTTGCTCAACGTAAATGTAGAGTTAGAAAACTTGCTCAATGTAAAAAGATAAGTTTAGAAACTTGCCTCGAGCGTATGCTATAATATTAAACTCACGTTTACCTACACATAGGTTTAGAACCACAATCTATTAGATATACTAACATTCACGTTCCAACGTAACACACATTTCTAGTTAGACTTGTTATTTTAGTACAAGTCTTACATTACCATTTACATTTCAAAAATTCCAAGTGTTGACTTCACAACACTTATCTAACATTCATTGTGTATACTAAGTTATCACATAACGCGTTTATAACTACTAACCATTCTTACAACTTTGAATTTACTAACCACATAACACAACTCTGTTTTAACCTTGTTGTTACATGTTTATCATACTAACACATCATTAGTCCAATGTATGTCGATATCCCAAAACTGCAGCAGCAGCAGAAGTCACTGTCCCAAACTAGGGTATGGCGCACTGCGCCCATGCATACGAGCCCTCAGAAGGCATAAACTAGCTTGAGTTTTTTTTTAACACCAGTAGCAATACAATGTGCAATACTGATGAAGTGAGGCAGAGAGTTGGCTATGAGCGATGGCGATTTTAGCCCAACAAGCATGAATTTCACCAACTAGACAGTAATATTATCACGTATAATTGATACAAAACCATCATAAACATGTTTGCCAACATATTCAACCAATTAGAATAATTTAACAACAATTATACTAGTTTAATTCTTCAAATTTCACATTTTCTTACAAACTCAATTTTCTTGACATTCATCCCAAAAATCAACACTGTGATTTCAATTCTTCACCAAATCACTTCGTTCAAATTATGTTATCTTCGTTTCTTAACGAACTAACATATACAAGACTCAATTCACAATTTAGCATGCAAATTAACCACTAAATTTGGTACTTAGATAAGCCATATGAGAAAATATCCATAAAACATACACTGTCATTTTTTTTCTACTGTTATCCGAAATTAGCATGCAATTTCCTTGTTTAAACATAAACTCTATCATTATATCACATATAACCACCATAATTTAGTTACATAACAACAATTTTGAAAGAATTAGAATTCATAGAACATAAACAAAATTTTGCCGTGAAACACATATACATGTATATAATATAGAGATTATGGAACATACCTTTAATTTGCTAAGATAATTCTTGCTAATTGGAGACTAATCTCTCTCAAATTCTCTCAAGCTCCTTTCTTAATTCTCTCTGAACTCTCAGTAATCTTCCTAGACAACTAAGTTATGCGTAAAAACCAAACTGAACAGTAAGCGTAAACAAAAAAACTGATATGGTCTTAATAATAATAATAATTATTATTAGTTTCCAAAATAACGTATATATTATATGTAAAATCCCAAATTTTACGAATAAAGATTTAATTTTCTCGAAATATTTTTTTTAATATTATAGTGTAGATTGGATATAATGTTATAGTTGTGGATAATATTTATAAATTTTACAAAGTATGCAAGTTGTTATATAATATTCGATTGGTCGGGGAATATTCGTTTTAGCAAGGAATATTCATACAACGACGTAATCATTGGTGGACCCCACAATAGAATTATTGTCGGATTGAGAAACGACAAAAATATTTTTATGAAAATAACGGCGAAAGTTTTACTGAATTAACTTTGTTGAACTACTCGGTAGTAAAAGTAAAGAATACTGGCGTGGTTAGTAGTAGTAGCACACGGTATTCATTATTGATGCTTACGTGAGAAATCACTCTCGCTTATACTCGATTATTGCTACGAGAATTACGCATCATATCTCTCATATTATTGATTCGATTATTGTCACGATTATCATACGCATTATATGTTATATTATTAAATCAATAATTGAGATGACAAAGTTATTCATATTATTAAATAGTAATATTTACAATGATCTAGAAGTTACATCGAGGAGAGGTTTGGTCACCTAATCATGCGTGCGATAGGAGAAATCCTTATTGGAAAGCCCCCCTTCCGGGAACAACCTTGGTTGTTAAATATTGTGAGTTATAATATTAATGATGAATAAGTTCGTATTGATTAAAGATGAAATTGATAGTTCCATTGTGTTGAAATTATTAGTGTTAGTGGAAATCGACATTTATTCCGATGATAATTGATGTCTGGAGGTTATATTGTTCAATCGGGTATTCGGGACACTTTTTGTGTTAGAGTACTATTCACGAGTTACTATTCATGAGTTACTATTCACGAGTTACTATTCACCCGAACAATATATTTCTTTTTGTTCCAAATTATTTTTAGGTATAATATTATTCCATGAGGAGATGTGCTAATTTTTCAGACCGTTGGTTGAATTTATAATAGTAAATCAATATGGATCGCTGGTTTAAAGTTTTAATAGTAAATCAATATGGATAATCATGGCCAAGATAATAGAAGTGGAAAATTCAAGAAGAGAAGATTTAACGATGATGGGAAGACGTCGGCAGCAGCAACAAATTCTAGGGGAGGAGAACGACCGCTAGTTAGATGCTATAGATGCGGAGAGGAGGGACACATAAGTCCAAACTGTTCACAACATTCCAAGGTATGTTTTAGTTGTGGAAAAGATGGTCACATAACTCAATTTTGTCCTGTGGCGAAATCAAGTCCAATGGGACGGTGGCACCAAAGGCGGATACGGACAAAACAAAGTCGGTGGTTTTAGGAAGAGCGTTTTTTTTTAACTTCTCAAAAAACGTGTAACCTGAACGAAGTTAGCACGGGTTAGTTAATTATAAATTCTTGCGAAGTCTATACCTTATTAGATACTAGTTTAACCCATTCTTTTATCTCTCTTGCTTGCGCTCAACATTTAAATTTGACTCTGGAGAAATTAGACTTTGACTTATCTGTTGAAACTCCGTTAGGAGAAACCTTCATTACATGTGCTATCCAAGTCTTGGATGAGAGTCACAGTTTTGAATGATATTTCTATTATTAATAAATTTCCTGACGTATTTCTGAAGACTTCTTAACCTACCCTAGAGCGGGAAAACGAATTTTGTACTGACCCCAGTACAAAACCTCATTTCAAAAAAAAACCCTCAAGTATTTGTTCAACTAAAACAAACGTAACATGCGCCAAAGACGTGGGCTCGAGCTGTTGAAGATTACGATCGTACCATTCAATATCATTGTGGTAAAGCGAACGTGGTAGCTGACGTGTTGAGTAGAAGATCGTATGCATTTATGAGTGCGAATATACAAACCTACGTGAAGATAACGAATATATGAGTAGAATCGACTTTAATCGATAAAGTTAAATCCGCTCAAACTACACACCCAAAGCTGATGAATGTGCAAAAGAAGGTTCAAAAGGGCGTTATTCTAGAAGCAAGAGTCGATGAAGAGAGGAAATCTCAACCCTCGATTTTATTGCCCATTTGAAATCCTCGATCGAGTAGGAGTTGTGGCCTATAAACTCGTTTTACCGCCAAATATGTTGCATGTTCATAACGTTTATCACGTACCGATGTTACGTAAATATGTGGACGACCCGAACCACGTTATTGATTTAGAACCGGACGAGATTGCAGAAGATTTAACATATGAGGAGATACGTGTTAAAAGCTTGGATAAGAAGGATCGTATTCAACACTCAAAGGTTATACCTCAAGAGTTAGAATCTGAAATAAAGTCAAGGTACCCTCACCTCTTCAGCATACCAGGTACGTACATAAATTTCGAGGGCGAAATTCCATAAGGAGGGGAGATTGTAAAATTCCAAATTTTACGAATAAAGATTTAATTTTCTCGAAATATTTTTTTAATATTATGGTGTGGATTTGATATAATGTTATAGTTGTGGGTAATATTTATAAATTTTGCAAAGTATGTAAGTTGTTATATAATATTCGATTAATTGGGAATATTCGTTTTAGCAGGAAATATTAAATATAACGGCCGCAATCATTAGTGGACCCCTAATAATAGAATTATTATTCCGGATTGAGAAACGACAAAAATATTTTTATGAAAATAGCGGCGGAAGTTTTACCGTTAACACTGTTGAACTACTCGGTAGTAAAAGTACAATAATACGCGTGGATGTATAGTAGCACACGGTATTGATTATTGATGCTTACGTGAGAAATCACTCAGTTATACTCAATTGTTGCTACAGTAATTGCTGCATCATATCTCTCATATTATTGATTCGATTATTGTCACAGTATCATCTGCATTATATGTTATATTATTAAATCAATAATTGAGATGACAAAGTTATTCATATTATTAAATTACAATATTTACAATGTCTAGAAGTTCTATCAAGGAGAGGTTTGGTCACCTAATCATGGCTACCGATAGGAGAAATCCTTATTGAAAGCCCCTCTTTCTCGGGAACAACCTGGTTGTTAAATATTGTGAGTTATAATATTAATGATGAATAAGTTCGTGTTGATTAAAGATGAAATTGATAGTTCCATTATGTTGAAATTATTAGTGTTAGTGAAAATCGACATTTATTCCGATGATAATTGATGTCTGGAGGTTATATTGTTTAATTGGGTATTCGGGACACTTTTTTGTCAGAGTACTATTCACGAGTTACTATTCATGATTTACTATTCACGAGTTACTATTCACGAGTTACTATTCACGAGTTACTATTCACCCGAACAATATATTTCTTTTCGCTCCAAATTATTTTTGGGTACAATATTATTCCATGAGGAGATGTGCTAATTTTTCAGACCGTTGGTTGAATTTATAATAGTAAATCAATATTGATCGCTGGTTTAAAGTTTTAATAGTAAATCAATATGGATCGCTGGTTTAAAGTTTTAATAGTAAATCAATATGGATTGGTTTAAAGTTTTAATATGAATCAAGTATCCGTTGCTTTAAGTTTTAAAATGAACGTCGGTTAAAAGTAAATCAATCTAGATAGTTCATGAATTAGTTACTATTCAATCCATTCTCCTATAAATAGAAGCTCATTCCTTCATTATTTCTTACGAATTCTTTGAAACTCTCAGAGAGAAAAATTATAGAGAGAAATAAGAAAAGTGATTCGCTACTTCACTACTTCTATATCCAGTTTCTTCTTTATAATGTAAGGGATATTATTTGTTGTCTTAGTAAGGGGTGTTATTTCTTTTGTATTCATGAGAGAACTTCATTATTCCATTCTTCATTATTACATTGGAATAACTCGTATCTGCTGATTACAGTATACACGGTGAAATTGTTGTTATTCCATTCCTTATTATTATCTTGGAATAACCTGTATATATGAAGTACCGCATACATGGTGAAATTCTTCTATTATTCTGTTCTTTATTATTCTGTCGGAATATCCCGTCAGATGCGTTTACGCATGGACTCTAGTTCCATTATTTATTATTCTATTGGAATATCCTGCTCGTAACGTGTTTACGCCTGGGACTGGTTCCATTATTTATTATTTTGTCGGAATATCCTGTCTGTGCGTTTACGCCGGACCTGGTTCCATTATTTATTATTATGTTGGAATAACCTACCTGTGCGATTTATCGCATTCTTGGTGATTTCTTTTGTTATTCCATTCTTTATTATACTCAGTTGGTTAAAGTTTTGACTTTTATACTCCATGAAATTAGTGGAATATCCTTGATATTTGCGCTTCATTTAGTATCTTTTCATGGAAATATTCTTCTGAGCATACTTGAATTTTACTCTACAAAGAAGTATCATGTTGACAATTTGGACGTTATTAGTTCCTGGATAAATTAATTCTTGAACTTGTTTTATTGAATTCATATATCATTAACATCATCCTCATGTTTATATTTTATTGAAAGTCATCTGTGGCCTCTAGTGCATAGATGGACTTGGTATGATTATGACCAGGGATTATTCGGTATAATCATAATCGTAATGTTACAAATGATGTGGTAAAAGTCCTCATTGGCCCATAGTGCATTGATGGACAGTTGTTGGCATTATCATGACCATTGATGAATACACAAATATCCTTGGCTCGTAGTGCATGGATAATTTGTGGTCGTGATACTAATGAATATCCTTGGTCGTAGTGCAGGGATGATGTGGATTATTTATTAAGCTGAGTCTCAGCGATAAAAGTGATGAAAACTTTTTAAATCATAAGAGATAGTAGATTTTATTCTCTACTTGACTCTTTTAATGGATTGCTTATTCCGCTGCAGTTAAACTTGTTGTCTATTGTATTTTATCAGTTTAACATTGTTGAAGGCTAATGACAATTTATCCTGCATTATCTTAGTCATAATATTTCTTTCTGGGCTAGTTGAGCTCACCCTTCCTTTCACTGTTCTCTTCAGGAAATGAGAACGTAACAGGGACTAGTTAGGGAACGGAGTGATGGTCCAGATGATAGCATTAGTAGTCCTCACTATTCTATGAAATAGTGTGATAATAATTGTAATGAGGACTTATTACGAGAGTGGATATTATCAGAAGATAATATTTGTATTAAAACTCATGACTCTTGTTGTATATTTAAGATTGTATTTGTATTACATACCATATATTTGGCGACTCAAGATGGGTGATGTATACCTATTTTGGGGCGCCACGGTTGGTATCAAAGCTTAGGGATATGATCCTGGCTAAGATATGAGACAAGAACTAGATTCGAGAGAGGCGGGAATTCCTTCGCTAGTATGACCTACCTAAGTTTATTTGTTATTTAATTGGTTGGTCAGAGTATAGGGATAATATGTGATATGTCAATTAACCCTTGTTTTGCGACAATGTTTGAAAATGGCATCTGAAATTATTGAAATAAGCAATGAAGCAAAATAATATGACCGTATCGCAGTACGAGACTAAGTTTGCAGAGTTATCCCGGTTTGCATCCCATTTGGTCGATAATGAGGAGCGAATGACGCTAATGTTTCTAAGAGGTTTGAAACCCGATATACGTCAATACCTCATTTCTCATAAACTTTGTTTATATTCAGATGTTGTGAATAGGGCTCAGTTATTGGAGCGCGATAATGAGTTAGTACAACCAAAAGGTAACGACCAACAACACGATAATAATCGTACCGGTGGCAACGGCTATCGGAACAACGATAACCATCATGGAGGAAATTATCATGCCAAGAATGGTAACCACTTCGGTGGTAATCATGGCCAAGATAATAGAAGTGGAAAATTCAAGAAGAGAAGATTTAACGATGATGGGAAGACGTCGGCAGCAGCAACAAATTCTAGGGGAGGAGAACGACCGCCAGTTAGATGCTATAGATGCGAAGAGGAGGGACACATAAGTACAAACTGTTCACAACATTCCAAGGTATGTTTTAGTTGTGGAAAAGATGGTCACATAGCTCGATTTTGTCCTGTAGCGAAATCAAGTCCAGCTGGGACGGTGGCACCAAAGGCGGATACGGACAAAACAAAGTTGGTGGTTTTAGGAAGAGCATTTTTCGTGACTTCTCAAAAAGCGAGTAACCCGAACGAAGTTAGCACGGGTTAGTTAATTATAAATTCTTGCGAAGTCTATACCTTATTAGATACTAGTTCTACCCATTCTTTTATCTCTCTTGCTTGCGCTCAACATTTAAATTTGACTCTGGAGAAATTAGACTTTGACTTATCTGTTGAAACTCTGTTAGGAGAAACCTTCATTACATGTGCTTTCCAAGTCTTGGATGAGAGTCACAGTTTTGAATGATATTTCTATTATTAATAAATTTTCTGACGTATTTCTGAAGACTTATTAACCTACCCTAGAGTGGGAAAACGAATTTTGTACTGACCCCAGTACAAAACCTCATTTCAAAAAAAAAACCTCAAGTATTTATTCAACTAAAACAAACGTAACATGCGCCAAAGACGTGGGCTCGAGCTGTTGAAGATTACGATCGTACCATTCAATATCATTGTGGTAAAGCAAACGTGGTAGCTGACGTGTTGAGTAGAAGATCGTATGCGTTTATGAGTGCGAATATACGAACCTACGTGAAGATAACGAATATATGAGTAGAATCGACTTTAATCGATAAAGTTAAAGCCGCTCAAACTACACACCCGAAGCTGATGAATGTGCAAAAGAAGGTTCAATAGGGCGTTATTCTAGAAGCAAGAGTCGATGAAGAGAGGAAATCTCAACCCTCGATTTTATTGTCCCATTTGAAATCCTCGATCGAGTAGGAGCTGTGGCCTATAGACTCGTTTTACCGCCAAATATGTTGCATGTTCATAACGTTTATCACGTACCGATGTTACGTAAATATGTGGACGACCCGAACCACGTTATTGATTCAATTATTGTCACAGTATCATCTGCATTATATGTTATATTATTAAATTAATAATTGAGACGACAAAGTTATTCATATTATTAAATTTCAATATTTACAATGTTTAGAAGTTCTATCAAGGAGAGGTTTGGTCACCTAATTCCGCGCCAATAGGGAGAAATCCTTATTGGAAAGCCCCCTCTTTCCTGGGAACAACCTGGTTGTTAAATATTGTGAGTTATAATATTAATGATGAATAAGTTCGTGTTGATTAAAGATGAAATTGATAGTTCCATTGTGTTGAAATTATTAGTGTTAGTGGAAATCGACATTTATTCCGATGATAATTGATGTCTGGAGGTTATATTGTTCAATCGGGTATTCGGGACACTTTTTGTGTCGGAGTACTATTCACGAGTTACTATTCATGATTTATTATTCATGAGTTACTATTCACGAGTTACTATTCATGAGTTACTATTTACGAGTTACTATTCACAAATTACTATTCACCCGAACAATATATTTCTTTTCGGTCCAAATTATTTTTGGGTACAATATTATTCCACGAGGAGATGTGCTAATTTTTCAGACCATTGGTTGAATTTATAATAGTAGATCAATATTGATCACTGGTTTAAAGTTTTAATAGTAAATCAATATGGATCGCTGGTTTAAAGTTTTAATAGTAAATCAATATGGATCACTGGTTTAAAGTTTTAATAGTGAATCAGTATGGACCGTTGCTTTAAGTTTTAATATGGACCGTCCGTTTAAAAGTAAATCAATCTGGACCGTTCATGAATTAGTTACTATTCAATCCATTCTCCTATAAATAGAAGCTCATTCCTTCATTATTTCTTATGAATTCACTGAAACTCTAGAGAGAAAAATTTTAGAGAGAAAGAAGAAGAGTATTCTGCTACTTCACTACTTCTATATCCAGTTTCTTCTTTATAAGGTAAGGGATATTATTTGTTGTACCGTAAGGGGTGTTATTTCTTTTGTATTCATGAAGAGAACTTCTGTTATTCCATTCTTCATTATTCTGTTAGAATAACCTGTATATGCGGATTACCGTATACCTGGTGAATTCTGTTGTTATTCCATTCCTTATTATTATGTTGGAATAACCTGTTTATGCGATGTACCGCATACATGGTGAAATTCTTCTATTATTCTGTTCTTTATTATTCTGTCGGAATATCCTGTCTGTGCGTTTACGCCAGACCTGGTTCCATTATTTATTATTCTGTCGGAATATCACGTCCTATAAGCGTTACTTGGGACTGGTTCTATTATTTATTATTACATCGGAATATCTTGTCTATGATTCTGTTGGACACGGGTTCCATTATTTATTATTCTGTTGGAATAACCAACCTGTGCGATCTATCGCATGCTTGGTGATTTCTTTTGTTATTCCATTCTTTATTATACTCCGTTGGTTAAAGTTTTGACTTCTATACTCCATGAAATTAGTGGAATATCCTTGATATTTGCGCTTCATTTAGTATCTTTTCATGGAAATATTTTTCTGAGCATTCTTGAATTTTACCCTACAAAGAAGTATCATGTTGACAATTTGGACGTTATTAGTTCCTGGATAAATTAATTCTTGAACTTGTTTTATTGAATTCATATATCATTGACATCATCCTCATGTTTATATTTTATTGAAAGTCATCTGTGTCCTATAGTGCATAGATTGACTTGGTATGATTATTCGGTATAATCATAATCGTAATGTTACAAATGATGTGGTAAAAGTCCTCATTGGCCCATAGTGCATTAATGGACAGTTGTTGGCATGATCATGACCATTGATGAATACACGAATATCCTTGGCTCGTAGTGCATGGATAATTTGTGGTCGTGATACTAATGAATATCCTCGGGTAGAAAGTGTGGATGATGTGGATTATTTATTGTCGAGTCTCAAATGATAAAAGTGATGAAAAACTTTTTAAATCATAAAAGATAGTAGATTTTATTCTCTACTTGACTCTTTTAATGGATTGCTTATTCCGCTGCAGTTAAACTTGTTGTCTATTGTATTTTATCAGTTTAACATTGTTGAAGTCTAATGATAATTTATCCTGCATTATCTTAGTCATAATATTTCTTACTGGGCTAGTTGAGCTCACCCTTTATTTCACTGTTCTCTTCAGGAAATGAGAACGTAACAGGGACTAGTTAGGGAACGGAGTGATGGTCTAGATGATAGCATTAGTAGTCCTCATTAATCTATGAAATAGTGTGATAATAATTGTAATGAGGACTTATTCTGAGAGTGGATATTGTCTAGAAGACAATATATGTATTAAAACTCACAGCTCTTGTTGTATATTTAAGATTGTATTTGTATTCTGTACCATGTATTTGGCGACTCAAGATGGGTGATGTATACCTATTTTGGGGGCGTCACAATTGGTATCAAAGCTTAGGATATGATCCCGGCTAAGATGTGAGACAAGAACTAGGAGGGAGAGACGGGAATTCTTCGCTAGTATGACCTACCTAAGTTTATTTGCTATTTAATTGGTTGGTCGTAGTGAGATCTGAGGATAATATGTGATATGTCAATTAACCCTTGTTTTATGGATGTTGTTTGAAAATGGCTTCAAAATGTTGAGATAAAAATGGAGCAAAATAATATTACCGTATCGCAAAGACGAGACTAAGTTCATGAGTTATCCGGGTTTGCATCCCATTTGGTCGATAATGAGGAGCAAATGACGCGAATGTTTCTAAGAGGTTTGAAACCCGATACGTCAATACCTCATTTCTCGTAAACTTTGTTTATATTAGGAGATGTTGTGAATAGGGCTCGATTATTGAGCGCGATAATGAGTTAAGACAAACAAAAGGTAATCGACCAACAACACGATAATAATCGTAAATTCAAGTGGCAACGACCATCGGAACAACGATAACCATCGTGGAGGAAATTATCATGCCAAGAATGGTAACCATGGCCAAGATAATAGAAGTGGAAAATTTAAGAAAAGAAGATTTAACGATGATGGGAAGACATCGGCAGCAGCAACAAATTCTAGGGGAGGAGAACGACCGCCAGTTAGATGCTATAGATGCGAAGAGGAGGGACACATAAGTACAAACTGTTCACAACATTCCAAGGTATGTTTTAGTTGTGGAAAAGATGGTCAATAGCTCGATTTTGTCTGTAAATAAATCAAGTCCAAATTTGGGACGGTGGCACCAAAGGCGGATACGGACAAAACAAAGTTGGTGGTTTTAGGAAGAGCGTTTTTCGTGACTTCTCAAAAAGCGAGTAACCCGAACGAAGTTAGCATGGGTTAGTTAATTATAAATTCTTACGAAGTCTATACCTTATTAGATACTAGTTCTACCCATTCTTTTATCTCTCTTGCTTTCTCTCAACGTTTAAATTTGACTCTGGAGAAATTAGACTTTGACTTATTTGTTGAAACCCCGTTAGGAGAAACCTTCATTACATGTGCTATCCAAGTCTTGGATGAGAGTCACAGTTTTGAATGATATTTCTATTATTAATAAATTTCCTGACATATTTTTGAAGACTTCTTGACCTACCCCAGAGCGGGAAAATGAATTTTGTACTGACCCCAGTACAAAACCTCATTTCAAAAAAAAACCCTCAAGTATTTATTCAACTAAAACAAACGTAACATGCGCCAAAGACGTGGGCTCGAGCTGTTGAAGATTACGATCGTACCATTCAATATCATTGTGGTAAAGCAAACGTGGTAGCTGACGTGTTGAGTAGAAGATCGTATGCGTTTATGAGTGCGAATATACGAACCTACGTGAAGATAACGAATATATGAGTAGAATCGACTTTAATCGATAAAGTTAAAGCCGCTCAAAATACACACCCGAAGCTGATAAATGTGCAAAAGATGGTTCAAGAGGGCATTATTCTAGAAGCAAGAGTCGATGAAGAGAGGAAATCTCAACCCTCGATTTTATTGGCCCATTTGAAATCCTCGATCGAGTAGGAACTGTGGCCTATAGACTCGTTTTACCGCCAAATATGTTGCATGTTCATAACGTTTATCACGTACCGATGTTACATAAATATGTGGACGACCTGAATCACATTATTGATTTAGAACTGAACGAGATAGCTGAAGATTTAACGTATGAGGAGATACGTGTTAAAAGCTTGGATAAGAAGGATCGTATTCAACACTCAAAGGTTATACCTCAAGAGTTAGAATCTGTAATAAAGTCAAGGTACCCTCACCTCTTCAGCATACCAGGTACGTACATAAATTTCGAGGGAGAAATTCCATAAGGAGGGGAGATTGTAAAATCCTAAATTTTACGAATAAAGATTTAATTTTCTCGAATTTTTTTTTTTAATATTATGGTGTGGATTTGATATAATGTTATAATTGTGGGTAATATTTATAAATTTTGCAAAGTATGCAAGTTGTTATATAATATTCGATTGGTCAATGAATATTCATTTTAGCAGGAAATATTCGTACAACGGCGCAATCATTGGTGGATCCCACAATAGAATTATTATCGGATTGAGAAACGACAAAAATATTTTTATGAAAATAATGGCAGAAGTTTTACCGTTAACACTGTTGAACTACTCGGTAGTAAAAGTACAGTAATACGCATGGTCGCAGATAAGTAGCACACGATATTGATTATTGATGCTTACGTGATAAATCACTCGATTAAACTCAATTATTGCTACAAAGAATTCTTTGCATCATATCTCTCGATTATTGATTCGATTATTGTCACAAAGATCATCTCGCTTTTATATGTTATATTATTAAATTAATAATTGAGACGATAAAGTTATTCATATTATTAAATTACAATATTTACAATGTCTAGAAGTTCACAATTGAGAGGTTTGGTCATCTAATTGCGCTACCAATAGGAGAAATCCTTATCGAAAGCCCTCTTTCCTCGGGAACAACTGTTGTTAAATATTGTGAGTTATAATATTAATGATGAATAAGTTCGTGTTGATTAAAGATGAAATTGATAGTTCCATTGTGTTGAAATTATTAGTGTTAGTGGAAATCGACATTTATTCCGATGATAATTGATGTCTGGAGGTTATATTGTTCTATTGGGTATTCGGGATACTTTTTTTGTTGGAGTACTATTCACGAGTTACTATTCATGATTTACTATTCATGAGTTACTATTCACGAGTTACTATTCACCCGAACAATATATTTCTTTTCGGTCCAAATTATTTTTAGGTACAATATTATTCCATGAGGAGATGTGCTAATTTTTCTGATCATTAGTTGAATTTATAATAGTAAATCAATATTGATCGCTGGTTTAAAGTTTTAATAGTAAATCAATATGGATCGCTGGTTTAAAGTTTTAATAGTGAATCAGTATGGACCGTTGCTTTAAGTTTTAATATGCACCGTCCGTTTAAAAGTAAATCAATCTGGACCGTTCATGAATTAGTTACTATTCAATCCATTCTCCTATAAATAGAAGCTCATTCCTTCATTATTTCTTACGAATTCACTGAAACTCTAGAGAGAAAAATTTTAGAGAGAAAGGAGAAGAGTATTCTGCTACTTCACTACTTCTATATCCAGTTTCTTCTTTATAATGTAAGGGATATTATTTGTTGTACCGTAGGGGTGTTATTTCTTTTGTATTCATGAAGAGAACTTCTGTTATTCCATTCTTCATTATTCGTTAGAATAACTGTGTATACGCGGATTACCGTATACACCGTGAATTTCATTGTTATTCCATTCCTTATTATTATGTTGAATAACTTTATTTATGCGATGTATCGCATACATGGTGAAATTCTTCTATTATTCTCATTTCTTTATTATTCTCGTTGAATATCACATGCATGCTTACGTGGACCGGGTTCCATTATTTATTATTCCGTTTAATATCCTCCGTTCTGTTCGTTTACTTTGGACTGGTTCCATTATTTATTATTCGTGAAATAAATATCATGTATGCGTATTTCTGTAGGAATCGGTTCCATTATTTATTATTCTCGTTTAATATCCACTCTACATCTTGATTACGCCTTGGGACCTGGTTCCATTATTTATTATTCTGTTGGAATAACCTACCTGTGTGATCTATCGCATGCTTGGTGATTTCTTTTGTTATTCCATTCTTTATTATACTCAGTTGGTTAAAGTTTTGACTTCTATACTCCATGAAATTAATGGAATATCCTTGATATTTGCGCTTCATTCAGTATCTTTTTATGGAAATATTCTTCTGAGCATTCTTGAATTTTACTCTACAAAGAAGTATCATGTTGACAATTTGGACATTATTAGTTCCTAGATAAATTAATTCTTGAACTTGTTTTATTGAATTCATATATCATTGACATCATCCTCATGTTTATATTTTATTGAAAGTTATCTGTGGCCTGTAGTGCATAGATGGACTTGGTATGATTATGACTAGGTATTATTCGGTATAATCATGACCGTAATGTTAAAAATAATGTGGTAAAAGTCCTCATTTGCCCATAGTGCATTAATGAATAGTTGTTGGCATGATCATGAATACACGAATATCCTTTGGTCGTAGTGCATGGATAATTTGTGGTCGTGATACTAATGAATGTCCTTGGCCGAAAAGCGTGGATGATGTGGATTATTTATTGTCGAGTCTCAATGATAAAAGTGATGAATTTTTTTTTAAATCATAAGAGATAGTAGATTTTATTCTCTACTTGACTCTTTTAATGGATTGCTTATTCCGCTGCAGTTAAACTTGTTGTCTATTGTATTTTATCAGTTTAACATTGTTGAAGGCTAATGATAATTTATCCTGCATTATCTTAGTCATAATATTTCTTACTGGGCTAGTTGAGCTCACCCTTTATTTCACTGTTCTCTTTAGGAAGTGAGAACGTAACAGGGACTAGTCAGGGAATGGAGTGATGGTCCAAATGATAGCATTAGTAGTCCTCACTATTCTATGAAATAGTGTGATAATAATTGTAATGAGGACTTATTCTGAGAGTGGATATTGTCTAGAAGATAATATTTGTATTAAAACTCACAGCTCTTGTTGTATATTTAAGATTGTATTTGTATTCTGTACCATGTATTTGGCGACTCAAGATGGGTGATGTATACCTATTTTGGGGGCGTCACATTATAGATATATTATATTTATTATTTTAATTTATTTTATTTATATTATTAATAATTCAAAATTAAAAAATTAATAATTCAAAAGCCATAAGGCTTTGTTTGGCAAAACCCTTTAAAATTTAAAGACTTAATATTTTAAGCCTTGTTTGGCAAAACTAAATTAAACCCATTAATTTATTTTAACAACCATTTAGTTAATAATATATAATTACATCTTATTTATTTGGATTTCTATATCCAACATAAATCAAATAAATCAATCACATACTATATTTTAAATAAATTTACCATTTAAACAAATAACACCAAATTATAATTTTATTTAATAATTTAATATACCATTTAAATTATTAACTCAACACAAAAATATAACATCTCACGTTATATTACAACTCTCTAAATTATAAATTAATTTAATTTAGAATATTACCTAATGAATTTAGATTCATAAATATTTATTAACAACCATCACATTAACAAAATATTTATTTAACAATAAACACCTCAAATAAATATTTATATAATTTAATAAATATTTAAAATTACAATTTGAAATTCCGGATTGTTACATTACAAGGTTCTATTCTTTTAAATGATCTTTCATGTGCTTGTTAAACTTTCAATAGATGATGTGGGCTTTGGAATATGACCCAGATTTATGCTCTGTGTATGAGGAGGACTCTGACGCACCTACTGAAAAATTTGATGGATCTAAAGCAAAGGAAAAATTAACACGCCAATGTGGCAAGTATGAAAGGGAAAACATGAAAAGTGGAGGCAAAGGTGCTGAAGTTGCACTCCCCATTTCTGTTTTCTTAGTAGCTAGTGTCCTAAAGGACAAGAGCTCAAAATTACTAGCAAAAGCTCGTGGATTGGATGATGTTGTCAAGGTCAGCTTGATAAGTTCAGAAAATATAATTATGTTGAAACGTCCACTTCAAAAGTTATTTCCAGTTAGGTAGACACATGTTCAACAAGACAGTTTAAACTTTACAGTTTGTTTTACTTGCATGCTTGTTGGTTCTGAGAGATACACTGCACCATCGTCACAGTGAGTTAGTTTCTTGAGGTGCATGTTTGTTAATTAAAAAATTAGTTTATTGAGGTGCGTGATTTTTAGGTCTAAGAGAATATATAAAATGTATCCAGTAGCTACCTGACTGTTTCCTATCAGCTCATTTTTTTTAAAACAAATTTATTTTGTTGATTTTAAATATTGAACGACATGACAGGAAATCTAGATGCCAAAAAAACTTGCACTGGAGCATTGAAACTACACAAAAAGTATCTAAAAAAGGTACAATTATTTTTTGGTGTTTGGTAATGGTTTCTTGGAATTATTTTTGTGTCCCACAACTGAAAAACTGAAAGAGATGCTATAGTGGACAATTATTGATAGTGGTATTATTTTTAGTGGGTATAGTGGTATTACCTCATGAAGTTAAAATAATACATAATAGAACTTGTCTTTCAAGTCAAGTACAGAACCCTGAGGTCCAGCATGGGTCATGGACCCCATTGTACTTGTTTTTGGAATTCTTTTGGGGATAAAATAAATGTTTTGTTTTTGGAAATTTTATACTAGATCTATGTATGGGGTTTCAATTACTCCCCTCATTTAGTATTTTTAAGTGGAACCACTTGAGCTATTTAGTTACATAATTCTTTGCTATTATTTGTATCACTGATATGACTATTTCCATTCTCTAGCATAAAGGTTTTAGTAGTGCAACCTACTGAAAAAAGATTTAGCAATTATCCTCTTTTTGTATAATCTATAATGAAGTTTTTAGCTTTGCCACTTAGATAAGGTATAGCCCTCTAATACTTTTTTTCTATTAAGTACACCACAACTTTGCTTGTTCTTTATGATGGACTAGAAGTTCCTTACGTAGCTTGATTGATGGGTTGATACTCCTGGTACTGCTACTTTTTGTAATTGAGTTGCTGATTCTGTTATTGCATGTCTTCGGTACTTCCAATCTGCATTTATGTTATTTCTCTCGAGTTATGCAGAGGATCACTTATGGGTGATGCGATGATATTGCCTTGTGGGCATTCATTTTGGTGGTGGTGGGATGCAAGATGTTATTAGAATGACATTATATACATTACGAATCCTTTAGGACATCCACATACTCTTTCTCGTGTTCAGTTATTAAAATCACATTATCAGATCAACTCGTCACTAACTCGGTGGTATCTTTGACTTGAGATGCACCATGGCTTAAGTATCGCAAATTAACTTTAAGTTACCAACATTAATGTATTCATTAATGTATTCTCTATATATGTAGATATATACTTTGATTGAAGAACTGTGGTAGCTTTAGATGGTTAATTGTAAAGATAATGAATGATTATGTAGTGGATGATTTTATTAAGTTAATAATATTTTAGTTTTTTATATTTTTGCCATTATTTGCTATGGGGACATTGAGCCAGCCAGGTACACAAAAAAAATGTCAAATTTTGATTTGGCAACAATTTAATTCGTTACCAAAGCATTGAACAAGTTTTAATATAACAACAATTTTTTATACATTTAGCAACAAATTTTCGTTGCTAATGGCATTAAAAATATAATATTTGGCAACAAAAAATTAACCTAATAGCAACGAAGAGGATATTGTTGCTAATACTAAAATAAAAGGCAACATTTTTTATCGTAGCAAATAATATCAACTTTTCGTTATATATAAGAAAGCTAAGAACATATAATGTCGTTGCTAATCGACGACTTTCATTGGTATTGAAAAATAACCAGCAACAAATATTTTTGTTGTTAATTCAGCATAATATCGTTGCCAAATAATATAAACAGCAACAAAAATCGTTGCTAAAAAGTTTACATTTCGCAACGAAAGCAAGCTTAGGCAACAATTTTCATAATTTACTGCAACGAAAAATGTCGTTACAAAATGGTATCAATTGCAACGAAAATGCATGGTCGTTGCAAAAAAAAGAGTTCATTTCGTTGCCAATTAGAAGGCTTTTGCAACGAAATGGGCTTTTTAGCAACGAAATTTTAATTATTCTGCAACAATACATTTTGTTGCTAAAGGATCGATGTCTCTGTACGAAAGCCAAATTTCGTTGCAAAATGTATTACTTTTGGCGAAAAAATACATTCGTTATGGAACAATTAGCAACGCCATTGCATAACGAAAATTTAACGACAAAGAAAGTCGTTGTCAAAACCCTTTTGCAACGAAATTTGGCACCTTTAGCAACGAAAATTGGTTGTTGCTGAAGCCCCATTTTTTTGTAGTGGTGGGAAAGAATCATCCACGTGGCCTGGGACCGACCAAATTATTCATGCCCACAAAATCATGGCTCAACATTTCCCTCACTCTCTTATTATAAGGAACTTAAAATAAGCGAGTACATTAATTAGTCATGGAGGACGTTAGCCAAAGGGCATGTAGTCCCGAAGGATGTCAGCTCGACTCGGAGGATGCTTGTCCGCTGGACGTTTAGTCCAACGAACATTTTTTCGAGGGACGTTTAGTCTGCTCGGGAGAACGTTCATTTGTCTCGAAGAACGTTTGTCATTTTGGGAGAAAGTTTGTCCTTCCTGAAGAACATTTATCGAAAGAGAAGTTTTCTCCTTCTCGAAGAACGTTTATCCTTTCGAGAGAAAATTTGTCCTTCCCAAAGAATGTTTATCCTTTCGGGAGAATGTTTGTCCTTCTCGAAGAACGTTTATCCTTTTAGGAGAAAGTTTATCCTTCCCGAAAAACATTTATCCTTTTGTGAGAAAATTTGTCCTTCCCAAAGAATGTTTATCTTTTTGGGAAAAAATTTGTGTAAGACCCCGAATTTATGAAATGAAAGTATTCAATTTTCTTATAATTATTATTTAGTAAATTGTTAAATTGATAAAAGGTTAAAAGTTAAGGGTGATATGTGAAAATTTTGAAAAGCATACAAGTTGTCATAAAATATTCGATTGGTTGGCGAATATTTGTTTTAACATGGAATATTCGTACGACGACACAATCATTGGTGGACCCCACAACGAAAGTATTGTCGGAGTTAGAAAACAACAGAAATATCTTTTTATGAAAATAACGGCGAAAGTTTTACCGTTAACTGTTAAAATACCCGGTGGTAAAAGTACAGTAATACGCGTGGTTGCATAGTAGCACACGGTATTGATTATTGATGCTTACGTGAGAAGTCACTCAGTTATACTCAATTATTGCTACAGTAATTGCTGTATAATATATATCATATTATTGATTCAATTATTGTCATAGTAGCATCTGCATAATATTTTATATTTTAAATCAATGATTGAGACGACAAAGTTATTCATATTATTATTTGCAATATTGACGATGTTTAGAAAGTTCTGTCGATGAAAGGGGTTTGGTCACCTAATTGCACGCCAATAGGGAGAAATCCTTATCGAAAATCCCCCTCTTTCCTGGGAATGATCTGGTTGTTAAATATTGTGAGTTATAATATTAATGATGTATAAGTTCGTGTTGATAAAAGATGAAATTGTTGATAAAAAATATTTTTATTGTGTTGGGATTATTAGTGTTAGTGAAAATCGATATTTATTTCGATAATAATTGATTTCTGGATGTTAAATTGACCAATCGGGTAATTAATCAGATAAATGAGTAATTAATTGCTATTAGTTCACATGCATATAACTATTTGTTCACATGAATGGAACTATTGATTCACTTGCATATACTATTAGGGGAGGTGGTACAAGTTTGATAATATTTGTAGGACTAAATTAAAAATAGAGTTATAGATGAATGTACTATACTGTAATAATTCGAGCCCCTAAACGTGCAGTTATTGAAACTATGTTTTCCTATAAATAGAAGTTCATTCTTCTTTCATTCTCACCAATTCACTAAGACTCACAAGATCAATTATAAAGAGAGAAGCTATAGAGAGAAAATAGAAGAGTATTCTGCTACTTCACTATTGCAGTATCCAGTCTTCTACTAAGGTAAGGAGTATTATTTCTTTCATATTCGTAAGGGATATTATTTTTGTTCAATATCCATATGAAATAATATTTTCTTCCATACTCTGTAGTATGTAAGTAATATGATTTCATTTCAGATTCAATTCTACACTCATTTTGTTAAAGTATTGCTTCTATACTCCGTGAAATTAGTAGAATATCCTTCAAATTTATGCTTCATCTAGTATCATTTCACAAGGATACTTTTCTGAACATTCTTGTTAAATTTTAAGCTTTTCATGCTGGAGTACTATTCATGGGTACTATTCATTTATACGGCATTATTCATATGTACGATACTATTCACAGACTACTATTTATGGGCACTATTCATAAATATAGTACTATTCAAAATACGATACTATTCATAAAGTATTATTCACGAAGTACTATTCACGGGGTACTATTCAAAAAGTACTATTCTTGAAGTACTATTCACGGGGTACTATTCACCCGAGGTACTATTCATGAAAAAAATTGATTTCTTTTCTGTCTATTGATATAATATTATTCTTGAATTTTACTCCACAAAGCAGTATTATGTTGACAATTTGGGCATTATTAAATTCTGGATAAATTAAATTATAAATCTTTAAAAATTTATCCTTTGCTTTCATTTAATTGAATTCTTATATCATTGTCATCATCCTCATGCTTATATTGTGATGAAAGTCATCTTTGGCCGTAGTGCATAGATGGACTGTTGATTGGTATGATTATGACCAGGGATTATTCGGTATAATCATAACCCGTAATGTTACAAATGATGTGGTAAAAGTCCTCATTGGCTCGTAGTGCATTGATGGATAGATGTTGGTATGATTAAAACCATGCGTTCTCTTCGGCCAATGGTGTAAAGATGAATTGTTGTTTGGCATGATCATGACCATTGGTGAAAACACGAATATCCTTAGCCCATAGTACATGGATAATTCATGGTCGTGAAACTAATGAATATCCTTGGCCCGTAGTGCATGGATAATTCAGTGATGTTGATTATTTATTAAGCTGAGTCTCAGCGATAAAATTGATGGTAAACTTTTAAATCATATAAGATAGTAGATATCATGCTCTACTTGACTCTTCTAATGGAATGCTTATTCCGTTGCAGTTGTTGATCTAAAACTTGTTGTCTATTGTATTCTATCAGTTGTTATACTATTGAAGGCTAATGATAATTTATTCTGCATTATCTTAGTCATAATATTTCTTACTGGGCTAGTTGAGCTCACCCTTTTCTTTCATTTTTCTCTTCAGGAAATGAGAATATAACTGAGACTAGTCGGGGAATGGATTGATGGTTCAGATGGTTGTTTTAGTAGTCCTCACTATTCTATGAAATAGTGTGATAATAATTGTAATGAGATTGAATTTGAGTTTGGATATTTTCTAGAAGAAAATATTCGTGTTAAACTCTCAGCTATGTTTTGTCGTATATTACACGACAGTTGTATAATCAAGTTGTAGTTGTATTCTATATCATGTATTTGGCGACTTAGAATGGGTGATGTATACCTATTTTGGGGGCGTCACAATTGGTATCAAAGCTTAGGGATATGATCCTTAGCTGAGATGTGAGACTAGAGCTAGGAGGGGAGAGACGGGTTAATCCTTCGCTAATATGACCTACCTAAGTTATTTGTTATTTAATTGGTCGGTCAGAGTATAGGGATAATATGTGGCATGTCAATTAACCCTTATTTTGTGACAGTGTTTGAGAATGGCATCTAAAAATGTTGAGATAAGTAATGAAGCACATGAGACCGTTGAGTCACCGACGATCAATAACCAGGATAATGTGCATCAGGAAGGCAATAATCCTTGTGTAAACAACAACACCGACCAAATGACGAATGATGGTATGTTTAGGAACTTTTTAGAATTTATGCCAGAACCACTTAAGGCGGAGACGTGGATAAAGCATATCACCAAGATATTTGATGTCTTGGAATGCTCAGAGGAGCAAAAGGTTCCCTTCGCCACCTTTATGTTGCGTGAAGAGGCAGATCATTGGTGGGAATCTATAAAGCGTACTCAACCTGCCGCACTAAAAATGACTTGGGAGAAGTTCCAAGAATTGTTCAACAACAAGTACTTTCCTGAAAGTATTTGTCATATGAAGGAGGTGGAATTCATTAAGTTGAAGAAAAATAATATGACCGTGTCGCAGTACGAGGCTAAGTTTGCTGAGTTTTCCCGGTTTGCATCCCATTTGGTTGATAATGAGAAGCGAAAGGCACGAATGTTTCTGCGAGGTTTGAATCCCAAAATACGTCAATACCTCATTTCTCACAAACTTTATTTATATTCAGATGTTGTAAATAGGGCTCAGTTATTAGAACATGATTATGAGTCAGCTCAACCAAAAGGCAATGACCAACAACACGATAATAATCGTACCGGTGGCAACGGCCATCGGAACAACGATAACCATCATGGAGGAAATTATCATGCCAGAAATGGTAACCACTTCGGTGGTAATCATGATCAAGATAATAGGAAAGGTGAACTAAGTGAGAACAACTTTAAAAAGAGAAGATTCAATAATGACGAAAAGTCGGCGGTAGTAGCACCAGCACCTATTTTTAAGGAAGGAGAACGACCATCGGTCGTATGTTTCAAATGCAGACAGGATGGACACATCCGTCCAAACTGCACATAGCAACCCAAAGCGTGTTTCAATTGCGGAAGAGAATGTCATTTAGCTCAATTTTGTCGTGTAGTAAAGTCAACTCCAGCTAGGATGGTGACGCCAAATGATGTCCTAGACAAGTCAAAGTCGGTAGCTTAAGTGAGAGCGTTTGTCGAGGAACCCAAACGAAGTTATCATGGGTAAGTTAATCATAAACTCTTGCGAAGTATATACCTTATTTGATACCGGTTCTACCCATTCTTTTATTTCTCATACTTGCGCTCAACGTTTAAATTTGACTCCTGAGAAATTAGACTTTGACTTATCGGTTGAAACTCCGTTAGGAGAAACCTTCGTTACATCCAATATTTATAAATTTTGTTTGATTCAAATTGGCACCCTCACGTTACCTGTCAATCTTATCTCTTTGAAAATACTCGCCTTTGATGTGATTCTAGGAATTGACTGGTTAACTACTCACCATGCTAAAATTGATTGTTTTCATAAGGTTGTTAGTTTTTATATTCCTAACCAACCTGTTATGCGAATTCAAGTAACCAAACCACTAAAGTCAATCACTATCATATCAAATCATAAGTAAAGAGCCCCAAACCTTTTGCTGGTGACTTCCAAGTCTTGGAATGCACCGAAGACAGACTTTTCGTAGGGGAAGCCATGAATAACGATGACAAGTTGATAGGTATCAATGTGATGTGCTATCCATGTCTTGGATGATAGTCACAGTTTTGAATGATAATTCTATTGTTAATAAATTTCCTAACGTATACCCCAAAAAACTTCCAGGCCTACCCCCAGAGCGTGAAATTGAAATTTTTATTGACCCCGGTACAAAACCCATTTCTAAAACCCTCAAATATTTCTTCACCTAAAATGAACGTATCATGTGCCAAAGACGTTGGCTCGAGCCATTGAAGATTATGACAATATCATTCAATACCATCCTGGAAAAGCGAACGTGGTAGCTAACGCGTTGAGTAGAAGATCGTATACAGTTATGAGTGCGACGTCGTTAACGCAAAGACCCATTTTGTATAATTTACAAAGGATGAAGATAGAATTAAAAACTCCAAGAACCTACGTGAAGATAGCGAATATACAAGAAGAATTAACTTTAATCGATAAAGTTAAAGCTGCTCAAGCTACAAACTCAGAGCTGATGAATGTGAAGAAGAAGGTGCAAGAAGCAAGAATCGAGGAAGAGAGGAAATCTCAACCCTTGATTTAATTGGTCCATTTGAAATACTTGATCGAGTAGAAACTGTGGCCTATAGACTCGCCTTACCGCTAAGTATGTCGTGTGTTCATAACGTTTTTTATGTATCGATGTTACGTAAATATGTGGGCGACCCGAACCACATTATTAAATTAGAACCGGACGAGATAGCGGAAGATTTAACATATGAGGAGATACCTGTTAAAATCTTGGATAAGAAGGAACATATTCTACGCTCAAAGGTTATACCTCAAGAGATAGAATCTAAACAAGGTATCCTCACCTCTTCGGCATACCAGGTACGTACTTAAATTTCGAGGGTAAAATTTCATAAGGAGGGGAGATTGTAAGACCCCGAATTTTATAAATTGAAAGTATTCAATTTTCTTATAATTATTATTTAGTAAATGGTTAAATTGATAAAAGGTTAAAAGTTAAGGGTGATATGTGAAAATTTTGAAAAGTATACGAGTTGTCATAAACTATTCGATTGATCGGGGAATATTCGTTTTAACAGGAAATATTTGTACGACGGCACAATCATTGGTGGACCCCACAACAGAAGTATTGTCGGAGTTAGAAAATAACATAAATATCTTTTTATGAAAATAACGGTAAAAGTTTTACCGTTAACTGTTAAAATACCTGGTGGTAAAAGTACAGTAATACAGGTGGTTGCATAGTAGCACACGGTATTGATTATTGAAGCTTACGTGAGAAGTCACTCAGTTATACTCAATTATTGTTACAGTAATTGCTGCATAATATTTCTCATATTATTGATTCAATTATTGTCATAGTAGCATCTGCATAATATTTTATATTTTTAAATTATTAATTGAGACGACAAAGTTATTCATATTATTATTTACAATCTTAACGGTGTCTAGAAAGTTCTATCGAAGGGGTTTGGTCACCAAATTGCGCGCCAATAGGGAGAAATCCTTATCAAAAATCCCCTCTTTCCTGGGAATGATCTGGTTGTTAAATACTGTGAGTTATAATATTAATGATGAATAAGTTCGTGTTGATTAAAGATGAAATTGTTGATAAAAAAATATTTCCATTGTGTTGGGATTATTAGTGTTAGTGAAAATAAATATTTATTTCGATAATAATTGATTTCTGGATGTTAAATTAACCAAACGGGTAATTAATCGAATAAATGAGCAATTAATTAATATTAGTTCACATGCATATAACTATTTGTTCACATGAATGGAACTATTGATTCACATGCATGTACTATTAGGGGAGGTGGTACAAGTTTGATAATACTTGTTGGACTAAATTAAAAATGGAGTTATAGATGAATGTACTATACTATAATAATTTGAGCCCCAAAACGTGCAATTATCGAAACTATGTTTTCTTATGGTACATAGACACCGGTGCTACCTCTTATATGACGGCAAATCAAGGTACTCTCACATCGTATTTTAATTTAAGCAAAAATCATGGTATTATTATTCCTAATGGTAGCACTATTCCAATTCATGGTTATGGTAGTACCTCCCTTCACCCTCCTAATCCGCCTTTAAACCTAAACAACGTACTCCATGCTCCAAACCTCATCAAAAATCTTATTTCTGTTCGAAAATTCACTACTGATAATATGGTTTCAGTTGAGTTTAATCCGTTTGGATTTTCTATGAAGGATTTACAAACGGGGAGGCGTCTAATGCGATGTGAGAGCTCGGGATAACTCTATCCTATCACCACCAAAAATTAGGCCACAACACCCTCTAATTTTGTTGTTGTTTCTCCTAGTTTATGGCTTTCTCACCTAGGTCATCTGGAAGATACTGTTCTTCGCTCTCTTTGTAGTAGCAATTTCATTAAATGTAATAAGGCCCATAACTCTTTTTGTCATTCTTGTCCCCTTGGGAAACACATTAAGTTGCCATTTCGTGACTCTTTATCTTTTACTACTATGCCTTTTGATATTGTTCACAGTGGTTTATGGACATCTCCCGTTTTAAGTTCATGTGGGCACCATTATTATGTTTTCTTTCTTGACAATTACAGTAATTTTTTATGGACTTTTCCAATCTCACACAAGTCACAGGTTTACTCCATCTTTCACTCCTTTCAAGCATTTATACGAACACAATTTTAAAGGGAAATCAAAAACTTTCAATGTGACAATGGGCGGGAGTTTGATAATGGTCCATATAGAAAATTATGTGAATCAAATGGCATGCAATTTTGGTTTTCTTTCCGTCATACTTCACCTCAAAATGGTAAAGCGGAACAAAAAATAAAGTCCATTAATAATATCATTCGTACATTGCTTGTCCATTCTTCCATGCCTCCCTCTTTTTGGCATCATGCCTTACAACTGGGAACTTACCACCTCAACATTCTTCCAAATAAGGTATTAGGGTAAAAATCTCCCACTCAAATTGTGACGCCCCTAAAATAGGTATACATCCTCTATTCTGATTCATCAAATACATGGTACAAAATTCAGATACAAACTTAAATATACAACATGAGCTGTGAGTTTTAATACAATCATTGTCTTCTAAACAGTATACAAACTCAAAATAAGTCCTCAATACATTTATTATCACACTATTTCACAGAATAGTGAGGACTACTAATACTATCATCTGGACCGTCACTCCGTTCCCCGACTCGTCCCAGCTATATTCTCATTTCCTGAAGAGAATAGTGAAAGAAAGGGTGAGATCAACTAGCCCAGTAAATAATATTATGACTAAGATAATGCAGGATAAATTATCATTAGCCTTCAACAATGATAAACTGATAAAATACAATTGACATCAAGTTTAACTGCAGTGGTACAAGCAATCCATTAAAAGAGTCAAGTAGAGAATAAAATCTACTATCTTTTATGATTTAAAAAGGTTTTTCATTACTTTTATCGCTGAGACTCAGCTTAATAAATAATCCACATCATCCCAGCACTACGGCCAAGGATATTCATTAGTATCACGACCACAAACTATCCATTCACTACGGGCCAAGGATATTCGTGTATTCATCAATGGTCATGATCATGTCAACAATTGTCCATCAATGCACTACGGGCCAATGAGAACTTTTACCACATCATTTGTAACATTACGGTCATGATTACACCGAATAATCCCTAGTCATAATCATACCAAGTCCATCTATGCTTTCATGTGCCATGATGACTTTCAACAAAAGATAAATATGAAGATGATGACAATGATATAAGAATTCAATAAAACAAGTTCAAGAATTAATTTAACCAAGAACTAATAACGTCCAAATTGTCAACATGATACTTCTTTGTAGAGTAAAATTCAAGAATGCTCAAAAGAATATTTCCAAGAAAAGATCACTGGATGAAGCGCAAATATGAAGGATATTCCACTAATTTTATGGAGTATAGATGTCAAAACTTTAACCAACTGAGTATAATAAAGAATGGAATAACAAAATAAATCGCCAAGCATGCGATAAAACCGCATGAACAAAAGTTATTCCAATGTAATAATAAATGATGGAACCAGTGTCATGCATGTAACGCATGCATGTGATATTCCACGAATAATAAATAATGGAACCGAAGTCATACGTAACGCATGCATGAATATTACGACGTAATAATAAATAATGGAACCGTGTCCGCGTAAACACACGCACAAGATATTTTGACGTAATAATAATTAATGGAACTGGTCCCAAGCGTAACGCATGTAGGCGGGATATTAAACGAATAATAAATAATAGAATCAGTAAAGGCAGAACGCTTGATTGCATGGATATTCCGACAGAATAATAAAGAACGGAATAATAGAAGGATTTCACCAGGTATAGGGTAGCCCGCGTATATAGGTTATTCCAACAGAATAATAAAGAATGTTATAACTGAAGTTCTCTTCATGAATACAAAAGAAATAATACCCCTTACCGTAAAAGAAAATGGATTTAGGAGTAGTGAAGTAGCAAAATACTTTTCTTCTTTCTCTTTATAGTTTCTCTCTCTAGAGTTTCAGTGAATTCGTAAGAAATAATGAAGGAATGAGCTTTTATTTATAGAAGAATAGACTGAATAGTAACTAATTCATGAACGGTCCAGATTGATTTACTTTTAATCGGACGGTCCATAAAATATTCTAATAAAACAAAACTTTTAAATAAAATATAATATATATATATATATATATATATATATATAACATGTGCTAAATTTACTCACGGGATACATTCCCGTGATTTCTACTGCCTTATTTTTCAACATATATATATATACAAACCATTCATATCAGTACATTTATATATATATATATATATATATATATAATAATAATAATAATAATAATAATAATAATAATAATAATAATAATAATAATACATATAACCCTCCGTGACAACCTGTTTTCTCCCCCCACCAATTCATTTCTCTTACCTGACAATTCTTTCTTCCCCCATCAACATCAATATCCACCAAAGTCATATATCTATAACTTCTACCGACAATTTTAAAAATGGAAAAGTGAGAGGTCCAAATAATAAGCAAAATTTACATCAAATACTTCATAAAATCCCCTCAATACTTTTAACAACATTCATCATCATTATTATAATTCACAACATTAATCGACTGTGTCGTTCCTCAGGAAAAGGGGGCTTCAATAAAGATTTTTCTCCTATGGTAGCGCAGCAATTAAGTGACCAAACCTCTCTTTGACAGAACTTCTAAACATCGTTAATATTGTTAATAATAATATTAATAACTCTATCATCTCAATTATTGATTTAATAATATAAAAATTATCGACAATAATTGAATCAAATAACGTGAGATACTATGCAACACCATCTTGTAGTAATAATTGAACAAAACCTGAGTGACTTCTCATATAAGCATCAATAATCAATACCGGTGTGCTCTTATGCAACCACGTAGTATTCTATCGTACTTTTTACTACCGAGTAGTTCAACAGTATTAACGGTAAAACTTCCGCCATTATTTTCATAACAATATTTTTGTCATTTTTACAATCCGACAATAATTCCATTGTGGGCTCCACCAATGATTGCGTCGTTGTACGAATATTCCCTGCTAAAACGAATATTCCCTGACCAATCGAACATAATACAACAACTTGCATACTTTGCAGAATTTGTAAATATTACCCACAACTATAATATTATAACAAATTCATTCCATAATATTCAAAAATGATATTTATAGAAAAATCATCTTTATTCATAAAAGTTGGGGTCTTACAACCTCCCCTTCTTATAAAATTTCGCCCTCAAAATTAGGGTACGTACCTGGTATGTCGAAGAGGTAAGGATACCTTAATTTCATTTCGGATTCTAACTCCCAGGTTATTTCCTCAACATCGTGGTTTCTCCATAAAACTATGACTTGAGGTATAACCTTGGAGCATAGAACATGTTCCTTCTTATCCAAGATTTGAACAGGTACATCTTCATACGTTAAATCTTCTGTTATTTCGTCCGGTTCTAACGCAATAATGTGGTTCGGGTCTTTCACATATTTTCATAACATAGATATGTGAAAAACATTATGAACACGAGACATACTTGGCGGTAAAGCGAGTCTATAAGCCACAGTTCCTACTCGATCGAGGATTGAAAATGGGCCAATGAATCGAGGATTGAGCTTTCCTCTCTTTACAAATCTCGTAAATCCTTTCCATGGAGCAACACGTAATAACACATGATCTCCAATATCGAATTCCACGTCCTTTCGATGAAGATCAGCATAACTCTTTTGTCGATCTTGTGAGGTTTTTATACGTTGTCGTATCGTTTGAATCTTTTTCGTAGTCATACATACCAACTTCGGTCCCAACAACATTTCTTCACACACCTCATCCCAGCATACTGGAGAACGACACTTTCTTTCATACAACGCCTCAAATGGAGCCATGCCAATACTTGCTTGATAACTGTTGTTGTAGGAAAACTCCACCAATGGTAAGAACTTATCCCAACTTCCCTTGAAGTCAAGGACACAGAGTCTTAATAAATCTTCTAGAGTTTGAATAGTCCTCTCTTATCGTCGGTCTGATTCGAGGATGATATGTCAACTAATTTGTAAATCCGTGCCCATAGCTTTTTGCAAACTAACCCAAAATCGTGAAGTGAATCTTGGGTCTCGATCAAAAATTATGGATACTGGCATACCATGCAATCTTACAACCTCGTTTATGTACATACGAGCAAGACGTTCAAGTGTATAAGTTTCTCATTATAGGTAAGAAATGAGCGACTTGGTCAATCTATCAACAATGACCCAAATTGCATCTATGCTTGAGAAACCTTGGGAAGACCAAGAATTGAAATTCATGGTAATGTGCTCCCACTTCCATTATAGAATTTCAAGTGGTTGCAATGGACCTTTAGTACTTGATGCTCCTCTTGACTCATTGACACGTTAGACACCTTGAGATAAACAGCGCTATCACTCTCTTCATATTGCCCCACCAAAATGTATGTCGAAGATCATGATACATTTTAGTACTCCTGTGATGGATTGCAAAAAGCGGTGTGTTGTGAGCCTCCATCATGATTTTATACTTTAAATCGGTCGTTAGGAACACAAAGTCCGGAGTTAACTCAAGTATTCCTTCTTCATCAATTCTTGCTTCCTAAGATAGCACCTTTTGCACTTTCTTCCTCATACGCATCACCTCCAGTCTCAGAGCTCGAGCAACTTTAACTTTATCAATTAAAGTCGGTTCTACTCGATACTCGCCATCATCACGTGGGTCCTAGAGTCTTTATCTCTATCTCCATCCTTTGCAAGTCATACAAAATGGGCCTTTCGTTGATAATATCGCACTCATACCCGATATATGATCTTCTACTTAATCGTCACTACCACGTTCGCTTTTCCGGGATGGTATTGGATGGTATGATCATAATCTTTCAAAAGTTCAAGCCAACGTCATTGTCGCATGTTGAGTTCCTTTTGAGTGAAGAAATATTTGAGGCTTTTATGATCCGTAAAGATCTCCACTTTCTCCCCATACAAGTAATGCCTCCAAATCTTTAGTGCAAAAATGACTGCTGCCAACTCTAGATCATGAGTAGGATAATTCCTTTCATATTCTTTGAGTTATCGTGAGCCATAGGCTATGACTTTTCCATGTTGCATAAGAACACAACCTAACCCTTTCCCCGAAGCATCACTGTAGATGACAAATCCCTCCGAGCCAGATGGTATTGTCGAGCAGTCTTTGAAATGAGTCTCCTCTTGAATTCTTGAAAACTCTTCTCACATTCCTCGCTCCAACCGAATTTTATATCTTTCCGAGTCAGCTAAGTTAATGGAGTAGCGATTCGAGAAAATCCTTCCACGAATCTCTGATAATAACCCAATTAAGCCGAGAAAGCTACGATTTTGATCATCGATTTGGGTTGTTCGACTTTGAATAACTTCAATCTTTGCTGGGTCCACAGATATTCCATGACTTGATACTACGTGCCCAAGGAATGCTACTTCCTCAAGCCAGAACTCGCATTTCTTCAACTTGGCATAAAGCTTATATTCACAAAGCTTTTGGAGTATCAGCCTCAAGTGTTGCTCGTGATCTTCACGTCTTTTGGAATAAATAAGGATGTCATCAATAAAGACGACCACAAAGTGATCCAAATATTCCTTGAATACTCGGTTCATCATATCCATGAAGGCAGCAGGAGCATTAGTCAATCCAAAAGACATAACTAGGAATTCATAATGCCCAAACCGAGTTCTGAAAGCCGTCTTTGGAATGTCATCGGTTCTAATCATCAATTGGTGATATCCGGAACGAAGATCAATCTTTGAAAAGAATTTGGCTCCTTGTAATTGGTCAAACAGGTCATCAATACGTGGCAACAGATATCTATTTTAACTCCCGATAATCAATACAAAGTCACATACTCCCATCTTTCTTTTCCACGAATAGAACAGGAGCACCCCAAGGAGACGTACTAGGACGAATGAAACCGATGTCTAACAATTTCTGCAGTTGGGTCTTTAACTCTTGAAGTTCAACAGGAGCCATTCGATTTGGGGCTTTGGAAATAGGTTTTGTATCGGGTTCAAGGTCGATACAAAATTTAATTTCACGCCTAGGGGGTAGGCTAGGAAGTTCTTCAGGGAGTACGTCAGGAAATTTATTAGCAATAGAAATATCATTCAAAACTGGCGTATTTTTGTTTAGATCCGTGACATGAGCTAAGAAAGCTTGACATCCATTTTTCAATAAACGAATAGCTTTATGGCTTGAGATGGCAGTGATTGATTTTAATGGTTTGGTTTCTTGAATTCGCATAATAGATTGGTTAGGAATATGAAATCTAACAACCTTTCGAAAATAATCAATTTTTGTATGATGAGTAGTTAACCAATCAATCCCTAGAATTACGTCAAATGCAAGTATTTTCAATGAAATAAGATCGACAGGTAATGTGAGGGTACCGATTTGAACTAAACAAGACTTATAAACAGTGGATGTAATGAAGGTTTCCCCCAATAGAGTTTCAACAAATAAGTCAAAGTCCAATTTCTCCGGAGTCAAATTTAAACGTTGAGCGCAAGTAGGAGAAATAAAAGAATGGGTAGAACCGGTATCAAATAAGGTATATACTTCGCTAGAGTTTACGATAATCTTACCCGTGATGACCTCGTTTGGGTTCCTTGCTTTCTGGGAGGTCACGACAAACGCTATCCCTTGAACTATCAGTTTTGTCTTGTTTGGGGCGGCCTTTGATGCCTCCATCCCAGCTGGACTTGTCTTCAGTGCACGACAAAATTGGGCCAGGTGACCTTCTCTTCCATAATTGTAACATGCTTTAGAGGGCATCGCGCAATTTGGACTGATGTGTCCCTCCCCTCCACATTTGAAGCATATGATAGGTGGTCGTTCTCCTTCCTTAACGATAGGTGCTGATGTTGACATCTTTCCATCATTGTTGAATCTCCTCTTCTTGAAATGTCCATTCTTATTGTTTTGGCCATGATTACCACTGAAGTGGTTACCATTTCTGGCATGTTGATTCCCTCCACGCTTATTATCACCGCTTCGACCGATGGTATCACCTTTGGTATTATCATTTTTTCTATTTGCTCTCTTTTGGTTGGGTTGACTCATTATCGTGCTCCAATAACTGAGCCCTATGAACAACATATGAATACAAACACAGTTTATGAGAGATAAGATATTGACGTATCTCGGATTTCAAACCTCTTAGAAACATTCGCGTCATTCTCTCCTCATTATCAACCAAATGGGACGTAAACCGGGACAGCTCGGCAAACTTGGTTTCGTACTGCGACACGGTCATGTTGTTTTTCTGCAGTTTAATGAACTCTACCTTTTTCATGTGACAAATACTTTCAGGAAAGTAATTGTCGTTGAACAATTCTTGGAACTTCTCCCAAGACATCTTCAGTGCGGCAGGTTGAGTACGCTTTATAGATTCCCACCAGTAATCTGCCTCTGCCCGCAACTTGAAGGTGGAAAATGGAACCTTTTGCTCCTCAGAGAAACCCAAGACATCAAATATCTTGTTGATCTGTTTTATCCACATCTCCGCCTTAAGTAGTTTTGGCTCTCCAAAAAACTCCGGTGGTCCCAGCTCTTTAAACTGTTTGGCGGTGGCCGTCCGAGAGTTGCTAGTATTTCCACCTGTATTTTGGACAGGAGCCGCTCTCGCTGGATGTTGCATGAATTGCATGATGCCTTGGAACATTCCATCGTTCATCATTTGGTCAGTGTTGTTGTTTACATGAGGATTGTCGCCTTTCTGATGCACATTGTCCTGGTTATTGATATATGGAGACTCAACGGTCTCCTGTGCTCCATTTCTATTCTCAACATTCTCAGATGCCATTTTCTAATACTACCACAAAACAAGAGTTAATGAACATATCACATATTATCCCTATACTCTGACCGACCAATTAAATAACAAATAAACTTAGGTAGGTATACTAGCGAAGGAATTCCTCGTCTCTCCCCTCCTAGTTTTTGTCTCACATCTTAGCCAGGGATCATATCCCTAAGCTTTGATACCAACTGTGACGCCCCCAAAATAAGTATATATCCTCTATTCTGAGTCGTCAAATACATGGTACAAAATTCAGATACAAAATTAAATATACAACATGAGCTGTGAGTTTTAATACAATCATTGTCTTCTAAACAGTATACAAACTCAAAATAAGTCCTCAATACATTTATTATCACACTATTTCACAGATAGTGAGGACTACTAATACTATCATTTGGACCGTCACTCCGTTTCCCGACTCATCCCAGCTATATTCTTATTTCCTGAAGAGAACAGTGAAAGAAAGGTAGAGCTCAACTAGCCCAGTAAGAAATATTATGACTAAGATAATGCAGGATAAATTATCATTAGCCTTCAACAATGTTAAACTGATAAAATACAATAGACATCAAGTTTAACTGCAGCGGTACAAGCAATCCATTAAAAGAGTCAAGTAGAGAATAAAATCTACTATCTTTTATTATTTAAAAAGGTTTTTCATTACTTTTATCACTGAGACTCAGCTTAATAAATAATCCACATCATCCCTGCACTACGGCCAAGGATATTCATTAGTATCACGACCACAAACTATCCATTCACTACGGGCCAAGGATATTCGTGTATTCATCAATGGTCATGATCATGCCAACAATTGTCCATCAATGCACTACGGGCCAATGAGGACTTTTACCACATCTTTTGTAACATTACGGTCATGATTACACCGAATAATCCCTGGTCATAATCATACCAAGTTCATCTATGCACTACAGGCCACAGGTGACTTTCAACAAAATATAAATATGAGGATGATGACAATGATATAAGAATTCAATAAAACAAGTTCAAAAATTAATTTAACCAAGAACTAATAACGTCCAAATTGTCAACATGATACTTCTTTGTAAAGTAAAATTCAAGAATGCTCAGAAGAATATTTCCAGGAAAAGATACTGGATGAAGCGCAAATATCAAGGATATTCCACTAATTTTATGGAGTATAGAGGTCAAAACTTTAACCAACTGAGTATAATAAAGAATGGAATAACAAAAGAAATCATCAAGCATGCGATAAACCGCACAGACAAGTTATTTCAACAGAATAATAAATGATAGAACCAGGTCATGCGTAACGCATGCACGAGGATATTAAACGAATAATAAATATGGAACCAGTCATATATGTAATTTATGCATGTAATATTAAGCGAATAATAAATAATGGAACCAGTGTCCGGCGTAAACACTACGAACAAGATATTTTGATGAATAATAATTAATGGAACCAGTCGGCCAGATAAACGCATGCACGAATATTACGGCGAATAATAAATAATGGAACTGTGTTTAAAGGCGAAACGCGACGCATGTGATATTCGGCGAATAATAAAGAACGGAATAATAGAAGAATTTCACGGTATAGGGTAGCACAGCGTATCTGAGTTATTCCAACAGAATAATAAAGAATGGAATAACTGAAGTTCTCTTCATGAATACAAAAAAAATAATACCCCTTACCGTAAAAGAAACTGGATATAGGAGTAGTGAAGTAGCAGAATACTTTTCTTCTTTCACGTTATAGTTTCTCTCTCTAGAGTTTCAGTGAATTCGTAAGAAATAATTAAGGAATGAGCTTCTATTTATAGGAGAATGGACTGAATAGTAACTAATTCATGAACGGTCCAGATTGATTTACTTTTAATCGGACGGTCCATAAAATATTCTAATAAAACAAAACTTTTAAATAAAATATAATATATATATATATCTTATTTTTTAACACATATATATATATAATAATAATAATAATATAATAATAATAATAATAATAATAATAATAATAATAATACATATAACCCTCCGTGACAACCTGTTTTCTCCCCCCACCAGTTCATTTCTCTTCCCTGACAATTCTTTCTTCCCCCATCAACATCAATATCCACCAATGTCATATATCTATAACTTCTACCGACAATTTTAAAAATGGAAAAGTGGGGGGTCCAAATAATAAGCAAAATTTACATAAAATACTTCATAAAATCCCCTCAATACTTTTAACAACATTCATCATCATTATTATAATTCACAACATTAATCGACCAGGTCGTTTCCAGGAAAGAGGGGGCTTTCCAATAAGGATTTCTCCCTATTGGCGCGCAATTAGGTGACCAAACCTCTCTTTTGATGAACTTCAGACATCGTTAATATTGTAAATAATAATATTAATAACTCGTCATCTCAATTATTGATTTAATAATATAAAAAATATCGACAATAATTGAATCAAATAACGTGAGATCTACTATGCAACAATTCATCGTAGCAATAATTGAACAAAAGCGAGTGACTTCTCACGTAAGCATCAATAATCAATCTGGTACTGCAACCTTATGCAACCACGTGTATTACTGTACTTTTACTACCGAGTTGTTCAACAATATTAACGGTAAAACTTCCGCCGATATTTTCATAACAATATTTTTGTCATTTTCTCAATCTGACAATAATTCCGTTGTGGGGTCCACCATTGATTGCGCCGTTGTACGAATATTCTCTGCTAAAACGAATATTCCCCGACCAATCGAATATAATACAACAACTTGCATACTTTGCATAATTTATAAATACTACCCACAACTATAACATTATAACAAATTCATTCCGTAATATTCAAAAATGATATTTATAAAAAAATCATCTTTATTCATAAAAGTTGGGGTCTTACACAAATTCTATATCAGAAAAATCCATCTTACTCTCACCTTCGGGTATTTGGGTGTTTATGTTACCCTCTATTTCCTTCCCCTACCATTAACAAATTGCAAGCCCGTTCTAAACCTTGTGTCTTTTGGGTTATCCTCCTAATCATCGGTGCTATAAATGCTATGACTTGTCGAGCAGAAAAATAATCATTTCGAGACATGTAATTTTCGATGAGACTCAATTCCCATTCTCTAAATTACATACTCCCTCAACCACCTCGTATGATTTTTTGGATTCTGGAATTTCACCACTCATACTACACTACATACAAAATCAGCCTACTCCGCATATGACTCAAGCCCCACAACCTATTCTCTCACCATCCCAATCTCCTCAACCGGCCCAGTCATCACAACATGACCAACAACAAACCCTACCTTCTTCCTCTCCTCACCCGCATGCCCATTCTCCAACTTCCCCACTTCCACCGAGCCCAGCCACACAAGCAAGACCATAGCCCCAACCGAATCCACCATCCCAACGTATGGCCACTCGTATCCAACATGGGATCTTTAAGCCTAAACGCCAATTCAACTTGAGTGCTACCACTACCACATCTGTTTCACCTTTACCACGAAACCCAGTAAGTGCTCTGAATGACCCAAATTGGAAATCAGCCATGTTGGATGAATATAATGCTCTAATTAAAAATAAGATGTGGGAGTTAGTACCCCATCCACCTGATGTGAATATAATTAGTTCTATGTGAATTTTTTGTCATAAAATAAAATCTGATGGTTCTTTTAAGCGGCACAAAGCCTGTCTTGTTGGTGATGGCAGGTCTCAGCAGAATGGAGTTGATTGTGAGGAGACTTTTAGCCCGGTGGTCAAACCGGCTACCATTCGAACTGTATTGAGCATTTCTTTGTCTAAATCTTGGCCTATTCATCAACTGGATGTCAAGAATATTTTCTTACATGGCCATCTCAATGAAATAGTATATATACAACAACCTATGGGATTCAAAGATCATACTCATCCAGATTATGTCTGTTTGCTAAAAAAATCTCTTTACGACCTTAAGCAAGCACCTCGTGCTTGGTACCAGCGATTTACAGATTATGTTGCCACTATTGGTTTTTATCACAGCAAATGTGATCATTCTCTCTTCATTTATCATCATGGAAAAGACATTGTGTATATTCTACTCTATGTTGATGGCATTATACTTACTGCCTCTTTAGATGCTCTTCGAAAGTCTATTATGTCTCTCCTTGCCTCTGAGTTTGCTATGAAAGAATTAGGTTCTCTGAGCTATTTTTTGGGAATTGCAGTCACTCGTCATGCAGATTGTCTTTTCATTCCTCAAAGAAAGTATGCAGAGGATATTATTGCTTAAGCTGATATGTCTTCATACAAGCCATGTCCCACACCAGTTGACACTAAGCAAAAGTTAGGGGTAATTGCGGGTCCTTCCTACGAGGATCCCTCTCATTATCGGAGTTTAGCTGGTGCGCTTCAATATCTCACATTCACCAGACCTGACATTTCCTACGCCGTGCAACAAGTTTGCCTTCATATACATGACCCAAAGGAGGAGCACATGAATGCTCTTAAGCGCATTGTACGCTACATACAAGGTAGCCTCGACTTTGGCTTGCATCTCTATAAATCTCCTGTCAACACACTTGTCTCATACATAGATACAGATTGGGGTGGATGCCCAAACACAAGACGTTCCACCTCCGGCTACTGTATTTTTATCGGCGACAACCTAATTTCCTGGTCCTCGAAGAGACAGCCCACTTTGTCTCGCTCTAGTGCTGAAGCAGAATACATAGGAGTTGCTAATGTTGTTTCCGAGTCTTGTTGGATCCGAAATCTTTTATTGGAGCTTCATTGTCCGGTCAACAAGGCCACATTGGTCTATTGTGATAATGTTAGTGCGATATATCTCTCAGGTAATCCTGTTCAACATCAGCGAACTAAACATATTGAAATGGACATGGTTCATTTTGTTCGTGAGAAAGTTTTTCGTGGAGAAGTTTGTGTCCTCCATGTTCTGTCCCGTTATCAGATTGTCGACATCTTCACTAAAGGACTTTTGCGCGTACTTTTTGATGATTTTCGGGACAATCTAAGTATCCGACAACCTCCCGCTTCAACTGCGGGGGTGTATTAGATTATGTAAAGTAATCTTTGTATATATATTATTTTTAGTATGTAGATCATACTCATGTATATCTTCCTGTATTGTAGCCTACGATATTGCCTAGAATATTGTCTAGAATATTCTAGAATATTGCATATGTATTGTATATATCTTTGACCAAAGCTAATGAGAAAGACACGGATGACATTCTTACAGAATATGCATAATCACTTAATAAATGGGCAAGCAATCATTTTTCGATATACTGCCTTAATAAAAATTGTTCTTTTTCCTCAGTCTAGGAATCCATACCAACAACTGGTTTGTACAACATTTAAAACATATTTGATTTAACAAAATTAAACATGTTCGGTCTAGCTGATACAACTAGCTTAGACTTAGCTCATAAATAGTTCATGAATAAAAGAACTTTAACTTATTTCACAGTTTAAATAATAGAACAGAAAATCAAGTGCACAAAGTGCGAATATCAATAATCATTATATATAGATGTGGAATAATCAACAATAATTATCCATTAACATGCTTTGAAAAATAACAACATAAGTTTGAGTTAGGAAACTTGCCTCGTCTGCGGACTAATGTTACGCAATTTAATTTATCTTTTTTGAAAAGACCTATCATTGATCTTTCAATTAGAATATCATATTTCGATTCATAACATTACTATTCTTATAATAAATTATCTAACATTTAGTCACATAAATAACTATTAGATATCACATTAAGTGTAAGACCCCAAATTATTAATAAATGAAATTTATTTTCCTCTATTTATTATTTTGAAATAGTAAGGGTTGATTTGATTAATGTGGATAGTTATGGGTAAAATACACAAATATTTTAAATAAGCAAGTGGTTATAAAATATTCATTATTATCGAGAATATTCGTTTGGTGGTGGAATATTAAATCTTGTCGGAGAATATTAAATGCGACGGCACATTCTTTAATGGGCCCCATAACTAAGCGATTGGATGAAGAAAGCGACAAATATAAGTTGTTTATAAATACTTGGCGTAGTTATTCAAATTAATCTTGTTGGAATACCGATTGGTTAAAACACACTAATACGCATTGTTGAAGCAGTAGCTTTGCAGTATTGCACCAATTATTGATTCTTACGTAAGAAGACACTACTCAATAATTGTTACGGTAATTATTTATCAAGAGATTTTATTTTATTGATTCAATAATTCTTTGCATTGATATTTTATATTCTCGTTGTTTGATAAATTATCATTACACAAGTATTTTTCATTATCAGAGCAATAATTCATATTATCGAATAATATTATTGGATAACATTATTGGCAATGTCTAGAAAGTTACATCTAAGGAGAGGTTTGGTCACCTAATTGCGCCAAGTAGGAGAGATCCTTATTAGAAAGCCCCTCTTTCACAGGAGCGGCACGGTTGCAAGATCTTTGTGATTCTGTAATATTATTTGTGAATAATTAATTATTGATTTATATGATGAGGAAAATATTGATTTTATGTGAATATAGATGGAGAAAATTTTTAAAATGACAATTGTTGAAAATTAATATTTTATCTTTTTCTGATAAAATAATTCATTTAAATATATTATTTTAATAATATATTAACGGTGATATTTTTATAATGAATGTGGGATATATGAGTATATGAGGAGGAAGAGTATTTTTGTGGCAATAAATGTTTAACACATATTTTGTGTGTTGGTGGACATAATTATTGATCGAAATTTGATTATAGCCTGTAAAATCGTTCGTTTGTGGATTTCGGTCAATTTCTATTTGGAATTTGGAAAAACTTTCTTCTGAAAAGTTGTAGAGAATTGAATTTCCTATAAAAATTTGCGAGATTCGAATTTTCTGGTAAAAGGGCTATTTATTATGAATTATTGAAGTTCTGAAGCTCCGAAATAATTGATTTTTGGAAGTTTAAAATATTTAAAATAGGAAAACGTTTTTTTTTGTTTTGTGGGCAGCCCTAGCATGTGCAAGATAAGCTGAAATCAGTTGTCAAAATGTTCGTAGAGAATTTGTAATATATAATATTATTATATTAAATTTTCTACTTTGGTGTTCTAAGCATTTTCCTATAAATAGGGTGCTTAGGTTAGAATTGAAAATCACACCAGAAACTGAAGTTTTCTCTCTCTATATTATCGAGCGTATTCTTGTGAGTATTTTGAGTATACTTTGAGTATTGCTATACGGTGCAAGTTCAAGTCATAACCTATATCCGGTGTTTCAACTAGAAGTACTGTCTTTCGAGGTAAGGGATGTTATTTTATTTGAAAATGATATTATTTCTTCAATATCATTATGCCGAAATATTGGTTAGAAATTTTTATCAAATTTAGAACTTTTTCATGTCGGGGTTACTATTCATGAGTTACTATTCATGAGTTACTATTCACGAGTTACTATTCACGAAGCGTGATGATGTTTTTTGGAAAATTTCTATCTTTTGGTGTCGGAGTTACTATTCACGTATACGGCACTATTCACGATATCTGACACTATTCACGAATCGACATTATTCAATTAGAAAAATGAAATTTCTTCTTTTTGTCCAAAATATCTATACTGGATACTAGCTTTGATTGTATCCATGTTTTGATCATTCTTGAATTTTACTCCACTCTGATTATTTTGAACTTGGATTGTTTAAAATACGAATCCTTAATATTTGTTCTTTTGTTTCACTGGATTCATTTCTTTTAAAATATTTTTCATCATCCTCAGTCCTAAATGATGATATTACTGAATATCTTTGGCATGTAGTGCAAAGATGAATGATTTCTTGATGAATATCTTTGGCCCATAGTACAAAGATGAACAGGTGTTGAGATGAACATGACCGACTGATTAATATCTTTGGCCCGTAGTGCAAAGATGAACAGTGTTTAGATGAACATGACCGGTCGATGAATATCTTTGGCTGTAGTGCAAAGATGAATATTTGATTCCAGATATATATTGATTGATGTTACAGGGGATAAAATATCGACGATGGACTTTTAAATTCATATATAGAAGATAGTAGTTTGCATTCTCTACTTAACTCTTCTAATGAATTATTATTTCATTGCGAAGATTGTTTTAAAAGCTGGTTGTCTATTGTATTCTATTAGATTTTTCCTGTTGAAGACTAACGATAATTTGTTGTATATTATCTTAGTCATAATATTCTTCTTTCGGGCTAGTTGAGCTCACCCTTTTCCTTGTTGTTCCATTTGTCTTTCTCGGGAGGCGAGAATGAAAGCGAGTATGCAGTGGGGTATGGAATGATGGTTATAGAGAGAGTTGTTTAGTAGTCCTCACCATTTTTGTAAAATAATGTATCAATAATTATGATGGGGATTTATTTGCATGTGGATATTGTCTAGATGGCAATAATTGTATTTAAACTCACAGTATATATGTTGTCGTATTTTGCACGACAAATGTATTAATAAAGTTGTAGTTATTTCTGTACCATGTATTTGGCGACTTAGAATGGGTTGGATGGAATTGACCTATTTTGGGGGCGTCAAATTAAGTCCCTAGTAATATCATCATTCCTTGATTCTGTTGCTATCATATAATCATCATCTTAAAATCTCATCTAATATAATTAATCTTTTAATAATATTTTATTCACTTAATCATTTAATAATCATCTACTAATATTATTAATTATTCACTTCCCTAATATTATTAATCATTTAATAATATTTTAATCCCTTACTAATATTATTAATCGTTTAATAATATTTTAATCATTTACTAATATTATCATTCATTTAATAATATTTTAATCTAATGTTATTAATCATTTAATAATATTTTAAATATTATCTAATATTATTAACCATTAAATAATATTTTAATCTAATATTATTAATTATTTAATAATATTTTAATCATTATCTAATATTATTAATTATTAAATAATATTTTAATCATTATATAATATTATTAATCATTAAATAATATTTTATTCTAATATTATTAATCATTTAATAATATTTTAAGCATTATCTAATATTATTAATCATTAAATAATATTTTAATTGGTTTAATATAATATTATTAATTATTTAATAATATTTTAATCTAATATTATTAATATTTTATTCTAATATTTAATAATATTTTATTCTAATATTTAATAATATTTTGATCTAATATTAATAATCACTTAATAATATTTTAATCATTTATTAAACTCATAAACAATTTAAGTTAATTGTTTATCCTTTACTATTTAATTTATTTAACAAACATAATATGCCATACACATAATATTTTATTAAAATGACCAAATTACCATCTTAAAAGCTTAATACATCATTTTAAGGGTCATTAGTCAATAAAAACACATTTACAAAGTTTATAACTTGATTTAACTTAATTTACTCATTTATTCTTAACTTAAACATAGACATAAAAAATACCAAAACAAATTATTATTTTTTTATCTTTTGGAAAATATCAGAATATTATATTTTAGTCACAAAATATTTTTCTTGTAATTTTATAAATTCGTTTCCTATTTTTAAATAGTCTAAAATAGTCCAAAATAGCAACATTTATCATAAATTATCCTTTTGTCCAAAAATTATGAAATTGAGAAGGTAGACTCCTGTTATCATAAACTAACTCTTGTAAAAATTTCACGTTTTTATGAGTTATAATTACAGTTTACTTTTAAAATCACACTTTCTTGTAAAAACTATAACTCCACTTCTGGACATCAAACAATTCCCATCTTTGGACAGGACCTAGTTAACTTGATATAATATAACACCATAAATGATCAGAATTTTTATAGCAACAAAAGTGGCCAAAATAGCCCGTTTTACAAACTGGCCTGAACAGTTTTTGATTTTCCAGTTTTGTTACGCGGCTGGATTGTTTTAGGGAAAATGATGTCACGGTTTGCTCGTTTAATATTTTTGAGTGCTACCACTTGTTTTTAACAGATAACTCATGGATCTAACATACCTTTTTGACGGATCTCAAAAATAAGTTCTAGATTTCAAATGGTACGAGTTCAAAGTAGGCTAAAATTAGGGTTTTCTAACCCTAAAATTGTTTTTGTTACTTTTCTTTGTTCAACCATTTCAACATCTAAAATGGTAAGATCTAAACATGAAACACCCTAAAACATAAAGATCTAGTGTTCTAGGGTTTAAAATCATAAACTCGCTATTTTGACAAAAACAACCACCATAACACATAAAACTAATTACTAGGGTTTAAGTTTATACCTAGTTCTTTGGGCAAATCTTCTTCTCCTTCCAAAGTAATTGATGAAGTTTGATGGCATGAAAAATTATCTCCTCTCTTCCTCATTGAATATCCAAACCCCTCTCCCTCTCCCTCTCCCTCTCCCTCTCCCTCTCTTTATCTTTCTATCTCTTTTGTTTTCTTTCTTTAGCTACTTTAGGAAATAAAGTAAAACTTTAATTTGCTAAAGAGATGGGGGAGGGGGGGTTTATAGTTAGTAATAATGTATATATATATATAACATATGTATGTATATATAAATCTACCAATATCTCATTTTAATCTTGCTTTGGTATATTTTTAATTAATAAGCTATGAAAATAGGGAACCTATGCTAAGGAGTTCGTGAACTAACATTGAAAATGAGAAGCAAAAATTTAATTAACCATGTGCTCAAAATATCCTTACTTGCCCGGCTCCCCCTTGTGTTTTTGTCCAATTTTTGATTTTATGTATTTGCTAAATTTTCTAATTAAAGCTTCTAGAAAGTCCACAAAATTTTTGGGCCAAAGTTTGGGCTATTTAAATTATTGTTTGGGCTTTAATTATAAATTTCTTGGGCCACTAGAATTATCATGGGTCCAACACATAAATTTTACATTACCATATATATTTAATTAGGGTTTTTAGTCTACTCATTTTGGACTTTAAATAATTACTTCTGTAGATTTATTTATATAACCCAATTAGGCTTGCTTTAATTAGGTTAATATAAATAATTAGTTGAGATATTAAAAAAATCTCTCAAGTTAGTTTACTAGTATATATTTTAATTACTAGTATTCTTCAATGAATATAACCCTTAAGTTATTTAATTCTCATACCTAATATATATAATTAGGTCACAAGGTTTTCTTTCTATTTGCTTATTATATAATAAAAAAATATATATACATTCACATATATTTACTCCATCACATATTCATTTTATATAAGTCACAAAGTTTTCAATATCATTAATATTTAATTAATATATTTATTTACAAGGTGACTTAATATTCTTGGTAATTACATTCTCCCCTCCTTATGAGAATTCCGTCCCCAAAATTACAATGTAAGGTTACTTCAAAAGATTCGGATAATTCTTCCTCATCTTTTTCTCGAGTTCCCACATAGCTTCTTCAACGTTGGTATAAAATATCACAATCATAATCCTTGACAAAATCTATCCATCTTCTCTTCCTCATGTTCAACTCCTTTTGTGTAAGGATATACTTCAGACTCATATGATCTGTGTATATCTTACACTTTTCTCCACAGAGATAATGTCTCAAAATCTTAAGGGCAAACACTACCGCAGCCAATTCCAGGTCATGGGTATGGTATCCCTTTTTATAATCCTTTAACTAGCATGACGCGTATGCAATAACCTTACCGTTCTACATCAGCACACAACTCAGTCCCTTGTGAGACGCATCAGTGTATAAAACCTCCTATATTATTTGGTAAGGATAACACAGGTGCTTCACTTAGTCTCTTCTTCAACTCCTGAAAATCTGCTCATATTTTTTCGTCCATACATATTTAGCTGTCGTCCTTGCCAAATTACTCAATGGCGTTCCAATTTTCAAGAAATCTTGAATAAACCTCTGATAATATCCTGGCAATCCTAAGAAACTTGAATTTCGTCACGTCTTCGTTTGTCATAAATTTTTCACTACTTCTACATTTGTAGGATCTACAAAAATTCCTTCTTCGTCAATGACGTGTCCTAAAAATTGAACTCTCTTCAACCAAAATTAACACTTTGAAATTTCGCGTACAACTTATCCTTCCTTAATGTTTCCAGCACTATCCTCAGATGCTCTACATGTACCTCTTTCATTTTTGAATACACCAAAATATCATCGATAAACACAACCACAAACTTATCCAAGTATGGCTTGAACACTCTGTTCATCAAGTCTATAAATGCAACTAGCACATTCGTCAGTCCAAACGACATCACTAAAAACTCATAATGGTCGTAACGAGTTCTAAATGTTCTCATTGGTACATCCTCCATCCTCACCTTCAACTGATGATAACGGGTCCTCAAATCAATCTTTGAAAAATACTTCGCTCCTTTAAGTTGATTAAACAGATCGTCGATTCTTGGTAATGGATACTTGTTCTTGATTGTTACGTTATTCAATTCCCTATAATCTATGCACATCCTCATTGATCCGTCTTTCTTCTTTACAAACAACATCGGTGCTCCCCATGGAGATGCACTCGGTTGAATGTACTTCTTGTCTAACAAATCCTATAGCTGAACCATTAACTCTCTCATTTCTACCGAAGCCATCCTATTCGATGCTTTTGATATTGGCGATGTCCCCGTTACTAAATCAATTGCAAACTATATATCTATGTCTGGGGGAAGTCCTGGAAATTCCTCTAAAAAGACGTCCATAAACTCATTAACTAAAGGTATCTTCCCCATGTCAAAATTTAACCTCTGTGTATCCACTACATGAGCCAAATAACCTTCACATCATTTCTTTAACAATTTCTTGGCATGTATCATCGTCAAAAAACTCGTTTGTCTTGGTGACTTGCTACTATAAAATACAACCTTAGACTTATTTGGTGCCTTGAGGCGTATGCTCTTCTTTTGACAATCAATAATTGCCTCATGGTTAAATAATCAATCCATTCCTAAGATCACATCAAATTCTCCTAAGCGTATCGGAATTAAATTCATGCTTAACTTATGTCCCCTTATTTCCACACCACGATTTCTATGGATATACTCAACATGGATTACTTCTTTGTTGTAACCTCTATATTTATTGGGTTTTCTAGCTTTTCATGAGGTAAATCTAGTCTTCTAGCAAAATCATCAGATACAAATAAACAGGTAGCTCTCGAATAATATAATACATATTCATTTATATTAGTGATCGAAATAATACCTGACACCACTTCTTTCGATGCTACTACGTCTTGCATAGTCATGTTGAATGTTCTAGTTATTGGCTTGCTTAGCTGCGCTGGCCCTCCGATGGTTAACTTGTTATTGCTACCCTTGTTGCAACTCACCCCATCAATACTCATAATCCTTAAAACGATGACCCGTTCCTCCACACAAAAAACATCCTCCTTTCTTTGGCTTAGGAAAATTTGGAGAAATATACCCTTCTTGACCACAATTGTAACACACATTATTTCCTTTCATGCACTTCCCAGAGTGATTCTTTCCACACGTATCATATGCCCTCTTCTTTTGTTGTGAACTCCCTTGCCGATCCTTTAAGTTATTACCACTGCTGTTGATCACTTGTGCTTCTTGTTGTTACTACCACCACTGCTAACATTCTGATTTCCACCTTCATTCTTCTTCTTGTTCTTTTCCCGATTATACTTAGATACTGCTTCATTCCCTCCTTATACAATGATAGGTTTCTCCAATAGAGTCAAAAATGTATCAATTTTCAACATTACTACCTTACTGAATATCCATGGCTTTAATACATTCTCAAACCTTCGCTTTTCTTGCATCAGTGTCCACTTGATGTGGAGCGAATCTAGCTAACTCATTAAATTTGGCGGCGTATTTTGAAACTGTCATATTCTCCTGCTTCAACTGTAAGAATTTAATCTCCTTCCTTGCTTGCATACTTTGTTAGTTCCCAGTAGGCACAATATAGATCTAGAAGGGGGGGTTGAAAAGATCCTTAGAATTTTAAAATACTTTTTGTCTATTAAGTTGTATTGCTCATTAAGTAGCTCATGACAAACTTAAGAATCTTTTCAAGCACAGCGGAATAAGTAAAGATCCCCTTCATTGATATATTCATAATCAAACATACATTGTTCGTAGAGTTACTTTAGTAGTAAGCAGTTAAAACATTCATAGCAGTTATAACTGTGACACCCCCAAAATAGGTATACATCACCTATTCTGAGTCGCCAAATACATGGTACAGAATACAAATACAATCTTAAATATACAACAAGAGAGCTGTGAGTTTGAATACAACTATTATCTTCTAGACAATATCCACTCTCAGAATAAGTCCTCATTACATTTATTGTCACACTATTTAACAGAATAGTGAGGACTACTAATACTATCATCTGGACCGTCACTCCGTTCCCCGACTAGTCCCGGCTACGTTCTCATTTCCTGAATAGAACAGTGAAAGAAAGGGTGAGCTCAACTAGCCCAGTAAGAAATATTATGACTAAGATAATGCAGAATAAATTATCATTAGTCTTCAACAATGTTAAACTAATAAAATACAATAGACATCAAGTTTAACTGCAGCGGAACATGCAATCCATTAAAAGAGTCAAGTAGAGAATAAAATCTATTATCTTTTATGATTTAAAAGGTTTTCATCACTTTTATCGCTGGGCCTCAGCTTAATAAATAATCCACATCATCCCTGCACTACGGCCAAGGATATTCATTAGTATTACAACCACAATTTATCCATGCACTACGGGCCAAGGATATTTGTGTATTCATTAATGGTCATGATCATGCCAACAACTATCCATCAATGCACTACGGGCCAATGAAGACTTTTACCACATCATTTGAAACATTACGGTCATGATTACACCGAATAATCCCTGGTCATAATCATACCAAGTCCATCTATGCACTACAGGCCACAGATGACTTTCAACAAAATATAAATATGAGGATGATGACAATGATATAAGAATTCAATAAAACAAGTTCAAGAATTAATTTATTCAGGAACTAATAACGTCCAAATTGTCAACATGATACTTCTTTGTAGAGTAAAATTCAAGAATGCTCAGAAGAATATTTCCATGAAAGATACTGGATGAAGCGCAAATATCAAGGATATTCCACTAATTTCATGGAGTATAGAAGTCAAAACTTTAACCAACTGAGTATAATAAAGAATGGAATAACAAAAGAAATCACCATGCATGCGTATTGCCAGATGATAAAGTTATTCCAGCGAGAATAATAAATAACGGAACTAGGTCAAAGGTAATGTCACCGCCAAGCGGGATATTCAATAGAATAATAAAGAATTGAATAACAATGAAATAACCGTGCATGCGGTACTTGGCAGACAGACAGGTTATTTTAACGAGAATAATAAATAACGGAACCAGTCCCGGCGTAAAATTCACGAGATGAGGATATTCCAATGAATAATAATAAAGGCGGAACTAGGTTAAGGCGTAAAACACATGCATGAGGATATTCCAATGTAATAATAAAGACCGAATTCAGTCCCACAGTATAACGCATGCATGATGATGTTCAATGAATATTAACGAATGGTATAACAATGAAATCACCAAGTATAGGGTAGAATGGCGTATCTTGGTTATTCCAATGTAATAATAAAGAATGGAATAATGAAGTTCTCTTCATGAATATGAAAAAAAAATACCCCTTACCTTATAAAGAAGAGTATTCTAGACGGTAGAGGCGGGGATATACTTGAAGAAACATGCACTACGCTCAAAGCTTTCTTAAACGCTAAAGAAATACGCTCAAGATAGAAGAATAATTCTCTCTACAGTTTCTCTCTCTAGAGTTTCAGTGAATTCGTAAGAAATAATGAATGAATGAGCTTCTATTTATAGAAGAATGGACTGAATAGTAACCAATCCATGAACGGTCCAGATTGATTTACTTTAAACGGACGGTCCAGATTATTTTACGATAAAATATAATATATTCTATTTATAATCTAATAAAACGAATAACTTTTAAAAAGATTTTACTATGCAAACACTATGCATAATAAAATATAATATATTCTAATTATTGTCTAATAAAACGAATAACTTTATAAAAGTATTCTATTTTATATTAAAAGATTTTACTATTAGCCTAATAAAACGAATAACTTTATAAAAGTATTCTATTTTATATAAAAAGTTTTTTTATTTTATTACATTAATAATACTAATAAAACAAAACTTCATCATCATTATTATTATTCACACTATTAATCGACCAGGTCGTTCCCAGGAAAGAAGGGGCTTTCCAATAAGGATTTCTCCCTATTGGCGCGCAATTAGATGACCAAACCTCTCCTTGACAGAACTTCTAGACATCGTTAATATTGCAAATAATAATATTAATAACTATATCATCAAAATTATTGATTATATAAAATATCGACAATAATTAAATAAAACTGAAAGACTTCTCACGTAAGCATCAATAATCAATACCGTGTGCTACTATGCAACCACGCGTATTCCTGTACTTTTAACACCGAGTGTTTCAATAGTTAACGGTAAAACTTCCGCCGTTATTTTTATAAAAATATTTTTTGTCATTTTCTCAATCCGACAATAATTTCGTTGTGGGGTCCACCAATGATTGTGTCGTCATACGAATATTCCCCGACCAATCGAATATTATAAACAACTTGCGTACTTTGCAACATTTCTAAATATTACCCACAACTATAACATTATATCAAATTTATTCCATAATATTTAAAAATGATAATTATAGAAAATTCATCTTTATTCATAAAAGTTGGGGTCTTACAATCTCCCCTTCTTATGAAATTTCGCCATCGAAATTAGGGTACATACCTGGTATGTCGAAGAGGTAAGGATACCTTGATTTCATTTCAGATTCTAACTCCCAGGTCATTTCCTCAACATCGTGGTTCCTCCATAAAACTTTGACTTGAGGTATAATCTTGGAGCGTAGAATATGTTCCTTCTTATCCAAGATTTGAACTGGAACCTCTTCATACGTTAAATCTTCCGCTATTTCGTCCGGTTCTAACTCAATAATGTGGTTCGGGTCTTTCACATATTTACGTAACATGGATATATAAAAAACGTTATCAACATGAGACATACTTGGCGGTAAAGCAAGTCTATAGGCTACAGTCCCTACTCGATCGAGGATTAAAAATGGGCCAATGAATCGAGGATTGAGCTTTCCTCTCTTTCCAAATCCCGTAATTCCTTTCCATGGAGCAACACGTAATAACACATGATCTCCAATATCGAATTCCACGTCCTTTCGATGAAGATCAGCATAACTCTTTTGTCGGTCTTGTGAGGTTTTTATACGTTGTCGGATCGTTTGAATCTTTTTCGTAGTCATACATACCAACTCCGGTCCCAACAACGTTGTTTCACCCACCTCATCCCAGCATACTGGAGAACGACATTTTCATCCATACAACGCCTCGAATGGAGCCATGCCAATACTTGCTTGATAACTGTTGTTGTAGGAAAACTCCACCAATGGTAAGAACTTGTCCCAACTTCCCTTGAAGTCAAGGACACAGAGTCTTAATAAATCTTCAAGAGTTTGAATAGTCCTCTCTGATTGTTCGTCCGTCTGAGGATGATATGTCGAACTAAATCGTAAATCCGTGCCCATAGCTTTTTGCAAACTAACCCAAAATTGTGAAGTGAATCTTGGATCTCAATCAGAAAATATGCATACTGTCATACCATGCAATCTTACAACCTCGTTTATGTACATACGAGCAAGATGTTCAAGTGTATAAGTTTCTCGTATAGGTAAGAAATGAGCAGACTTGGTCAATCTATCAACAATGACCCAAATTGTATCTATACCCTGAGAAACCTTGGGAAGACCAGTAACGAAATCCATGGTAATGTGCTCCCACTTCCATTCTGGAATTTCAAGTGGTTGCAATGGACCTTTTGGTACCTGATGCTCTGCCTGGACTCGTTGACACGTTAGACACCTTGAGATAAACAGCGCTATCTCTCTCTTCATATTGCCCCACCAAAATGTATGTCGAAGATCATGATACATTTTGGTACTCCTGAGATGGATTGCAAATGGTGTGTTGTGCGCCTCCATCATGATTTTATACTTTAAACAAGGTCGTTAGAAACACAAAGTCTGGAGTTGACTCAAGTATTCCTTCTTCATCGATCGATTCTTGCTTAGCATAGCACCTTCTTGTACTTTCTTCCTCATATACATCGGCCTGTGTCAGTAGCTTGAGCGGCTTTAACTTTATCGATTAAAGTCAGTTCTACTCGTATATTCGCCATCATCACGTGGGTCCCTGGAGTTTTTATCTCTATCTCCATCCTTTGCAAGTCATACAAAATGGGTCTTTGCGTTGACAATATCGCACTCGGACCCGCATATGATCTTCTACTCAATGCGTCAGCTTACACGTTTGCTTTTCCAGGATGATATTGGATGGTATGATCATAATCTTTCAACAGTTCAAGCCAACGTCGATGTCGCATGTTGAGTTCCTTTTGAGTGACGAAATATTTGAGGCTTTTATGATCCATAAAGATCTCCACTTTCTCCCCATACAAGTAATGCCTCCAAATTTTAAGTGCGAAAACAACAGCTACCAACTCTAGATCATGAGTAGGATAATTCCTCTCATATTCTTTGAGTTGTCGAGAGGCATAGGCTATGACTTTCCTATGTTGCATGAGAACACATCCTAACCCTTTGCCTGAAGCATCACTGTAGATGACAAATCCCTCCGAGCCAGATGGTATTGTCAGAACAGGTGCTGAAATGAGTCTTCTCTTGAGTTCTTGAAAACTCTTCTCACATTCCTCACTCCAACTAAATTTTGTATCTTTTCGAGTTAGCTGAGTTAATGGAGTAGCGATTCGAGAAAACCCTTCTACGAATCTCCGATAATAACCAGCTAAGCCGAGAAAGCTACGTACTTCAGTCACTGATTTAGGTTGTTCCCAGCTTTGAATGGTTTCAATCTTTATCGGGTCAACAGATATTCCATGACTTGATACCACGTGCCCAAGGAATGCTACTTCTTCAAGCCAGAACTCGTATTTCTTCAACTTGGCATAAAGCTTATATTCACGAAGCTTTTGGAGTATCAGCCTCAAGTGTTGCTCATGATCTTCACGGCTTTTGGAATAAATAAGGATGTCATCAATAAAGACGACCACAAAGTGATCCAAATATTCCTTGAATACTCGGTTCATCATATCCATGAAGGCAGCAGGAGCATTAGCCAATCCAAAAGACATGACTAGGAATTCATAATTCCCGTACCGAGTTTTGAAAGCCGTCTTTGGAATGTCATCGGTTCTAATCTTCAATTGGTGATATCCAGAACGAAGATCAATTTTTGAAAAGAATTTGGTGCCTTGTAACTGGTCAAATAGGTCATCAATACATGGAAATGGGTACCTATTTTTGATGGTGACATGATTTAACTCCCGATAATCAATATAAAGTTGCATACTCCCTTCTTTCTTCTTCACGAATAGAACAGGAGCACCCCAAGGAGAAGTACTAGGATGAATAAAGCCAATGTCTAACAATTCCTGCAGTTGGGTCTTTAACTCCTGAAGTTCAATAGGAGCCATTCGATATGGGGCTTTGGAAATGGGTTTTGTAACGGGTTCAAGGTCGATACAAAATTCAATTTCACGCTCTTGGGGTAGGCCAGGAAGTTCTTCAAGGAATACGTCAGGAAATTCATTAACAATAGAAATATCATTCAAAACTGACGTATTTTTGTTTAGATCCGTGACATGAGCTAAGAAAGCTTGACAACCGTTTTTCAATAAATGAATAGCTTTATGGCTTGAAATGACAGTGATTGATTTTAATGGTTTGGTTGTTTGAATTCGCATAATAGGTTGATTAGGAATATGAAAGCTAACAACCTTACGAAAACAATCAATTTTGCATGATGAGTAGTTAACCAATCAATCCCTGAAATTACGTCAAATGCAAGTGTTTTCAATGAAATAAGATTGACAGATAATGTGAGGGTACCGATTTGAACAAAACAAGACTTATAAACAGTGGATGTAATGAAGGTTTCTCCCAACGGAGTTTCAACAGATAAGTCAAAGTCCAATTTCTCCAGAGTTAAATTTAAACGTTGAGCGCAAGTAGGAGAAATAAAGGAATGGGTAGAACCGGTATCAAATAAGGTATATACTTCGCTAGAGTTTATGATAAGCTTACCCGTGATGACCTCATTCGGGTTCCTTACTTTCTGGGAGGTCATGACAAACGCTCTCCTTTGCACTACTGGCTTTGACTTTTCTGGGGCGTCCTTTGGTGCCTCTATCCTAGCTGAATTTGTCTTCGATGAACGATAAAATCGGGCTAGGTGACCTTCTCTTCCACAATTATAACATGCTTTGGACGGCATCGCACAGTTTGGACTGATGTGTCCCTCCCCTCCGTATTTGAAGCATATGATAGGTGGTCGTTCTCCTTTCTTAACAACAGGTGCAGGTGCTGACGTCTTTCCATCATTGTTGAATCTCCTCTTCTTGAAATGTCCATTCTTATTGCTTTGGCCATGATTACCACCGAAGTGGTTACCATTTCTGGCATGTTGATTAGTCCACGCTTATTGTCACCGCTTCGATGATCAAGTTATCACCGGTATTATCATTTTACGGCCATTTGCTCTCTTTTTGGTTGGGTTGACTCATTATTGCGCTCCAATAATTGAGCCCTATTAACAACATCCCGAATACAAAACACGCTTTATGAGAGATAAGATATTGACGTATCTCGTGTTTCAAACCTCTTAGAAACATTCGCGTCATTCTCTCCTCATTATCAACCAAATGGGACCTTAAACGGGATAACTCGACAAACTTGGCTTCAGATCGCGACACTGGCCATGTTGTTTTGTTCCCGGTTTAATGAACTCTACCTCTTTCATGTGACGTAATACTTTTGGGAAAGTACTTGTTATTGAGCAGGGCTTGGAACTTCTCCCAAGACATCTTCAAGTCATGGCAGTTGAGTACGCTTTTACTGATTCCAACCAATAATCTGCCTCTGGCCGCAACATGAAGGTGGCAAAGGGAACCTTTTGCTCCTCGGAGCATCCCAAGATATCAAATATCTTTTTGATCTGTTTTATCCACGTCTCCGCCTTAAGTGGTTTTGGCTCTCCAAAAAACTCCGGTGGTCCCAGCTCCTTGAACTGTTCGGCAGTGACCGTCCGAGAGTTGCCAGTGTTTCCACCTGCATTTTGGACAGGAGCCACTCTCGCCTAATGTTGCATGAATTACAAGAAGTCTCGAAAAATTCCATCGTTCATCATTTGGTCAGTGTTGTTGTTTGCATTAGGATTGTCGCCTTCCTGATACACATTATCCTGATTATTGATCTGTGGAGACTCAACGGTCTCCTGTGCTCCATTGATGTTCTCAACATTCTCGGATGCCATTTTCAAATACTGCCACAAAATAAGGGTTGATTAACATATCACATATAATCCTTATACTCTGACCAACCAATTAAATATCAAATAAACTTAGGTAGGTCATACTAGCGAAGAAATTCCCCGTCTCTCCACTCCTAGTTCTTGTCTCACATCTCAGCCAGGGATCATATCCCTAAGCTTTGATACCAACTGTGACACCCCCAAAATAGGTATACATCACCTATTCTGAGTCACCAAATACATGGTACAGAATACAAATACAATCTTAAATATACAACAAGCGAGCTGTGAGTTTTAATACAACTATTGTCTTCTAGACAATATCCACTCTCAATATAAGTCCTCATTACATTTATTGTCACATTATTTAACAGAATAGTGAGGACTACTAATACTATCATCGGACCGTCACCCGCTCCCCGACTAGTCCCTTGCCACGCGTTCTCATTTCCTAAAGAGAACAGTGAAAGAAAGGGTGAGCTCAACTAGCCCAGTAAGAAATATTATGACTAAGATAATATAGAATAAATTATCATTAGTCTTCAACAATGTTAAACTAATAAAATACAATAGACATCAAGTTTAACTGCAGAGGAACATGCAATCCATTAAAAGAGTCAAGTAGAGAATAAAATCTATTATCTTTTATGATTTAAAAGGTTTTCATCACTTTTATCATTGGGACTCGATTTTAATAAATAATCACATCATCATCAAGACTACTACCGAGGATATTCATTAGTATCACAACCACAATTTATCCATGCACTACGGGCCAAGGATATTTGTGTATTCATTAATGGTTATGATCATGCCAACAACTGTCCATCAATGCACTACGGGCCAATGAGGACTTTTACCACATCATTTGTAACATTACGGCCATGATTACAAGAATAATCCTCGGTCATAATCATACCAAGTCCATCTATGCACTACAGGCCACAGATGACTTTCAAAAAAAAATAAACATGAGGATGATGACAATGATATAAGAGTTCAATAAAACAAGTTCACACTATTAATCGACCAGGTCGTTCCTAGGAAAGAGGGGGCTTTCCAATAAGGATTTCTCCCTATTGGCGCGCAATTAGATGACCAAACCTCTCCTTGACAGAACTTCTAGACATCGTTAATATTTCAAATAATAATATTAATAACTATATCATCAAAATTATTGATTATATAAAATATCGACAATAATTGAATAAAACTGAATGACTTCTCACGTAAGCATCAATTATCAATACCGTGTGCTACTATGCAACCACGCGTATTCCTGTACTTTTAACACCGGGTGTTTCAACAGTTAACGGTAAAACTTCCGCCGTTATTTTCATAAAAATATTTTGTCGTTTTCTCAATCCGACAATAATTTCGTTATGGGGTCCACCAATGATTGTGCCGTCGTACGAATATTCCCCGACCAATCGAATATTATAAACAACTTGCGTACTTTGCAACATTTCTAAATATTACCCACAACAATAACATTATATCAAATTCATTCCATAATATTTAAAAATAATAATTATAGAAAATTCATCTTTATTCATAAAAGTTGGGGTCTTATAATAACAGTTAATGCACATAATGTAAATGACATAAAGTAAAAGACACAAGGTGTTTTAAGTGGTTCAGAGACTCAAGCTCCTAATCCACTCTTCTGCTTTAAACTAGCAGGATTTCCACTAAGGAAGGCAAGACACGAATCACTAAGATTCCTTCAAGGCCGTGACCTTGGGACTTGATTCACTAAGAACTCTTCAAGGCCGTGCAATTCTTAGAACTTCTTTAGTTCCCTAGAACTCTTCAAGCCCAAAGAGCTTAGAAACTCATTTAGTCCCACCGGACAAGGACCCATCAGGCCCTGGCTTCTTGTTGTTGTAGTTTTAGTTGTTGTTGGTGCTAAGCTGCTAAGAAGTCATTAAGCTCTGAATATCTTTTGTACTTCGCAGCTTGGTGTGGTCCTCTTTGTATTCTGCTTCGAGTCTGGACCACATCTTCTTTGCTGTAGCTGATCTTTACTCTCTTCAGCTCATCTTCATCTGATGTCAGCTGTGCACCATCACCATCTGGATTTGCTAAGTCCCTGAGCTTTTGGTAGACTTCTTTTGGCACTTAGTAATCCCTGAACCCTTCTTGAATGTTTTGCAGACATGATTCTGCACTTGTTCAGTTTCAGCTTTAGGTTCATGGTGATCTGTGGAGTGGCTCTCTTGATCTTCTTTGTACTCATCCACTTTCCTGAATGCTATCTTTTTGGCCTTCTCGGTTCACAGCTTGGCTGCCATCTTTAGTGGCATTCTCATCTTTGTTGAGTGAAGCTTTGATCTGTATGAGTCCTTCTTCAAAGTCGCTTCACTTCCACCTCGGTGAGTCTCAATCACATCGAGACTTGTTCTATTAATCTTTGGTGGAACTCGTAGAGTCAACAATAGCATTCACCAACTCAACGATTCTGCAACACACAATCATCAGTAACTCTTGATCTTTGAGGCTCTATTGATTTATATTACTTCCCAATCTTCCCGTTGGAAAGTAGCCATTGAAAGTTATTCAAATTGCTTCGTAGATCTCGAGTTATTTGGTGCAGACTGCAGATGTGACATGACATCTTTTCTCGACTTCCCGACACTGCGATCTCATTGTTTCACCAACCCCCGCCGGATATGTCACTTTGATATCTTGGGCAGGTCGACGACTTTATTTCACCCTTCAGATTTCTCAATCAGAGGTTGTCCTTGCATCGATGCTCTCAATAAGCTCTTGTCCGAACATTACCCTTCAGATTGAACCATTGCCAATGCTTCAGTCTTCAGTTATTTGAACTCTACGATTCTGATGCATGTCTTCATGGACTTGTTCGTAGTGTCTTGTTGACTTGTAGAGACAACACTACGATCTTGAGGAGTGTTCACTTGTTCTTTAGGGTAGAACACCTCTTCCTCTTTTTGTGCAGTTGATGAGTGAGTTTTATACTCATAATTGAGTGCATTTGAGCTTAATCTTTTGGTTGTTTTTAAGTGTTTGTGTCTATTCATGCATGTTTTATATTGTTTTGTAGGAATTGGGATAAAAGTTACTTGGATCGACGTTTGGGGTGGCTAGATTTGCGTTTTTGGCTTGCCATTTATATAGAATCACTTCAGAGCCAATTTTAGTATTGCTCGTGACCTTATTTCGAAAACCTTAAAGAATGAAAGTTATCGATCTACATCTCCTCTTTCCGGAACATCTTGAATCATCAAAATCGGAGTTCGGACGAAGACGTTATGGTCATTTTCCCAAAGGGCGTCGGGAGCGTAGAAAATGTCGAGAGAATGGGGGGCCGGCCGGGCGGCCAAACCCAAAGGCAAATTGAGGCGCAAGCACTGGGGAGCGACTCAGCGACACCATGCCTAGTCTTTGAGGTCTTTGGGAAAAGGTCTCGAAAAGGCTTGGACGCATTTTGGGGCGAATTTTGATACCTTTTTGACTCCAAATTGGATTGGGTTTGTTCTTAAGCTAAAAATTAGACTTGTAACCTATAAATACATGATGTAAGGCATAAAATAAAGGGAGATTACATAGATTAGACTAGATAAAACACTCCATTAGATTAGAATATAAACCCTAGTTCTTAATTAGCCATTGGAGATTGAAGCAAATTGAAGAACACTAAAGATCAAGAGTAAGAGGGGAGCATCAGATTTGCTGACAACGGATTCTATTCTCTTCTCTTGTCATACTTTTATCTTTTAATGTCTATTCAGTTGTGGATTCTTGGTTTTAATTCATTAATTATGAACTAACTCTTTTATTAAGATTTCAATTGAATCTTTTATGGCTATAAATTAGTTATTTGATTTATTCCAATTATTTGTGTCAAAGTGAGTTGTTTATCTTGCCTTATGCTTATTGATTAATTATCTGATCAGTAATTACCTTGTTACTCTAGAAGGAACTGAAAGAGGAATTCTAGGGTTAGAACTGGGCATGATATCATGTGACTTAGTTATTTACAAAGTGAATAATTAGGTTTGTGAATTGAATGAAAATATATGTTCACCACATGTAACACATAAGGAATTGGGATTGAAAAGAGTTTAATTCAATTGTTTTGCATAGGAATATAGCAAGATTAATCTGGATTAAATAGAAGGCAATTGATCACTTGGAAAAGGACTTTTGGCATTTGAGAATTCCTGTTAACAATTTAGTAGGCATAAATATTGGGATAATTGGATAATTGATTTAGAGTTCATAATTGGGGATATTAAAGTCTTAATCCTTATTTATCTGAATTCATTCAAATCTTAGTTTTGTTTATTTGATTTATTTTAGAATAATTTTTTTTAATTGTTAATTTAGTTTTCTTAATTAGAAAATCACAATTTCTGATTGTTTAAATAAAATTGATTTTGTTAAGAGTTAGTAATTGGTAATTTTTATTAAATAATTCCTCTCGTGGGAACGATACTCTACTTTCACTTTATTACTTGTTGATAGTGTATACTTTCATGTATTCATTGATCTTGAAATCAATCAATAAGTTTTTTGGCGTAGATTCTTGGGAATTAATTTAATAATTTTTTACCAATATTAATTTCAATCAAATTAGTCTTATTTTAAATATTTTTATTTTTATTTCTTATTCTCTTCCTATATTTTCTCTTTTCAGGTACCATGGATGACTTTGCGTATCAATGGCCATACACGAACATAACTCAACCAAGGGAAACAGGGATTGATGGACTTAATACATTTTCTGCATTGTCAGCACAGATTGAGACACTTTCGAGGAGTTTAGAAGCTTTTGAAGCTCAACATCGTCAAAGTGTGGCTGTTGTGCTGGAAATCATATGAGTCATCAATGCGCCATCAGTTTCGAGTCGGTACAGTATAGTGGTGATTACCCCAACAATTATGTCTATCCCAACAACTATCATCAGGATTGGGGGTATCACACGGATTTTTCATGGAATAACAATCAAGCTCAAACGTCGAGACAACAAAATACATCCGAATTTCAAAATCAGACACAACAACTAGATCGAAAATCAAGTTTTGAAGAAGCCTTGGATAGATTTATTAAAGCTTCTGAAAAAAAGAGTGAGGAAAATGAAAAAAAAATTAATCAAATAGAGCTGAATATGCAAAGCCTAGGTGCGTCGATCAAGAATCTGGAAAATCAATTGGGGCAGATAGCACATGCGTTGAACAACCGTCCTCAATACACTTGGCCCTATGACATGGATTAGGGCGATGGAGAGCCCGAACAAAATCTGCTGACTAGATGAGCCACAAGATGTTGAAAGAGAGGAAACAATTGGGAATCGAAAAGAGAAGCGAAGATTTAATCAACGAAGATGAACCGATTTCATTAGTATCCCATATGCCTCCTCCACCAAAGTTCAATAATCCAGGCAGTTTTGCAAAACCATGCCCAATTGGCAGTTATGTCGTCGGCAAAGCTCTTTGTGACATAAGAGCTAGTACAGTTGTGGAGTCATGGTGGGATGAAAAAAAGAAGATAGAGGAAGATTCCATTATGTTTATTAAGCTTTAATGCCCCAATCTGATCATAGACATAATGGAGAAAACACCTAGTTGTTGGAAGTTCTTAATAGGGAACCTAACTACAAAGAGCATGCTAGGTGACTTCAATTCAAGGGTTTTTGCTAACAGGAACCTCCCAAAAAAGACATTGCTATTGATGGATGGAGGGTTCCTCAATTTTCGTAGGGGAATTGGATAGAGAATTGAAGAAGTCATTTGAGACTATAAAACAAGCGCTTATTGGGAGGCAACCCAAGTTTAATTTTTTATTTTAGTTTTATTAGGTTTTATATTAGCAGTTTTGAATTTGCATTTATTTAGGATTTAATAAAATTGCTTCCATCATGGTTTTACAGGTTATTCAAGTTAAATTCAAGTGTGGTGCCCAATTTGTTCCATGTGCCTAGCATATTCTCCAAACTTAGCGGACAAGGAGGAAGATTGCTATATTTTCAGGGAAGTCCTCTGCTTTAATTTTTCTATCTTAGTCATTGAGGACAATGTCTAGTTTAAGTTTGGGGGCATTTTAGTGTCGTATTGCATATAGTTAGTTATCTGCATGGTAGTTCATTTTTTTTATGTGTTAGCATTGTGTTTTTTTAGGTTGCATATAATACATGGTAGTTATTTGCATATTCATATATGTGTTGCATTAGTATGTGTTCATGTAGTATAATTGCATTTTTTTTTTTGCATGAATCTGTGTGATCGGTTGGTGTGGTCTTAGCTCGGCCTATGATAAGATTGGTTTTGCATGTTAACTTGAACAGTGTTGATAATTGATGATGAGTTCTAATTTTAATCATGATGATAATCTGAGAGCTTGTCTTAAACTTTATATGTAGGTTAGCACTTAAAGTTTAACTATTTTAATCCACTTGGTTCAAGGGTTTCATAATTTGTTTACGAGGGAAATTCTTGGTTAAAATTTAAGGAAATTAGTGAGCTGGCGGTAAAGGTTGGAATAGCGTAAAAGCTTGAGTTTGGGGGAATCTATGGGATATATATATATGAAAAAAAAAAAAAAAAAAATGATGAAATGATGAAAAAAAAAAAAATATAGAAAATCGAGAAAAGAAAAAAAAAAAAATAAACAAGTGGCATGCTTGTCTTAGTTTTGTGGCCTTTGTTACTTGAGTAAGTAAATGGCAGGGGATTGTCTTTACACCTAAGCGCCCTAAGGTCTTAATGGCTTGGGAGTCGTTGGTGAAAGCTTCGTTAAGGTAGCCTTTGAAAAGCCTAAGGGAATAAGACATTGCACACCATGAGAAAAAAAATGAATAAAACACGAGAAAGAGCAAAAATGCCCTCGTGGTTGAATAAAAGTATAAATAAATCTTGTATTTACCCTTAAACTTGGTAATTGCTTAGTTTTAACTGGAGTTGTCATGTTCACAAAAGTAATTGAATTGGAACTGAAATTTTTCTTTTAAGAAGTTTGTTATGTGATTATCTTGAATTGTGGTTGGTTAGAATGGTTAACAAGCACACACACACAACATGGGTGATGACAGGTTTGGATTGACTAATTGGTTAGAGTTATGGACTTTGACTTGATTGGATATATTGTTTAAATATCATTGGTATCTTTGAGGCCTGTTGCTATATATCATACTGATTTATTACTGGGTTCGTAGGTATATTAGAAAGTAAATCATGCATATGCATTCATCTAGTTGAGTTAGTTTGTCTATTTTTTGTTCTTTTGTGTTTTTGCTTGAGGACAAGCAAAGGTTTAAGTTTAGGGGTATTTGATGAGTGAGTTTTATACTCATAATTGAGTGCGTTTGAGCTTAATCTTTTGGTTATTTTTAAGTGTTTGTGTCTATTCATGCATGTTTTATGTTGTTTTGTAGGAATTGGGATAAAAGTTACTTGGATCGACATTTGGGGTGGCTAGATTTGCGTTTTCGGCTTGCCATTTACACAGCAGTCACTTCAGAGCCAATTTGAGTATTTCTCGGGACATTATTTCTAAAACCTTAAAGAATGAAAATTGTAGATCTATGTCTCCTCTTTTCGGAACATCTTGAATCATCGAAATCGGAGTTTGAACGAAGAACTTATGGCCATCTTCCCAAAGGACGTTGGAGCAGAAAATGTCAGAGAATGGGGCCAGCGCCGAGGCGCCCAAACCAAGTCTAATTAGAGCGTGGGGCTTGAGGGGCATGACTTCTTGCACCGTTGTGCCCGTGTTGATTATTTGGGGAAGTTCTGGAAAGGCTTGGGCGTATTTTGGGGGCGTAATTTTGACACCTTTTGACTCCAAATTGGATTGGGTTTGTTCTAAGCTAAAAATTGGACTTGTAACCTATAAATACATGATGTAAGGCATAAAATAAAGGGAGATTACATAGATTAGCTTAGATAAAACACTCCATTAGATTAGAATATAAACCCTAGTTCTTAATTAGCCATTGGAGATTGAAGCAAATTGAAGAACACTTTGAAGATCGAAGCGAAGCAAGAGGGGAGCATGATTTTTTTGACAAAGATTCTATTCTCTTCTCTTATCATACTTTTATCTTTTAATGTCTATTGGGTTGTGGATTCTTGGTTTTAATTCATTAATTATGAACTAACTCTTTTATTAAGATTTCAATTGAACCTTTTATGGCTATAAATTAGTTATTTGATTTATTCAATTATTTGTGTCAAAGTGAGTTGTTTATCTTGTCTTATGCTTATTGATTAATTATCTGATCAGTAATTACCTTGTTACTCTAGAAGGAACTGAAAGAGGAATTTTAGGGTTAGAACTGGGCATGATATCATGTAACTTAGTTATTTGCAAAGTGAATAATTAGGTTTATGAATTGAATGGAAATATCTATTCACCGCATGTAACACATAAGGAATTGGGATTGAAAAGAGTTTAATTCAATTGTCTTACATAGGAATATAGCAAGATTAATCTGGATTAAATAGAAGGCAATTGATCACTTGGAAAAGGACTTTTGGCATTTGAGAATTCACATTAACAATTTAGTGAGGCATAAATATTGGGATAATTGGATAATTGATTTAAAGTTCATAATTGGGGATATTGAAGTCTTAATCCTTATTTATCTGAATTCATTCAAATCTTAGTTTTGTTTATTTGATTTATTTTAGAATAATTTCTTTTAATTATTAATTTAATTTTCTTAATTAGAAAAATCACAATTTCTGATTGTTTAAATAAAATTGATTTGGTTAAGAGTTAGTATTTGGTATTTTTATTAAATAATTCTCTCGTGGGAACGATACTCTACTTTCACTTTATTACTTGTTGGTAGTGTATACTTTGCGTATTCATTGATTCTATTGCCTCAACTGTTCTCGAATCGATGGCTCGATTCCTTGCTCTAGCCTCTTCTGAATAACAAGACACTTCAGATTTGTGGCGTGTCCAAGCTCGCTTTCTCCTTGTGATCTCCCGTTCACTTATCATCAATGGCCTGACCCATTGCTTAATCACTTTAGCCTTGTTATTTAGAGGCTGACCAGTATCTCAGTGTGTACTCCATAAATTTCTTCTTAGATTGGCAAACACTACGATCATGGTTACTTCTAAGATCGTTGTCATCTTTCCACTTGTCAGCTACTGCACAAGCTGACATTCCATAGTCAATTATTGAAGTCTTCTTATGATCATCTTGTGGAAGATTTCATCTCAAATGGCTTCATAACTCAATCTTGATGTTGATTGGATTGGTGCTTATGTCTTCTGTCAGCTTAGCATGCCATTCGTTGAGTGCTCTCTCATTACCTTCAGGTGGGACGTATCTATGCAGTGTCAACCAGAGGCTTCATTCCTTTGGATATTCACGGAGTGCACATTAGGTGAGAATCGTATTTGCTCTACGATTCTGCCTTGGCATTATGAGCACATCTATTGAGGTCGTAGTCCTTCACTCTATGATTCAGCTTTGGTTGTGCAGACACTACGACTCCGAGATCAGATCTTGACACTCTATAATTTCTATTGTTGTGCTTGTTGTCTTTCATCCTGCTCGACTTCGATTTACGCCTTTGATGACGATCAAGAGACTCTCTACGATTACGAGTGCGATCCACGATCCTTGATTTGGCCGTTAGTAGACACTACGACTCCAAGTGTAGTCTACGATTCTTCACTTGACTTTAGCAGATGCTCGGTCGACTCGTAGGCAGGCTATCTCTATGATTCTGAACATGACTTCCTCAGCAGACTACGGCCCTGATGAAGTTCTCCTCGACACACTACGATCCTTCCTCATCTCTCCTAGAAGTCTATGAACTCCGAGATCTACTATTTTACAGACTACGATTCTGCCTCGATAGCTCTCTAGTTTTCCTTGACTCTCCTGGCAGACTACGATTTCTGGTGCAATGCTCGACGATCAGACAAGCCTATCTATTACATCATAAGATCAACCTAACATGCTTGATCTTTCTATATTTATATTCCTTGTACATCATTTCTTTTTAAAGGACTTTACAAAGCTGTTTTACTTATATAGGATCAACCTAACACATTTGATCAATTCATTCTAAGTCCTTGTACATATGTTTCTATTATCTATCAAAGGACTTTACAAATTTTCTTAATGCAAACATACTTGCATATTCATTCATATATATATGTCATAATCAAATCATATGTAAACATGAATATCATTCACATGTTTATTCCTGACAATCTCCCCCTATTTGATTATGACAAAAACAATAAGTGCATATGCATGTTATGAATGAATCTTATATACAGTGAGCTGCTGTATTTCTAAAACAGATAATCATAAATTTCATTTATAATAATATAAAATTTAATATACTATGACATCTTACATCCTGGATCCAGAACATACCTAACTAGTTAGAGATATACCTCTTTGGCTCCATGTATGCTTCCAGGATGTCTGTTGATGTGATATTCATCTGTTTGATCTTTTTGCATCTGCTCATCCTGGGACATTGGCTTCATCATCCTTTTGTATGCTCCCCCTCAGATGTTTGTTGCTCTGACTCCCCCTCAGCCTTTGCAAATACGGGTTCATCATCCTTTAGCTCCCCCTTTGATGATGACCCAACTTCTTCTTCTGTTATCTTCTTCTTTTATTTCCTTCTGCTCTTCTTTCCCTTTCTTGGCTGCCTCTTTCTATGCCTCTCTTTCTCCCCCTTTTTGTCATTAATCAGTTGAGAGAGTTGTTCCATATTGAACATAAGCTGCTCCATCATGTAGGAGGAGTTTTCAACTTCATTCTTGATTTCTTGTTGACTTAGCTCAAGTTGCATAGAGAAAGATTGATTCATGTTGTCAATCTTGTCAAAGAGGATTTTGAGTTTCTCTTCATTTGCCTCTTGTGCTCGTAGAGCTGTAGCTTTCTAATCATGTATGGCTTTCAGATAGATGTGATCTCTCTCTTTGATTTTGAGAGATATATCGGCCATAGTTGCTTGGAGTCTATCTTCTATTGTTGTTAACTGCTTTGACTCTTCATTCATTAGAAATATCTTCTCAACTCACTTCAGTGAGAATTCCTCAATGACTCTGCGCCCACGAGATTTTGGTCATCTGTCTGGCAGCTTCTTGTTGAACACTAGCTTGGACTCTACGATTTTCATCCTTGTATAGATTGTGGAAAGTGTTGACAATCTGAGAAATCATTGAGTACCAACAGATATTGGAAGATGAAGGGATGTTAAATATCTGAGCTTGGGCAGATGGAGGCTTCTCAATTTGGATTTGAACATCATCAATGGTAGAGTAAACAGACTTTACGATTATTTCTTTGGCCATAGTCCTTCTGCCTTCAGTGTCAACTCTATGATTATAGGGAATATAGTGATTTCTAGCTTGTCTATAGATCTTGTAGTGAGACTTGTCATTGATCATCATGGTTGCAAACTTCTTTACCCTTGGGAAGTTTTGTGACACCAGCTCTAGATTTGGAAATTGAGAGTAACACCAGCTGAAGTAGCTCTCATCCTTATCAGTAGGAGCCTTTAACCACGGCATCCATGGGAAGAACCATCTCATCAGAGGATCTTCAGAGTTGTACAATATTGTTGTGCAATCTAACTCCATATTTTTCCAATTATGAATTACTTCATCTGTAGTCATCCTTACAACTCGAAGTTGTTCATTTCCAAGACTTATCCATCTTACTTCTGGTTCAGCTGGTGGTTCATCAAAAACTTCCACCACTATTCTTCTGCTGATTCTAGCTGGAGAGAGAACAAGATAGTATTCTGGTTCCTCTGATTCCTGAAGTGCAGAATCAGACTCTTTCCCTATTTCTTCCCTTTTTGATCCAGAATCTCGCTGACTTCCTTCATCAGATTCTTCAGTGAAGTCTTCTTGTTGAATTTCATTTTCAGAACCTTCTTCATGATATCTTCCTGGATTCATCACTAATTCCATCTTCATCATTTTCTTCATCAGATTCATCATCACTTACTTCAATGACTGCAGTAGAGTGATCATTTTTCTTGTTAGAGGCAAATTTAGCCAGTAGTCTGTGGCTCTTCCTTCTCCTTGGTGGTTCAGCAATTTGAGAGTCAGACTCTTCTTCCTCTTCAGACTTTTAGGCCTTTGAGTCATCAGACAGGCTTTCTTGATTTTCATCATTGACAGGGGCATGTCCTTCTTCTTCAGAATCATCTTCATTTACATCACCGGACAGGCTAGCTTGATGTTCAGCAGTAGTATGGGCATGTTTTTCTTCCTCAGACTCTGCATCTTTTGGATTTGTTAGAGCGATTGCTGTAGAGGATATTATTGTGTTAACCTGTAGCCTTTCTTTATCATTAGAGTGAATGCTCTGAGAGTTAACCATAGAGCTTGCACATCCTTTTTCTTCACCATCAAACTTGGCTTTTTCTTTCACAGATTCAACTTCTTCCTTATTTCTGGACTTGCTCTTTAAGGATTCAATCTTTGAACTTTCAGTTCCTTTCTCATCTTCAGACTCTTCATGTTCTTCTTGGTTGGATGGACTTTCCTGGGGAACTGGGGCTGGTTTGTTTACCACTTTAGCTTTCTTTCTTGAGGGTTCCTGAAGTAATCTGTTACTTCTTCTCCTTTTTGGGTTTACAGTAGTTGAAGTTGGTTCTTCTTTTGTTCCTTGTTTCTTCTTAACAGTGGAGACATGGCTTGATGAAGCCTTAGCATTCTTCATATTCTTAGGCTTCTTGCTTGCTGGTGTGGCAGCAACTGGTGTGGAGTCACCAGACTCAGAGCTTTCTTCCTCCTTTGCCTTTCTCTTCTTTTCAGAGATCTTTCTGCTGCTTTCTGCAGTAGTTAACCTTCTATTTTCCTTTGGGTTTTTCTTCTAGTTTACGAACAGCTGAGGAGACATAATTTTGTGAACATTAAGAATCTCACCCTCATCATCCTTAATTTTATTCTTCAACTTTTTCTTCAGGATGATACTTAAGAATCTCCCGTGAAAAACCTTTGTGAGTGGTTTTTCAGTTGACCTTTTCTTTTCTTCCTTATCCAGCCACTTAGACATCTGGTCAACCAGGATAGCTCCATAGTTGATATGTTCCTTCATGACTATAGCAGACATGATCTTCAGTTGTTGATCAATCACAGTATCATGTGCAGTGTCTTTGCATAAGATACATTTACCCACTATTTCAGCAAGGAACTCATATTCTTCATAAAACTCCTTTTTCTTCTTATCCTTCAGACTAGGGTTTCTTTTGTACTACATAATCTTCTTAGCTTTTTCAGTGTCGATCTCTTCCAGGCTTTTCAGATCTTGGTTAGGAAGGTCTAAGCAATGATTGATGTCAGAAGAACTTATTTTCAGTATCTAACCCTTAACCTTAGTGGAGAGAATCCCAGAATTTATGGTTGCGTTTAAATGAAACTCTTTGACCAGGTCACCATATATTTGTGTGTTTACCTCAAGACATTCTGAGAACCCTGCTTCCTTCACAAGTTCGAGAATATCCCTGAACTTTTTATCGGATTTATCGAACGACTTGGTTCCTAGCTGAATGCCAGTGATTACTCGTCAGTCTGCCATTAGAGGATTCAAGGAGTATGGGTGTTGATTCGGAGAGATTTATGAGAGACAGCTGATTGTTATTTGGGTTCTGGAGGTTTAATCGATCTAAGCTTTGAAAGGATTCTAGGGTTTGAAAATGGGAGGGAGAGAGGTTCAAGAGGTTCTGATAACTGTTTGCAGATTTGAATCTGTCTTTATGGCAATTCCTTCTTACACTGCATACGCTATGACGTGTCAACTAGTCATTGGTTGTACGATGCCCAGTAATGAGCTGTAACTCCCCATTAACTTGTCAGTTAGCTGTCTCTTTTAGAAGAGTGGACGTTTAATTGACGTGGATTGACCTTTGACCTCTTTAGTTCATAGAGTAGCATGATAAGACAGCTATTGACTCTACGTTTTCCTTTGTTGGCTCAATGATCAATTCTCTGAAAGATGTTGCAGTGAATAGTTTTGACATTACTTCTCATTTTTAACCTCCACACCTCATTCACTGTGGTGCTTAATGAAGCCTTGGGTACTTTCCTTTAGCAATACCTCTTTCTAACCATCATTCGACCCTGTCTTCTCTTATTGTGAATGACTGAGCAAATGTCCTATTCTTCCAAAGCTTCTCATGAGCTAAAGTATCCTCTTGTAAGACTGCGAACGTCGAGTCTACTTCTACGATTGTTGAGGTTGCTCCATGATCGTTGATTTTACTTTTACCTTCACTCTACAATCGCGGACTGTCTTGGTCTTTGAGATGAACTTGACTAAGCATTTCTTCTGGGTTAAGGTAGCTCAGGAAGGGCCAACCTCTTAGACTGAGCTAAGGGTTAGGTTTATCCCTAAGGCGCTTTCCAGATGAAATACCTTAGAAGTAATTAGCACTAATATCTCTTTTGACCTTTTCTGATGAGGAGACCCTTCATCAACTTTAGACAATTGCATTTGTTGTGATCGTGGTGTCTTCTTGCTTTTTACACTATGAGCATATGTTTGATTGTAGGTACTCCACGATTTTGAATTAGGCGGCTGATAGGTTATCAACAGTACATTTTTAGATGTTCCTACTGGCTATGGATCTTTATTTGGTTCATCAACCACAAAGTTTTGGGACTCTGCAGCTGGTACATTGCTTCATAAAACATTTCAGTACTGTTGCTCCTTAACAGATCACTGCTCCCCCATGGTTGATGTTGTCTTTTTAGTGAGGTGTGATTCCTTTTTCCTTATGTACATAAGGAGGCATCCCTGCATGTCTCCTTCTGACCGAAGTCATTAAATCTTCTTATATCGTAGAAATGAGCATCTTCAGAGTTGATCATTCTACGATCCTTTGATAGGACTACGAATGTAGTCTTCCTTATCAGCTTGTGCTCGTGGAGTTCTGCTCCCATACTAAGTTCCTAATGTTTGATGCTCGATGGTCCTTTGATGTGAGCTTCCTTGAGAACAAGTTTTGTATGCTTGTGCAACTAAGACCCTTTTTCATCTCTGGTTGAGTGGTCTACTTTCATATATAAAGATATGCAGCCATTTGAGCTTCATTTAGATTAGCTCATCAGGTCTTCAAGGACAGGCTTTGACATGTAGTAATTTTGTCAGAATTATTTGTGAACAGTACTAAGCCTTCTGCTGGTTGACTCTTCTTGATTGAAGTCTTTTGCTTTAGCATCCTTAGTGTGGTCAGATAGACCAGGTACCTGCAGGTTATTCATTTCTAATTTTTGGTACCCATGGTTAGATGGGTCCTGCTAGGTTAGTTACTAAACCCCTGTTCCTCATATATTTGGATGAACATCACATTGACCACCATCAGTCGTATCCATGTATGTACTTCATTTAGATAATACATTTTGAGATGCATGGTGGTGAGTGTGAGAGAAATCTGACATTTTAATAAAACACTCTTTTCTTTGATGGTTTCATCATATGCTAAGTTATGATCACAGAGTTTAAATGTTCACAGAGTGAGAATCAGCTCTACGATTTATTAGCATCTGGTTGATTCATGGAGGTGATCAGTTTCTATGAATCTTCAAGATTCTCTTGTAGATCCGATCATACTCTGTGTATCTTTAAACACTTAGACCATAGGATGTACAAAGCACCTTATCCCATCAGCAAGGATTTCTTCACATTCAATCGACCTGTGAGGCTCTTAAAACCATTTCAGGTCTCTTTCAAGTTATCATCTTCAACCTAAAACTTGGATGGAGAGAAAGTTTATAGACATTTGAGTTTCTATCATTAGTGTACTTTCTCTCTTCACCTTTTTAGATAGATTATGAATATTTGAAGGAAAACTGTTATAGTTCATGAGTGAAATGCAAATATGATGTTCATATCTATGTTTAGCGAGGAACCGTACCTTTTTGTTGTTGATTTCTTAACAGTCATTTATCTTAGATATACTTAGTTTAGGCATTGATGTGCATGTTTTCTCATTTACTTCTGACAGCCATTTGCTCCAGTTGATCTTCAGTCAATCAGTCGTGGTCTTGAAGATACAAGCTAAGAGAGTGTCAGCATCTCTAATTCTTTGACATCCTTGAGTTCACAAGATTCACATCCAGCTGCAGTTTGACCAAGCATGTGGTTGAGAAGTTCTTCTTTCTTCTCTGGATAAGCATTACTTAGCATGTATGGCCTTTTCATCTTTTCAGGCAAGTGGATGTTTGAATCTTTTCTGTTGATATCTCTTGAGCTTTTTGGCCTGGTCTTCAGACAACAAGATTGACATCGAGTAAGGATTGGTCTTGTTGATATGATAATCAAAGTCATGGACCAATCTAAGCAGCTTCATGTGTATATGCACATTTACCTGTACACAATATTTCCAACGAGTAAGCTCATCTGCATATAACAAGTGACTTACTACTAAACTAAGTTTAGAACAATGTTTGTGCCTAGGATCAGACTCATAGCGATTAGCTTTTGAATGTAGCATGAGAACCTGCTCTGATACCAATTATTAGTTCCCAATAGGCACAATATAGATCTAGAAGGGGGGGTTCAATAGATCCTTAGAATTTCAAAATAATTTTTGTCTATTAAGTTGTATTTCTCATTAAGTAGCTCATAACAAACTTAAGAATCTTTTCAAGCACAGCGGAATAAGTAAAGATCCCCTTCATTGATATATTCATAATCAAGCATACATTGTTCGTAGAGTTACTTTAGTAGTAAGCAGTTAAAACATTCATAGCAGTTATAGCAGTTAATGTACATAATGTAAATGACATAAAGTAAAAGACACAAGGGGTTTTAAGTGGTTCAGAGACTCAAGCTCCTAATCCACTCTTCTACTTTCAACTAGCGAGATTTCCACTAAGGAAGGCGGCAGACCGAATCACTAAGATTCCTTCAAGGCCGGTGACCTTGGGACTTCAATTCACTAAGAACTCTTGAGGCCAAGAACCTTGGAACTTCTCTAGTTCCCTAAGAACTCTTCAAGACCAATGAGCTTGGAAACTCATTTAGTCCCAGGAGAAGGACCCATCGTGCCACGGCTTCTTGTTGTTTGTAGTTGTAGTTGTTGTTGGTCTTTGAGTTTGCTAAGATGTCTTTAAGCTCGAATATCTTTTGTACTTAGTGACTTGGTGTGGTCCTCTTTGCATTCGCTTGAGTCCGGACCACATCTTCTTTGGTGCAAATTGATCTTTTTACTCTCTTCAGCTCATCTTCATCTGATGTCAGCTGTGCACCATCACCATATGGATTTTCTAAGTCCCTGAGCTTTTGGTAGACTTCTTTTGGCACTTAGTAATCCCTGAACCCTTCTTGAATGTTTTACAGACATGATTCTGCACTTGTTCAGTTTCAGCTTTAGGTTCATGGTGATCTGTAGAGTGGCTCTCTTGATCTTCTTTGTACTCAGCCACTTTCCTAAATGCTATCTTTTTGGCCTTCTCGACTCACAGCTTGGCTGCCATCTTTAGTGGCATTCTCATCTTTGTTGAGTGAAGCTTTGATCTGTATGAGTCCTTCTTCAAAGCTGCTTCACTTCCACCTCGGTAGTCTCACTGTCACTGAGACTTGTTCTATTGATTTTTGGTGGAACTCGTAGAGTCAACAATAGCATTCACCAACTCAACGATTCTGCAACACACAATCATCAGCAACTCTTGATCTTTGAGACTCTGTTGATTTATACTACTTCCAAATCTTCCCGTTGGAAAGTAGCCGTTGAAAGTTATTCAAATTGCTTCGCAGATCTCGAGTTATTTGGTGCAGATTGCGGATGTGACATGACATCTTTTCTCGACTTCACGACACTTTGCGGTCTCACTTTATTTCACCAACCCTGTCAGATATGTCACTTTGATATCTTGGGCAGGTCGACGACTTTATTTCACCCTTTTGATTTCTCGATCAGAGGTTGTCCTTGCATCGATGCTCTCAATAAGCTCTTGTCCGAACATTACCCTTCAGATTGAACTGTTGCCAATGCTTCAGTCTTCAGTTATTCGAACTCTACGATTCTGATGCATGTCTTCATGGACTTGATCGTAGTGTCTTGTTGACTTGTAGAGACAACACTACGATCTTGAGGAGTGTTCACTTGTTCTTTAGGGTAGAACACCTCTTCCTCTTTTTGTGCAGTGCTTCATCACTTCTATTTGCCTCGACTGTTCTCAGATACTGATGGCTTGATTCCTTGCTCGGGCCTCTTCTGAATAACAAGACACTTCAGATTTGTGGCGTGTCCAGCTCGCTTTCTCCTTGTGATCTCCCGTTCACTGATCATCAATGGACTGACCCAATGCTTAATCACTTTAGCCTTGTTATTCAGAGGCTGACCAGTATCTCAGTGTGTACTCCATCAATTCTTCTTAGATTGGCAAACACTACGATCCTGGTTACTTCCAAGATCGTTGTCATCTTTCCACTTGTCAGCTACTGCACAAGCTGACATTCCATAGTCAATTATTGAAGTCTTCTTATGATCATCTTGTGGAAGATTTCATCTCAAATGGCTTCATAACTCAATCTTGATGTTGATTGGATTGGTGTTTATGTCTTCTGTTAGCTTAGCATGCCATTCATTGAGTGCTCTCTGGTTACCTTCAGGTGGGACGTATCTATGCAGTGCCAACCAGAGGCTTCATTCCTTTGGATATTTAGGGAGTGCACATTAGTTGAGAATCGTATTTGCTCTACGATTCTGCCTTGGCATTTTGAGCACATCTGTTGAGGTCGTAGTCCTGCACTCTACGATTCAGCTTTGGCTGTGCAGACACTACGACTCCGAGATCAGATTTTGACATTCTATGATTTCTATTGTTGTGCTTGTTGTCTTCATCTGATCTTGCTCGACTACGATTTCTACCTTTGATACGATCAGTAGACTCTACGATTCTGAGTGCAGTCTACGATCCTTGATTTGGCCGTTAGTAGACTCTACGACTCCAAGTGTAGTCTACGATTCTTCACTTGACTTTGGCAAATGCTCGGTCGGCTCGTAGGCAGGCTGTCTCTATGATTCTGAACATGACTTCCTCAGCAGACTACGACCCTAATGAAGTTCTCCTCGACACACTACGATCCTTCCTCGTCTCTCCTGGAAGTCTACAAACTCTGAGATCTACTATTTTACAGACTACGATTCTGCCTCGATAGCTCTCTAGTTTTCCTTGACTCTCCTGGCAGACTACGATTTTCGGTAGAGTACTCGACGATCAGACAAGCCTATCTATTACATCATAAGATCAACCTAACATGCTTGATCTTTCTATATTTATAGTCCTTGTACATCATTTCTTTTTAAAGGACTTTACAAAGTTGTTTTGCTTATGTAGGATCAACCTAACACATTTGATCAATTCATTCTAAGTCCTTGTACATATGTTTTATTATCTATCAAAGGACTTTCTGACTTTTCTTAATGCAACATACTTGCATATTCATTCATATATATATATATATATATATATATATATATATATATATATATATATCAAATCATATGTAAACAGGAATATCATTCACATGTTTATTCCTGACATACTTTGCAAAAAGTAGTTCTCAAAAAATAGTTCCTTGAATCTATCTCATGCCACAACTCCTACTCTGTTCTTATTCTGATTCGATTCCCACCAAAAATTCATCTCACCTTTCATCAAATAAGTAGCAAAAGCTGTCTTTTGCTCCTCAGCTACTCTTGCAATAATAAAATCTTTCTCCATTTCCTTTATCCAAGTTTGAGCTTCGATTGAATCTGTTGTTCCCTTAAACTTCGGCGGTCCTATTGCCTTAAAATCTTTAAAATTTGCCAAACGATTATCTAGCAGATTCCCTATGTCTGGTACTCTATTTTTTTTATAGCGTGTGCTAACATATTCACAAAATTCTGCATCGGGTCTTCTTGACCTCCGCATTATTAACAAAATTCTTCTACCATTCGGTTTCATGGTTCTCTTCTTGGCGGCATTATCTGAATAAACAAAACCTTAAATTATTCCTTTGTGTTTTATATTTTATGCCACATCTTATTAGTGTTAGTATTTAAAATTTAATACGTAATTTAAACCCAGTTAAACATATAATCATAATACAGCATTTATATTCATATACCAAATCATAGTGTCATACGCTTACAATTCCCTGACATATTACTATAAATGTTATCTATCCCACTTAAACAACTAAAAGATGGGATTTACCAAAACTATATTTCCCTAATCTCATAAGGTGGGGATATATTATATTTATATATTACCTCTTATAGTCTGAGGTTTACATCATACATATATAAACCTATAAACAAAAGGGGTACAAACTGCATCTATATACATCATAGGACTACTAAACTATCATATTACTGTATTCCATGCGAAGCCGCATCTACATGCACATGCTCCTGTGGAAATACTCCATCTATAACTTGGCGACGAACCGAGCGACTGGTCTCACCTTCCTCAATATGATGCCTCCTATCTCCTACACTTTAACTCCTATAGGTTGTATCCAATGTCAGCCCTAGAGTCTTTATCCTTACAGCACATGCCTCAACCTCTTTCTCTAACTGGTCAACCCTCCTTGAAGCCCTGACCTATGCATCCTCAATCATTATCTTGTCAGCAATTTCTAAATCAAACTCAAATTTCATAGCTTGATTCTCTATCATCAGCTCTCCTAACTTTAACTCTCCTTGTTCTAATTTTTCTCTCAACTCGGAATTTCTTGTGAATATCTGATGTAGTAATGTCCCCACATGCTGGGCCAAAATCACATATTCTTCTAACTGTTCCTTTACTTCTGCTAACTCAACCTGCAAGCTCCTTATACTGCACCTCTGTGAATTGATGGGTCATATTCTCTTCCTCTAAATGTGCCACTCTATCTTCTAACTCTGAGTTTCTAGCCATCAAATCTCCTATCAACACATCTTCAGGAGTGTCCTCCATCGCGATAGCTAGGTTCCCCAATCGGGTCCAATTGTTCCTGTTCCACAGTATGACTATCATGTCTTTCCTCAGACATCCTATAATCACAACACCAAAAATAAACAACAAACAACATCAGTATCACAATAAAATATATTCATTGATGAAATGAAATAATATTTTATTATGCACAACCCATACTAGATGAATTTTCACAATCCATCTCCTAGCATACTCTATACTAGTTTTCTTCTAAGGTTATAACCTAGGTTTCACATCCTAATATTTATAACCTATATATAGCTCTGATACCAACTTGTGAAGCCCCTAAATTCGAGTTTCCTAACCTCGGGTTCGGTGCTCCCGATCCTTCATCATCATCATAAACATTCTATAAAATATTACGAAATATATAAACATAAATTGTTCATACAATAAGTTCTACATCATTGTCCAAGGTCTACTAACCTTAACTTAATTACATACCCTTAGTAATTCAAAAGGTTTATATAAATAATTTACATCAGATAACTTAATAATTAAATGTTCACATCAAATTATTCTTGAACTTTTCCCTTTCCTTTGTCTTTCTTGGAGCTCTCGGGCTTAACTAAAATAATATCATGATATAGCAAGAGTGAGCAACTAATTTGCTCATCAAGTTTAAATACATGAATAATATATCATGATTGAACAAGAATAAGCTTTTAAATTATCAACAATATATATTAATTGTAAAAGAATTAGAATTCAAGTTTCAATAAATGAAAGATTGTGTTGAGTGGTCATCAATGACCATGAACATATACTAAGGACTTATCAGTAATTAAACAGGACATTTTAGTAGGTTTTGGTAATCAAGGGGATCAACCTTTCATCCCGAAGAATATGCATAATCACTTAATAAACGGGCAAACAATCGTTTTTCAATATACTATCTTAATAAAAATTGTTCTTTTTCCTCAGTCTAGGAATCCTTACCAACAACTGCTTTAGACAACTTTTAAAACATATCTGATTAAACAAGATTAAACATGTTCGGTCTAGCTGATACAACTAGCTTAAACTTAGCTCATAAACAGATCATGAATAAAAGAACTTTAACTTATTTCACAGTTTAAATAATAGAACAGAAAATCAAGTGCACAAAATGCGAATATCAATAATCATTATAGATTTGGAATAATCAACAATAATTATCCACTAACATGCTTTGAAAAATAACAACTTAAGTTTGAGTTAGAAAACTTGCCTCATCTGCGGACTACTGTTACGCAATTTAATTTATCTTCTTTTGAAAAGACCTATCATTGATCTTTCAATTAGAATATCATATTTCGATTCATAACATTACTATTCTTATAATAAATTATCTTAACATTTAGTCACATAAATAACTATTAGATATCACATTAAGTCCCTAGTAATATCATCATTCCTTGATACTATTGCTATCATATACTCATCATCTTAAACTCTCATCTAATATAATTAATCTTTTAATAATATTTTATTCATTTAATCATTTAATAATCATCTACAAATATTATTAATTATTCACTTCCTAATATTATTAATCATTTAATAATATTTTAATCCCTTTACTAATATTATTAATCCTTTAATAATATTTTAATCATTTACTAATATTATTAATCATTTAATAATATTTTAATTATTTACTAATATTATTAATTATTTAATAATATTTTAATATAATATTATTAATCAATCATTTATTAATATTTTAATCTAATATTATTAATCATTTAATAATATTTTAATCAATATCTAATATTATTAATCATAAAATAATATTTTAATCATTATTAAATATTATTAATCATGAAATAATATTTTAATCTAATATTATTAATATTTTATTCTAATATTTAATAATATTTTAATCTAATATTATTAATCACTTAATAATATTTTAATCATTTATTAAACTCATAAAAAATTTAATTTAATAGTTTATTCTTTACTATTTAATTTATTTAACAAACATAATATGCCATACACATAATATTTTATTAAAAATGACCACATTACCCTCCTAAATCTTAATACATAATTTTAAGGGTCATTAGTCAATTAAATAACATTTACAAAGTTTATAACTTGATTTAACTTAATTTACTCATTTATTCTTAACTTAAACAAAGACATGAAAAATACCAAAATAACTTATTATTTTTTTTATCTTTTGGGAAATATCCGAATATGATATTTTAGTCACAAGATATTTTTCTTGCAATTTTATAAATTTGTTTCCTATTTTTAAATAGGCTAAAACAGTCTAAAATAGACACATTTATCAGAAATTATCTTTTTGTCCAAACATTATGAAATTAACACTGTAGATTCTTGTTATCATATACTAACTCCTGTAAAAATTTCACATTTTTCTAAGGTATACACACAAAGTTATTACAATTTACTTTTAAAATCACACTTTCTTACATCATCAAAAGTGGCCGAAACATCCCTCTTTACAAACTGGCCTGAACAGTTTTTGATTTTCCAGTTTTGTTACCCGGCTGGACTATTTTGGGAAAAATGATACCACGGTTTGCTCGTTTAATTTTTTTGAGTGCTACCATTTGGGTTTAACAGATAACTCATGGATCTAACATACCTTTTTGACGGATCTCAAAAATAAGTTGTAAATTTCAAATGGTAGGAGTTCAAAGTATGATGAAATTAGGGTTTTCTAACCCTAAAACTGTTTTGTTCCTTTTCTTTTTTCAAGATTTTCAACATCTAAAATGGTAAGATCTAAACATGAAACACCCTAAAACATAAAGATCTAGTGGTCTGGAGTTTAAAATCATAAACTCATTATTTTGACAAAAACAACCACAATAAAACACAAACTATTTACTAGGGTTTGAGTTTATACCTAATTCTTTGGGCAAATTTTCTTCTCCTTCCAAAGTAATTGATCAAGTTTGATGGCATGGAAAATTATCTCCTCTCCTCCTCCTTGAATATCCGAACCCCTCTCATTCTCTCCATCTTTCAATCTCTTTTGTTTTCTTTCTTTTGCTACTTTGAGATGGGGTTTTTTTTATAGTTAGTAAAAATGTATATATATAACATATGTATGTATATATATATATATATATAAATCTACCAATATCTCATCTCAATCTTGCTTTGGTAGATTTTTAATTAATAAGCTATGAAAATAGAAAACCTATGCTAAGGAGTTGGTGAACTAACATTGAAAATGAGAAGCAAAAATTCAATTAATCATGTGCTCAAACTCTCCTTACTTGCCCGGCTCCCCCTTGTGTTTTTGTCCAATTTTTGATTTTATTTATGGGACAATTACATATTCTATTACATTTTTAAAAATAATTACATAAAAAGAGTACAAACAAAATAATTACAAAAAGAGTGATATGCAATATTTAATTACAAAAAAAAGTGCAATCTTATCCCTTTAATTATGCACACAATTACCATCTCTCCCACAATTTTCTCCCCATCTCTCCCACGATTTTCTCCCACTCCATTTCTGTTTCCCTTCTTCTTATCCTCCCTCCCTCCACCTCCGCCTCCTCCTCCTCCTGTCCCACCCCTCCGCCTCCGCCTCCACCTCCGCCTCCGCCTCCCCCTCCTCCCGCCTACCCTCCTCCCCTCCTCCCGCCTCCCGCCTCCACCTCCTCCCGCCACTCCCTTCCCACCCCCTCCTCCTCCTCCCCTCCTCCCCTCCTCCCGCCTCCCCTCCTCCCTCCTCCCGCCCCACCGCCCCCCCGCCTCCCTTCCATCCGCCCCTTTCTCCTCCCCTCTTCCCCGCCTTCTCTCCTCCCTCGTCGTCCACTTCCATCGGTTCATTTCTCCACCTCCACCGGTAACAAACAAATACCATACGTTGGTAACCAACGATCATGTAGTTGGTAGCCAAACATTCCGATAAGGTAACCAATTCAATTTTATTTGATTACCTATTTATTTTGAATGTGATGCGATTGGTAACCAAACTTCATACATGATTAGTTACCAAACTTTTTCGATAAAGTAACTAATTCAATTTTATTTGATTACCATTTTTATTTTAAATGTGATGCGGTTGGTAGCCAAACTTCAGATAAAGGTAAACATTTTAATTTTTTGTTGGTAACTAAATCGTCAAAAAAATTCAGAATAGCAACTCTCATGGCATGGTGTGGCAAGTACAAGCATACATGATATAATGGCAATGATTTACTAATGACGACGATATAGCTACATGGCGGAGGAGGCTGGGAGGAGGATGATGTACAATAACTCCTTCATAATTTATTTTTTTTAATTTCCTAATTTTAATTTTAATTTTGAATTATGGATTTGAAATTGTTGTTAGAGACAAGTTTTGAATTTGAATTTGAATTATTAGTTATCCTTGATTTTAGGTTTCCTTATTAATGTGAATTGTACTATTTTTGTAATAATTACATTCTTTTTGTAATTATTTAGTTAATGCACTTTTCTTGTAATTACTTTCTATTTGTTGTATACTTATGTAAAGGACCCTTTATTTATTTGCTAAATTTGCTAATTAAAGCTTCTAGAAAGTCCACAAAATTTTTGGGCCAAAATTTGGGCTATTTAAATTAATGTTTGGGCTTTAATTATGGGCCACTAGAATTATCATGGTTATCATGGTTCCAACACATAAATTTTATATTATGCTATATATTAAATTAGGGTTTGTAGTCCACTCATTTTGGACTTTAAATATTTACTCATATAGATTTAATTATATAATTCAATTAAGCTTGCTTTAATTAAGTTAATATAAATAATTAGTTGAGATATTAAAAAAAATCTCTTTAGTTAGTTTACTAGTATATATTTGAATTACTAGTATTCTTCAATGAATATAATACTTAGGTTATTTAATTCTCATACCTAATATAATAATTAGGTTACAAGGCTTTATTTCTATTTGTTCATTATATAATAAACAAATATATATACATTCACATATATTTATTCCATCACATTCATTCTATATAAATCACAAAGTTTTCAATATCATTATTATTTAATTAATATATTTATTTACAAGGTGACTTAATATTATTGGTTATTACAAAAACTGTCTCAACAGAGCAGTTTGGTGGCTCTGTTAGATTGGTCTAAAGTGTCCAAATTAGATGAGTTTTATTTTTTAAAAATAATATTACATACCCTTTATAACATACCAGAAGTTGGTCCCAATCGGATTTGTAGTTTGTGAGTTATAAAATCACAAAATAGCCAAGAAGTAATAGAAAACTGCGGAATATGGACTGACCAGCCACTTTTGACCCTCTGTAATTATGCATTAAAGTACTCTTTGGGTTGATTTGTATATTTTAAATAGTATGTCATACCATCTACAACATATTAAAAGTCGGTCTCGATCGGATGCACGGTGTATGAGTTATTAAATCGCGAAATAGGCCGGAGAGGGAGGTTTAGGCGCGCGCGCTGACTATGACACCAGCCCCAAATTCGAGTACTTCAATTCCTACGAGCACTACTACAAAATAGTAAATAAATAATGCGAAAAAAACGTTGTAATTTCAGTCAGAAAAACGTCGTGGTTAAGGGTGTCATCTATTTGACACCCTTACACAACGTTTTTAAAACGTTGTATTTAAGCACATTACACAACGTTTAACGTTGTAGATTTATTTTTCATAAATTAGCAAATGCTTAAAAACGTTGTAGAATGTATGATTCCACAACGTTTTCTGAATAAAAACGTTGTAGTTTAATATATCATACAACGTTTTTAACCAAATTATAAAACATTTTAAAAATGTTGTAGATAAAGAAAAAAAAAAGGTTGTGGTAGCCACATCAAAAATACATTCTTCATCAACATTATTTACTCTACATGACTCTTCAACAAAATTCAGTTCCTCTACAACAGTGGATAGAAAAATTAAGCTTGTTCTGTAGACACAAGAAGGGTTATGAGCATCCCTAAGATCCATTAATAGAACATCACCAACCCTAAACAGGAATGCAAATCCATATGAACGAGGAACTTCAACTATGTTATGGGCTAGGGGTCCAGCCTCAGAATACTGAGAGATTACACGTGCATCATGTTCCTTTGTATTCCATTCCAACAACAGTAGTTCATTTAAGAACGAATCTCTCCTGCAATACCAGAAATGGACTTTCTAAGAATTTAAAATAGAATCAGTTGGAAGTTCAGAAAACATCAACTGAACATAACCATGTGACAAAACAGAAAAACAGTTTTATGTCCCAACTCCTAAAGTCATTTCATCAACTGAAACATGACAGTAAATTCCCTGTGCCAAAGTAATGCATTACCATACCTATTCAGAAGAATGGCTAAAACAGGGTTGTGCTCCTTGAAAAAGTTCCTGAAGTTTCTGCGTCAGTTCATTCCATTCGGATGCTTCATACGTGTACATTTCGTGTCTTTGTAGCCACCTGGACATAATCAATCTACCCATTCTTCCACTGAGTGCAAGCAATAGCTGCATTTTGTAGTCTCATAAGTTTCTCATTTTGTATATATATATATATATATATATATATATATATATATATGTGTGTGTGTGTGTGTGTGTGTGTGTGTGTGTGTGTGTGTGTGTCCACTGATATGAATGCAGTTAAATCCGGTTCTTGGACTAATGAAGAGGTTATAGAATAGTTGCACTACTGTCAGGTTATGGTCTGGAAATTTTAAACTGCAATGCTCCCTCGTCCCGTCTGCAGGGGCATTGAGAAGCAAATATAGTTGCATGACAGTACCGGGTCCATTTTTCTTAACTTTGTTTTCTCCACCCATCTGGTTCACCTGTAACCATCCATTTCATCTCATGAGAGCATGCCGATAGTTTGAATAAGATGTGTAAGAATCTTTTTTGTTTTTGCTCACCAAGGTTCGTACAATGCATAGACCAAGTCCAGTTCCACCATGCCTGAAAGTAACAAAAAGTTTCAGTCAACACTTTACAGAATGCTCATGTAAGGCAGTTGAGTTTGTATAGACAACTTACAGTCGAGTTGTCGAGGGGTCAGCTTGCTCAAAGCTTTCGAAAACAGTGGTACAGTGGTACTACATATGGATGGATAGGCTGCTGTACTATATTCCATGCAACAGTAGGAAATAGCTAATGATAGCTGATAAATTATGAGTAAGTACCATGAAAATTCCACTTATGCACATGCTATGACTCTACGACATAATTGACAAAAAAAGCAGCACTAAGAACGCAATGTTAAAGAAACTTATAAAAGATATTATTGCAATATATACCTTGAAACACCTTCCCATTAATTTCTACCTCATATGACTCCATGACCTCTTGGATTGCAGCACCAACATCACAAAGACGTACATCTATTCTCGATTCCTAGATAATGGCCAAAAAAAATTAAAAGTATGGCTCATATATAAAAAATTAAAAGTATGGCCAAAAAAAATTAAAAGTATCACATCATCATACTGCAGCACAGTTTTATCTCCAGAATTAGGGGTCCAATGGGCTGCAACCCTGTTATTAAATTTTAAACACAAACAATTAGGTGAGAAAGAATAAGAAAGAAATAAGCAAAGATGGGAATTCATAACAATAGGCAATACAACACTTTAAATAGATGATTACCAGTTCAACGAGCTTCCTGTCGGAAATGCAATTCCTGCTTGTAGACCATTCTCTGATATTAACTTGCAAACGGTATTCTCCAAGGTCTCACATAGCTCAGTCATCAGCATTCCAGGCTTTAAAATGGATGCAAATAAATATCTTGCAAGTAGAAAGGCAGTTAATATTAATGGTGGTACAAGCCTCACAAATTACCAATAATGTTTCAAGGGGATTTGTTAAAGACAACTTCAAGACATCCTTTATCGAAATGAGTTCAGATCTAACAATTTTTTGATACCACAGTTCAGAGTGGTACTTCTTTTTAATATGGGACCTGAAAAAAAAAGTGGAAACGGCCACATTCACCAATTCAAATACTTTTGACGAGGAAGCTTAAAAGAACAAAAAGTAAATAAAGTTAAGAACTTTATAGAAAGCAAATATGCAAT